>CM038679.1:195558381-195728694 GCA_021605205.1 Aegilops longissima
CAACTTAAACACACATCTGGGTGGATTGAGGTACCTGGGTATTCCAGGATTGCCTGCTTCTTTTTGGACCGCCACCTAGGCTCAAAGGGATCATGAGATTATTCATACTAGAAACTTCCGTGTGCAGCCACAAGCTACTATGGGCTCTAACGTAGTTGACTAAGTTGTGCGAACTCTTACAGTGGTAGACTAGCAGATGTAGAGGGATGTAGGTGTAACTGTCTACCCGTTCGTAAGGTGCTAGCACTTCTGAAAGACTGTGTCTCGGTCATCCGTTTCTCAAACACCATGTAGTGCAAGAATCTCAACGGAGGAGATCGAGACTTGTGGGGAAAAGTGAACAACCTCTGCAGAGTGTAACAAACTAATCATGGTTAGTCGTGTCCCCGGCTATGGACATCTTGAGTATCTAGTACTTGGATTATCATGTGAATCTCATCATGTTACTTTAATTAATATTGTTGGGTTTTAATGATGATGCTTATTTGGGATTGAGAATGATGTCAACCATTCTCAATGTACAACAACCACCATGATAGTTAAACTAAATTTATTCCTTTGCAGTAGGAAAAAATTGGCTTTACGCAAAACTGTAACCATAGAGCTTTCCACCAGCCATATATGCATGTAGTATAGTATTACTCTTTCATATTGCTCTCTATGTGTTACATTGCCAGCATATTCCATGTGCTGACCCGTTTTCGGGCTGCAACGTTCATGTTGCAGACTTTTCAGACGACGAGTAAGGTGCCTTAGGTCGTGGTTCTATACTCAGTGATGCCATTGGAGTTGATGGACTCGCCTATCTTCCAAGCCTTCCGCTATTATCGTTATTAGATGGCCTTAAGCCATACTTATTGTAATAAGTTCTCTTTTGAGACACTCGATGTAATAAGTGTGTGATTGCTACTCTGTTATAAATCCGTCAAGCATCGTATGCGTGTCAAGCATTCTCGATCCAGGATGACAACGATGCACGAGATCGACTGTTTGAGGTCTGGTCGCTACAAGATGGTATCAGAGCACACGCTGACTGTAGGACACGACCACTAATCTAAAGCCCTAGATCACTACTCTTTATTCTCATTTCTGACTCCTCATCTTTTCTATTCTTTTAGGATGGCAGATGCCAGGAACAAGTTCACACAACCGGATGAAGATACACCCTTTGGATGCCACTTGAAGGAAGTCACTAGATACCTGAGCATCGGAGTACCAAGCTTCACCGGGACCTACAACGCCACTTTACCCGAAGAGGAGCGCTGGATGATTCAAGTTCATGTTCCAGGAAGGCCATTTGCTCCAGTCATGGAGCCCATAGAGTTTTCCTTTGATGCACCAACCTGGAGCCTAGGAAAGAGCATGGCAGCCCACATCGCCATGGGACGTACTGGAGAAGTATACCGCCATGATCTCAAGAATACTATCTACCAAATTTTTGGGCGCCGAGATGAGCAATGGGAGATGATCAACACCAGGAGGGACAGATCAATCGCAACATATATCCAGGAGTTAAACCAGCACATCCGACTTCAGGAGAACCAGATGTGCGCAGGCATGGAGGATCTGCAGAAGGCTATGACCAAGATCAAGGAGCTAGAGGAAGAACTCAAGGCTACACGTGAAGATTACATGGAAGAAATTGAAGTGGTAGTGGAGAAGAATGACCACTTAACCAGGAAGCTCGGAGTTTTCATGGGAGACCCCACGCCAGGAGGAAATGATGACGATTCCACTTGCCCGAATAACTATATCATCATCGACGACACCGACTCGGATCCCGACGGCAGTGATGATGACTATGTTGATGAAGCTGGAGCGGATATCATGGAGTCTTCATCGGAGCAGTTTTTCTAGTTGACCACCATAACAGTAGTAGAAATTCCCCCATTGTATTTAGTTTAGTCCAAGCACTTTTGTAACGATAGTTAGACCGTTGTATGCCCTTGTTTGAAATTGATTGGAGTGATTTTGTTTGAATTTGTCTCATGTGCATATGGGTAGTGTTTTCTCACTAGACCTCATTCTATTCTATTTTCTCACCCTCTCTAAACCCTCAGATGCCTCCGAGACGCGACACCGAATTTGTTTTCCCACCGGAGATCACCCAGTTGATACAGCAGCAGAATGCCTTGATTCAAACACTGGTACAGAACCAAGGCAACAACAACAACAACAACAACAACAACCCACCACCACCACCACCTGTTGACCATTTGACTCGTTTCTTGAGGCTAAATCCGCAGGTGTTTTCCAGTAGCACCGAGCCGATTGTTGCAGATGATTAGCTCCGCAAGGTTGGAAGGGAGCTGACCACTGCAGGATGCACTGATGCGGAAAGAGTGCGTTTTGCCGCACATCAGCTTGATGGACCTGCAGCATCATGGTGGGAGAATTACACCGCCACACACCCTATTGACACAGTCATGTGGGATCAGTTTCAGCAAGCTTTCCGTACTGCCCACATCTCAGCAGGAGCTATGGCCATGAAGAAGCGTGAGTTTCACAACTTACGCCAAGGAGGACGTACTGTATGACAGTATGTGGAGGACTTTAGTAAGTTAGCACGTTATGCCCCAGATGACGTTGCTACAGATGCAGCTAAGCAGGAGAAGTTTCTAGAAGGACTTAATGATGAGCTGAGCATGCAGTTGATGGTAGCCACTTTCAATAATTACCAGGAGTTGGTAGATCATGCTCTTATGATTGAAGGGAAGCAGTAACAGATTGATAACCGCAAGAGGAAGTATGGACAGGGAAAGTACAATTCTGGAGCTCAGTAGAAGCTACGCTTTACCCCAAAACCTGGAGGACAATTTCAGCATACCCATGGAAGAGGTACCTCGCATAATCATAATGGTTCCAAGAATGGAAACGGGAATGGAGGAAGCAATGGACCAAACCGCACCAACCCGTCAACCCCAGCCAAGAGAGACCTGAGCCAAGTCACTTGCTTTAAGTGTCAGAAAACTGGACATTATGCCAATGAATGTCCCGAAGCCCAGAATGGTAATGGCAATGGAAGCTCAGGGAAGAAGCCGAACCCTTTAAACAGGGGACATGTGAACCACGTTAACGTGGAGGAGGTTGAAGCTCAGCCAGATGCAGTAATAGGTAAGTTTTTGGTTAAGACATTTACTACAATTGTTCTTTTTGATACTGGTGCATCGCATTCATACATATCACGGGGATTTGTGGATAAGTACAAACTGCCCACCAAAGTTCTTAGAACACCTATGCTAGTAAGCTCACCAGGAGCGGAGTATATGGCCAGTCGTGGATGTTTTCAAGTACCTTTGAGCATAGTTAGGCATGTTTTCCCCACAGATTTAATCATTCTGGAATCGCAAGGTTTGGACGTGATTCTAGGTATGGATTGGCTATAGATGTATGGAGGGAACATCGATTGCGCTAGTAAGTCGATTTTGCTTACAACACCCGAAGGGAGAAGGATCAAGTATGTATCACGACATGAGCCGAGGAGGACACAAGTAAACTCCTTATCAGGAGTTGTGCAGGAGGAAGTACCAGTGGTGAAGGATTACCCGTACGTGTTTCCAGAAGAGTTGCTAGGCATGCCACCGAATAGAGACATTGAGTTTTTGATTGAGCTATTGCCAGGCAGAGGGCCGATATCCAAGAGACCGTACCGGATGCCCGCACAAGATTTGGAAGAAATTAAGAAGCAGGTTAAGGAATTGCTGGATAAAGGTTTCATTCGCCCAAGTTCTTCGCCTTAGGGATCGCCAGTACTTCTAGTGGAGAAGAAGGATGGATCATTGAGAATGGTTGTTGATTATCATGGATTAAATGAAGTGACCATTAAGAATAAGTACCCGTTGCCGATGATCAACGACTTGTTTGACCAATGGCAAGGAGCTAAGGTATTTTCCAAGATCGATTTGTGATCAGGATACCATCAGTTGAAGATTCGGGAGCAGGATATACCTAAGACGGCTTTTACCACCAGATATGGGTTGTATGAGTATACCGTTATGTCATTTGGGCTGACTAACGCACCTGCCTATTTCATGAACATGATGAACAAGGTGTTTATGGAGTTTTTGGATAAGTTCGCCGTGGTGTTCATTGATGTTATCTTGGTTTATTCGAAGAATGAAGAAGAGCATAAGGAGCATTTGCGTTTGGTACTTGAGAAGCTCAGAGAACATCAGTTATATGCCAAGTTCAGCAAATGTGAGTTTTGGTTGAAGGAAGTTGGA
This sequence comes from Aegilops longissima, assembly GCA_021605205.1. NCBI lineage: Eukaryota > Viridiplantae > Streptophyta > Magnoliopsida > Poales > Poaceae > Aegilops > Aegilops longissima. The sequence continues at coordinate 195,562,605 of CM038679.1, forward strand.
TTTCTCGGACATGTTATATCCGGAGAAGGTATAGTAGTGGATCCCACTAAAGTTGTCACTGTGACAAACTGGGAATCACCAACGACAGTTGGAGAGGTCCAGAGTTTCCTTGGACTGGCAAGATACTACCGAAGATTCATTGATAATTTCTCGAAGATTGTGAAGCCTATGACGGAGTTGTTAAAGAAGGACACTAAGTTCAATTGGACTAAGGAATGTGAGGCTAGTTTCCTAGAGTTGAAGAAACGTTTGGTTACATCCCCAGTGTTAATTCTGCCAGATCAAAGCACGGATTACGAGGTGTATTGTGACGCTTCACGTCGAGGACTTGGAGCAGTGCTTATGCAGGAGGGAAGAGCTGTGTCGTATGCTTCACGACAGCTTAAGCCTCAGGAGTTGAATTATGCTACTCATGATTTGGAGTTAGTAGCCGTAGTGCACGCACTGAAGACTTGGAGACATTTTCTTATTGGAAACCACTGTGAGGTGTACACGGATCACAAGAGTTTGAGGTACATCTTCACGTAGAAAGAGTTGAATCTCAGGCAAAGGAGATGGTTGGAGCTCATCAAGGATTATGATATGAGATTGCATTATCACCTCGGAAAGGCTAACGTGGTAGCAGATGCGTTGAGTCGCAAAAGCCATGTCAACACACTAATGACCGGAGGGTTACCAAAAGAGTTAGCCGAGGAATTTCGAGAGCTATGTTTGGAGATAGTTCCGAGAGGCTATGTAGTAGCATTGGAGATACAATCTACCTTGATGGATAACATCAGAGAAGCTCAGAAGACGGATAAGGAGATTGCTGGTATTAAGGAGAAAATGAGCAAGGGAAAAGCTAAAGGATTTCGTGAGGATGAGCACGATACCCTATGGTTTGAGGACCGCGTTTATGTGCCTAGTGATCCGGAGATCAGGAAGTTGATTCTGCAAGAGGCCCATGGTTCGCCGTATTCGATTCACCCAGGAAATACCAATATGTATTTGGATTTTAAGGATACTTTCTGGTGGGCCGGAATGAACAAGGATATTGCAGAGTATGTAGCAGTTTGTGATGTATGTCAGAGAGTGAAGGCAGAGCATCAGAAACTAGCGGGATTGCTACAGCCGTTGCCGATACCCGAATGGAAGTGGGAAAAGTTAGGCATGGATTTTATCACGGGATTACCCAGGACTCGTTCAGGCTATGACTCGATTTGGGTTGTAGTCGATCGTTTGACGAAGCTAGCTCATTTCATCCCAATGAAGACTACCTACAGCAGTGCCAAGTTGGCTAAGATATACATGACCAGGATCGTATGTCCACATGGAGTTCCGAGGAGTATCATATCAGATAGAGGAACCCAATTCACCTCAAAGTTTTGGAATCAGTTGCACGAAACTTTGGGAACCAGACTTGAGTTTAGTACAGATTTTCATCCACAGACAGATGGACAAACCGAGAGAGTCAATCAGATTTTGGAGGATATGCTGAGAGCATGTGCATTGGATTATGGATCAAGTTGGGATGACAACTTTCCATATGCGGAGTTTTCTTATAACAACAGCTATCAAACCAGTTTGAAGATGGCCCCTTTCGAAGCCTTGTACGGAAGGAGGTGCAGAACCCCGTTGTTGTGGGATGAAGTTGGAGACCGCCAGTTGTTTGTGTTGGGGAACATTGCAGAAAATTAAAATTTTCCTACGATTTCACCAAGATCTATCTATGAGTTCATCTAAGCAACGAGTCAAGAGAGAGAGTTTGCATCTACATACCACTTGTAGATCGAGTACGGAAGCGTTCGAGGGAGTGGTGTTGATGGAGTCGTTCCCAACGTGATTCCGATCACCGATGACCAAGCGCTAAAAGGACAGCACCTCCGCGTTCAACACACGTATGGGACGATGGCGTCTCCTCCGTCTTGATCCAGCAAGGATGAAGGAGAGGTTGAGGAAGACAACTCCAATGGCAGCACGACGGCGTGGTGCAGTTGGTACAGCAGTTCTCTGAACAGGCTTCGCCAAGCTCGCACGAAGAAAGAGAGGTGTTGGGAGGGAGGGCTGCGCCTTCAATTGTGTATGCAGCCTCCCTCACCCCTCTATTTATAGGAGGAGAGGGCAGGGGGCCGCCATCTAGGGGAAACCCTAGATGGGGGCGGCGGCCAAAGGGGAGGAGGAGAGGGGTGGCTTGCCCCCCAAGCTAGGGGGGCGCCCCCTTTGCCCCTTTAGGGTTTCCCCTTCCCAAGCCCTAGCCGCATGGGCCTAGGTGGGGAGGCACGCCCAGCCCACCAGGGGCTGGCTCCCTCTCCCACACAGCCCATGTGGCCCCCCGGGAGGGGTGGCCTCTCCCGGTGGACATCCGAACCCTCCCGTGGCCCGGTACATTACAGTATACCCCGAAACTTTCCGAGTCCGTTTAACCACTTTCCATATATAAATCTTTACCTCCGGACCATTCCGAACTCCTCGTGACGTCCGGGATCTCATCCGGACTCGAACAACATTCTATAATCACATACTTGTCTTCCTAATAACCCTAGCGCCACCGAACCTTAAGTGTGTAGACCCTATGGGTTGGAGACATGCGACATGACCGAGACGACCTCAGTCAATAACCAACAGCGGATCTGGATACCCATGTTGGCTCCCACATGTTCCTCGATGTTGTCATCGGATGAACCACGATGTCAAGGGTTCAAGCAACCCCGTATTCTATTCCCTTTATCAGACGGTATGTTACTTGCCCGAGACTCGATCGTCGGTATCCCAATACCTCGTTCAGTCTCGTTACGGAAAGTCACTTTATTCGCACCGTAATGCATGATCCGTGACCGCACACTTGGTCACTTTGAGCTCATTATGATGATGCACTACCGAGTGGGCCCAGTGATACCTCTCCGTAACACGGAGTGACAAATCCCAGTCTTGATCCGTGTCAACCCAACAGATACTTTCGGAGGTACCTGTAATGCACCTTTATAGTCACCCAGTTACGTTGTGACGTTTGGTACACCCAAAGCACTCCTACGGTATCCGGGAGTTACACGATCTCATGGTCTAAGGAAGAGATACTTGACATTTGAAAAGCTCTAGCAAAACGAACTACACGATCTTGTGCTATGCTTAGGATTGGGTCTTGTCCATCACGTCATTCTCCTAATGGCGTGATCCCGCTTTCAATGACATCGATGTCCATAGTCGAAACCATGACTATCTGTTGACCAACGAGCTAGTCAACTAGAGGCTTACTAGGACGATTGTAGTCTATGTATTCACACGTGTATTACGATTTCCGGATAATACGGTTATACCATGAATAAAAGACAATTATCATGAACAAGGAAATATAATAATAATGCTTTTATTATTGCCTCTAGGGCATATTTCCAACAGTCTCCCACTTGCACTAGAGTCAATAATCTAGTTACATTGTGATGAATCGAACACCCATAGAGTTCGGTGTTGATCATGTTTTGCCCATGAGAGAGGTTTAGTCAGCGGATCTGCGACATTCAGATCCGTGTGCACTTTACAAATTTCTATGTCTCCATCTTGAACATTTTCACGGATGGAGTTGAAGCGACGCTTGATGTGCCTGGTCTTCTTGTGAAACCTGGGCTCCTTGGCAAGGGAAATAGCTCCAGTGTTGTCACAGAAGAGTTTGATCGGCCCCAACGCATTGGGTATGACTCCTAGGTCGGTGATGAACTCCTTCACCCAAATTGCTTCATGCGCTGCCTCCGAGGCTGCCATGTATTCCGCTTCACATGTAGATCCCGCCACGACGCTCTGCTTGCAGCTGCACCAGCTTACTGCTCCACCATTCAACATATACACGTATCCGGTTTGTGACTTTGAGTCATCCAGATCTGTGTCGAAGCTAGCGTCGACGTAACCCTTTCTGACGAGCTCTTCGTCACCTCCATAAACGAGAAACATGTCCTTTGTCCTTTTCGGTACTTCAGGATATTCTTGACCGCTGTCCAGTGTTCCTTGCCGGGATTACTTTGGTACCTTCCTACCAAACTTACGGCAAGGTTTATGTAGCGACCAGACCCGAATGGGTCAAGTCTCTGTGCTCGATGTCATCCTGGATCGATAATGCCGACACCACACAAGATGCTTGAAGGATTTATAGCAGAGTAGCAATCACACACTTATTACAACGTTGTCCACAAGGGAACTTATTACAATAATATGGCTTAAGGCCATCTAATAATAACAGCGGAAGGCTTGGAAGATAAGTGAGTCCATCAACTCCATCGGCATCACTGAGTATAGAACCACGACCTAACACCTTACCTGTGTTCGAAAAGTCGCAACATGAAAGTTGCAGCCCGAAAACGGGTCAGCACATGGAATATGCTGGCAATGTAACACATAGAGAGTAATGAAGGAATAAGCCTATACTACATGCATATATGGCTGGTGGTAAAGCTCTACGGTTACATTTTTGCATAAAGCTAATTTTTCCCTACAACAAAGGAATAATTTTATTTAACTATCATGGTGGTTGTTAAACATTGAGAATGGTTGACAGCATCCTCAATCCCAATTAGAAAGTACTCATTAAAACCCAATAACATTTATTAGAAGTAACATGTTGAGATTCACATGATATTCAAATACTAGATACTCAAAACGTCCATAACCGGGGACACGGCTAATCATGATTAGTTTATACACTCTGCAGAGGTTTGCACTTTTCCCCACAAGACTCGATCGCCTCCGCTTGGTTCTCGTGACTTCATGGTGTTTGAGAAGCGGATGACCGAGACACAGCCTTCGAAGCACTAGCACCTTACATGTGGGTAGACCGTACCAACCTACATCCCCTACATCAGCTAGCCTACCCGTAAGAGTTTGCACAACTTACTCAACTATGCGAGCCCATATTGGCTTGTGGCTGCACACGGAAGTTTCAGTTTGAATAATCTTATGATCCCTTAGAGCACAGGTGGCGGTCCGAAGAAATACAGGCAAGTCCTGATAGAAACCAGGTGCCTCGATCCACCCAGATGTGTGTTTAGGTTGCCACCTTAGATAAACCATTAATTAACAATCTCACATCAGTCATGGATATCACTCACCCAATCCACGTCTACTAGCATAGCATGGCATAATTAAGCAAACGTAGAAGTAACTCCCAAGGTTTCATAAGAAAACAGGTAATAGGTACTACCTCAATCTACTTCCCATCCCACAATTTAAGTTGATCCTAAACATGCAAGTGTTTGAGGAATAGGGCTAATGCATAAAACTGGGTAGTAGAAAAGATATGATCAAGTGTTACTTGCCTTGCTGATGATCCGCGAAACCTAGAGATTCGAAGTAACAAGCGGCGCACTCCGGGTGATCTAACGCAGACAAACAACAAGCATACAATAAGTACTCATCTAATGCACAGGGAAATCTCGAATAAAAGATCTAACCAGAGAGTTCAACTTAAGAACCCTGGTTGCAAAAAGAATCGAATCAAATAAAGCAACGAAAGTCGAAAGTCGAGAGAGAACGACTCGGTTTTAGCAATTTGAAACTAGGTCAAATTCTACAGTAGCAAAACTTTGTTTAAGTAGGTTAGTCGGAACGGTGGTTTCGTAAAGAAACTCCAGGCGCTTGAATCACCTGATTCCGATAAACGAGGAGAAAATAAACAGATTTAAAAATCGAATCGGAAATCGAATTCGGAAAATAACGGATTAAATCCGATTTAAAAGAAAAACGACGAACAGTTAAAACGGCGGACGTTCGTTAACAAAAACTAACCGACGAACACGTTCATTAAAACAAACGGGTCGGTGAACGTTCACTAATTAATAAAACCGAAAAAAATAAACCAATCTAGGGTTTAAAAAAAAACCGAACAACGCGAGAAAAACCGGATCGGGTTTTTGAAACAAAACCGGACCGGGGCGAGGTGGCTACCTCGCGAAGTCGCCGGCGGGCTCGGACTCGGTGGGCGGCGGCGGGTCCGCGGGTCGGCGGGTGGCGGGTGGCGACGTGGCGGCGGCGCGGCGACGGCGGCGGCGGCGGCGGCGGCGGCGGCGGCGGTTTTCCGAGGGGCAGCGGCTCGGGTTGGGGGGGGCGGCGGGGCGGGATGAGAGAGAGGGGGGTCGGCTTATAAGGGAGGCGGCTCCGGTGCCTTGGGGAGGGGGCACGGCGGCGGGCGGCATGGCCTAGCCGGTCTCGGCCAGCGGCGGCGGCGAAGGACTCCTCCAGCAGGGAGCGCGATGATGGGAGGGGCGGCTGGGCGGGCGGCTCGGTTGGGCAGCTGGCCCTTGGCCCAAAGCGAAGGCGCGCGTTTTTTTAAACAAAACTAAACGAATTTAAAATAAAACCAAACGAACTCTAAATTAAATAAAATTAATTTTCCCCGACTCTTAAAAATGAGTCGAACAAAATGAACTTTGAAACGGGGCAAAATGCATATTTTTAGAATACTCATTTTTTTCCCTAAAGCAAATAAACTTTCGAAAAACCAAAATTTGATTTATCTTCATTTTTCTGAAATGTTGGGAAAGTTATATTATTCCCCCTCTTCATTTTTTCATCGGAAAAACTTTTGAAGATAAATAAATAAATCCAAATGATCCTATTTTCAAAATTTGAGAAATCCCAAATATGAAAATAATGAAATCCCCAACTCTCTCCGAGGGTCCTTGAGTTGCGTGAAATTTTCTAGGATTGGAAAAATGCGAGAAAATATGATATGCATGATGACCTAATGTATAACATTCCAAATTGAAAATTTGGGATGTTACAAACCTACCCCCTTAAGATGAATCTCGCGCTCGAGATTCGGGTTGGCTAGAAAATAGGTGAGGGTGGTCCTTGAGCAAAACTTCCTCTCTTTCCCAGGTGGCTTCATCTTCAGTGTGGTGGCTCCACTGAACCTTGCAAAACTTGATAACCTTGCTGCGAGTAACTCTGCTGGCATAGTCGAGAATCTTAACTGGTTTTTCCTCATATGTTAAGTCATCCTTCAACCGAATTGCTTCCAGTGGCACTGTGTCTCTTAACGGTATCTCTGCTATCTCGGGGTCACATTTCTTGGTGAGAAACATGGAATACATCATGAACTCTGACAGTCCTTCCGTAATTCCAGCTTATAAGCAACTTCTCCCATGCGTTGCAAAATCTTATATGGTCCAACGAAGCGTGGTGCTAACTTTCCTTTAACTCCAAAACGCTTAACTCCTCGAGCGGGGATACTCTAAGATATACTGTCTCCAACTTCATACTCAATCGCCTTGCGCTTTGAATCTGCATAGCTCTTACATGCGGACTGGGCTACCTTGAGCCTATCTCGAATCAGTTTAACCTTTCGCTCAGACTCCTTAATCAAATCTGGTCCAAACAATTGACGATCTCGGTTTAGTCCCATGACAACGGTGTCCTGCATCTCCTTCCATCTGAGCCTCGAAGGTGCCATCTTCAAGCTGGTTTGGTAGCTGTTGTTATAAGAAAATTCTGCATACGGCAAATTATCATCCCAACTTGATCCATAATCTAGTGCACAAGCTCTCAGCATATCGTCCAAAATCTGATTGACTCTCTCAGTCTGTCCATCGGTCTGTGGGTGGAAAGCTGTACTGAATTCCAGTCTGGTTCCCAATGTCTCGTGCAACTGGTTCCAAAATTTTGAGGTAAATTGGGTTCCTCTATCCGATACAATACTCCTCGGAACTCCGTGTAAACACACAATTCTGGTCATGTATATCTTTGCCAACTTAGCACTGCTATAGGTAGTCTTGACTGGAATGAAATGAGCTACCTTCGTCAAGCGGTCGACTATAACCCAAATCGAGTCATATCCTGAACGAGTCTTTGGCAAACCTATGATGAAATCCATGCCTAGTTTATCCCATTTCCATTCGGGTATCGGCAATGGTTGTAACAATCCTGCTAGCTTCTGATGTTCTGCCTTTACTCTCTGACATACATCGCAAACTGCTACATACTCCGCAATATCCTTCTTCATTCGGTCCACCGAAAGTATTCTTCAAATCCAAATACATCTTGGTATTTCCTGGGTGAATCGAAAGGGTGAATCATGAGCTTCTTGTAGAATCAACTTCCGATCCACGGGTTATTGGGCACATAAACACGGTCTTCAAACCATAGGGTATCGTGCTCATCCTCACGAAATCCTTTAGCTTTTCCTTTGCTCATTTTCTCCTTTATAGAGGCAACTTCCTTATCGCCTTTTGGGCTTCTCGATTTTGTCCATCGGTGTAGACTGAATCTCCAATGCTGCTATATAGCCTCTCGGAACTATTTCCAAACATAGCTCTCGAAGGTCCTCGGCTATCTCATTTGTTATTCCTCCCATCATTAGGGTATTGACGTGGCTCTTACGGCTCAATGCGTCTGCTACGACATTAGCCTTTCCGGGGTGATAATGCAATCTCATATCATAATCCTTGATAAGCTCTAACCATCTCCTTTGTCTGAGATTCAATTCCTTCTGTGTGAAGATGTACTTCAAACTCTTGTGATCCGTATATACTTCACAATGATTTCCTATGAGAAAATGTCTCCATGTCTTCAAGGCATGCACAACGGCTGCTAATTCCAAATCATGTGTGGCATACTTTAACTCGTGAGGCTTAAGTTGTCGTGAAGCATCTGAAACAACTCTTCCTTCCTGCATAAGCCTTGCTCCAAGTCCTCGGCGTGAGCGCCGTAATACACCTCATAATCCTTGGTTTGATCCGGCAATATTAAAACTGGTGAGGTAACCAATCTTTTCTTCAACTCCTGAAAACTTGCCTCACAGTCCTCGGTCCATATGAATTTGTTATCCTTCTTCAACAATTCTGTCATAGGCTTTGCAATCCTTGAGAAATTCTCAATGAATCTTGATAGTATCCTGCGAGTCCAAGGAAACTCGAATCTCTCAACTGTCGTTGGTGCTTCCCATTTGGTTCGGTCTCAACCTTTGTAGGGTCAACTGCTATTCCTTCTCCGGATATAACATGTCCAAGGAATCCAACTTCCTTTAGCCAAAACTCACACTTGCTGAACTTGGCATACAAGCGGTGTTCCTCGGTTTCTCCAAAACCAATCTCAAATGTTCCTTATGTTCCTCTTCATTTTCGAGAAAATCAAAATATCATCGATGAACACCACGACGAACTTATCCAAAAACTCCATAAACACTTTGTTCATCGTGTTCATGAAATAGGCTGGTGCGTTAGTCAGTCCAAATGACATAACGGTATACTCATACAGTCCATATCTCGTGGTAAATGCTGTCTTAGGTATGTCCTGCTCCCGAATCTTCAACTGATGATACCCTGATCGCAAGTCGATCTTGGAAAATACTTTAGCTCCTTGCAAACGATCAAACAGATCATTTATCATAGGTAGTGGGTACTTGTTCTTGATTGTTACTTCATTCAAGCCACGGTAATCAACAACCATTCTTAACGATTCATCCTTCTTCTCCACTAACAATACGGGTGATCCCCAGGGTGAAGAACTTGGACGAATAAAACCTTTATCCAATAGTTCCTTAATCTGCTTCTTGATTTCCGCCAAATCCTGTGCGGGCATCCTGTACGGTCGCTTCGATATCGGGCCCGTTCCTGGCAACAGCTCGATCAAAAACTCAATGTCTCTATCCGGGGGCATTCCTGGCAACTCTTCCGGAAATACATCAGGAAAATCCTTCACCACTAGTACTTCTTCCTGCACAACTCCTGATAAGCAATTTACTTGCGCTCTCCTCGGCTCATGCCGTGATACATACTTGATCCTTCTTCCTTCTGGTGTGGTGAGCCAAATTGACTTTGTGGTGCAATCTATGTTCCCTCCATACTTTGATAACCAATCCATGCCCAATATCACATCCAATCCTTGGGATTCCAGAACTATTAGGTCTGAGGGGAAAACATAGTGTCCAATCCTTAATGGCAGTCGATCACACCATTTACTAGCCATGTATTCTGCTCCGGGTGAGGTTACTAGCATGGGTGACCTAAGGGCTTGGGTCGGTAATTTGTACTTATCCACAAATCCCTTGATATGTATGAATGCGATGCACCAAGATCGAAAAGAACAACTGCGATAAATGACTTAACCAAAAACTTACCGACATTGCATCGGGCTGATCTTCAACCTCCTCCACATCAATGTTGTTCACTGTCCCTGTTGAAAGGGTTGGGCTTCTTTCGAGCTTCCATTGCCATTTCCATTCGCCTTACAGGCAGTCATTTGCATAATGCCCGATCTTGCGGCACTTGAAACAAGTGATGTGACTCAGGTCTACCTTGGATGGTGTTGACGGGTTGGTGCGATTCTGTCCATTGCTTCCTCCATTCCGTTCCCATTCTTAGTGCCATTATGGTTATCTGAATTACCTCCTCCATGGGTATGCTGAAACTGAATTCCTGATTTAGGGTATAACGAGGCTTCTGCGAGCTCGAGTTATACTTCCCGTCCATACTTCCTCTTGCGGTTCTCAATTTGCTGCTGCTTTCCTTCAATCATGAGGGCTCGGTCTACCAACTCCTGGTAGTTATTGAAACTTGCTACCATCAACGGCATGCTGAACTCATCATTCAGTCCTTCTAGAAACTTCTCCTGTTTAGCAGCGTCTGTAGCAACGTCATCTGGGGCATAACGTGCTAACTTACTAAAATCATCCGCATACTGGCCAACAGTCCTTGCCGTAAGTTGCGAAACTCACGCTTCTTCATGGCCATGGCTCCTGCTGAAACATGGGCAGTGCGGAAAGCTTGCTGAAACTGATCCCATGTGACAGTGTCTACGGGGTAAGTGGCTGTAAAATTCTCCCACCATGCTGCTGCGGGTCCTTCAAGCTGATGTGCTGCAAACTTCACTCTTTCTCCATCTGTGGATCCTGCAGTGGTCAACTCCCTTCCTATCTTGCGGAGCCAATCATCTGCTACAATCGGCTCGGTGCTCTTTGGAATACACCGCGGATTCAGTCTAAGGAAGCGAGTCAAGTGATCCGCGGGTGGTGGTGGTGGTGGGTTGTTGTTGTTGTTGTTGTTGTTGTTGTTGTTGTTGTTGCCTGGTTCGCACCAATGTTTGAATCAGGTGTTCGCTGCTGAATCAATTGGGTGATCTCTGGCGGGAAAACAAACCCGGGGTCGCGTCTCGGAGGCATCTGATGGGTTTAGAAAAGACGAGAAATTAAGAGTAGAATGGGGTCTAAAGAGAAACACTACCCAATGCTCATGAGCAAAAACACACAAAATCACTTCATTCAATCAAACAAAGGGCTTACAATGATCTAACTATCGCAAAAGTGCGTGTACTATAATGTTTACATGGAGGGAATACTACTAATATGTGGGGGACTTCTACTAATTTGAACCGGTGGAAGACTCCATGATGTCTGCTCCAGCTTCGTCTTCAAAGTCGGGTTCACTTGGATCCGAATCAGTGTCGTCGATGTTGATGTAGTCGCTTGGGCAACCGACATACTGGTCTTCATTCCTGAGTACCAACTTCTTCTTGAGTTCTTCAATCTCGTACTTAAGATCGTTATTGTGTCTTGCTAGAGCTACGATCTCGTCCATGTAGTCCTTGCGTGTAGTCTTTAGTTCTTCTTCAAGTTCGATGATCCTTCCCTTTGCATTCTGCAACTCCAACATATCATTGCACATCTGGTTCTCCTGGCGTCGAATGTGCTTGTTTAACTCCTGGATGAAAGCTGCAATGGATCTATCCTTCTTGGTGCTGACTATGTCCCATTGGTCATCTCGGCGTCCGCAAATCTGATAGATGGTGTCCTTGAGGTCTTCTTGGCAAACTTCTCCAATGCGTCCCATGGCGATATGAGCTGCCATGCTCTTTCCCAGACTCCAGGTTGGTGCACTGAATACACTATCTATAGGCTTGGTGATTGGGGTGAATGTCTTTCCCGGAACGTGAGCTTGAATCTTCCAGCGCTCTTCTTCAGGCAGAGTGGCGTTGAAAGTCCCGGTGAAACTTGGTAATCCAATGTTCAGGTACTTGGTGACTTCCTTCAAGTGGAATCCAAAAGGTGTGCCTTCATCTGGTTGGGTGTACTTGATCTTCGCGTCTGTCATCCTAAGGAGTAGAAAAGATGAGGAGTTAGAAAATGGGAAGAGAGTAGGGATCTATGGCTTTAACTTAGTGGTCGTGTCCTACAGTCAGCGTGTGCTCTGATACCATCTCTGTAGCGACCAGACCCGAATGGGTCAAGTCTCGTGCTCGATGTCATCCTGGATCGAGAATCTGACACCACACAAGATTTGAAGGATTTATAGCAGAGTAGCAATCACACACTTATTACAACGTTGTCCACAAGGGAACTTATTACAATAATATGGCTTAAGGCCATCTAATAATAACAGCGGAAGGCTTGGAAGATAAGTGAGTCCATCAACTCCATCGGCATCACCGAGTATAGAACCACGACCTAACACCTTACTCGTAAATGCGAAAAGTCTGCAACATGAAAGTTGCAGCCAAAACGGGTCAGACATGGAATATCTTGGCAATGTAACACATAGAGAGTAATGAAGGAATAAGCCTATACTACATGCATATATGGCTGGTGGTAAAGCTCTCACGGTTACATTTTTTCATAAAGCTAATTTTCCCTACAACAAAGGAATAATTTTATTTAACTATCATGGTGGTTGTTAAACATTGAGAATGGTTGACAGCATCCTCAATCCCAATTAGAAAGTACTCATTAAAACCCAATAACATTTATTAGAAGTAACATGTTGAGATTCACATGATATTCAAATACTAGATACTCAAAACGTCCATAACCGGGGACACAGCTAATCATGATTAGTTTATACACTCTGCAGAGGTTTGCGCACTTTTCCCCACAAGACTCGATCGCCTCCGCTTGGTTCTCGCACTTCATGGTGTTTGAGAAACGGATGACCAAGACACAGTCTTTCAGAAGCACTAGCACCTTACATGTGGGTAGACAGTACCAACCTACATCCCCTACATCAGCTAGCCTACACGTAAGAGTTTGCACAACTTACTCAACTATGCCAGAGCCCATATTGGCTTGTGGCTACACACGAAAGTTTCCAGTTTGAATAATCTTATGATCCCTTAGAGCCTGGGTGGCGGTCCGAAGAAATACAGGCAAGTCCTGATAGAAACCAGGTGCCTCGATCCACCCGGATGTGTGTTTAGGTTGCCACCTTAGATAAACCATTAATTAACAATCTCACATCATCATGGATATCACTCACCCAATCCACGTCTACTAGCATAGCATGGCATAATTAAGCAAGCGAGAAGTAACTCCCAAGGTTTCATAAGAAAACAGGTAATAGGTACTACCTCAATCTACTTCCCATCCCACAATTTAAGTTGATCCTAAACATGCAAGTGTTTGAGGAATAGGGCTAATGCATAAAACTGGGTAGTAGAAAAGATATGATCAAGTGTTACTTGCCTTGCGATGATCCATGAAACCTAGAGATTCAAGTAACAAGCGGCGCACCGGTGATCTAACGCAGACAAACAACAAGCATACAATAAGTACTCATCTAATGCACAGGGAAATCTTGAATAAAAGATCTAACCAGAGAGTTCAACTTAAGAACCCTGGTTGCAAAAAGAATCGAATCAAATAAAGCAACGAAAGTCGAAAGTCGAGAGAGAACGAATCGGTTTTAGCAATTTGAAACTAGGTCAAATTCTACAGCAGCAAAACTTTGTTTAAGTAGGTTAGTCGGAACGGCGGTTTCATAACGAAACTCCAGGCGCTTGAATCACCTGATTTCGATAAACGAGCGAGAAAATAAACAGATTTGAAAATTGAATCGGAAATCGAATTCGGAAAATAATGGATTAAATCCGATTTAAAAGAAAAACAACGAACAGTTAAAACGGCGGACGTTCGTTAACAGAAACTAACCGATGAACACGTTCATTAAAACGAACGGGTCGGTGAACGTTCACTAATTAATAAAACCGAAAAAAATAAACCAATCTAGGGTTTTAAAAAAAAGCGAACAACGCGAGAAAAACCGGATCAGGTTTTTGAAACAAAAACCGGACCGGGGGGGCGGCGAGGTGGCTACCTCCGGCGAGTCGCCGGCGGGCTCGGACTCGGTGGGCGGCGGGTCCGCGGGTCGGCGGGTGGCGGGTGGCGACGTCCGTGGCGGCGCGACGGCGGCGGCGGCGGCGGGCGGCGGCGGCGGCCTTGGCGGTGGGGCGGCTCGGGTTAGAAGCGGCGGGGCGGGATGAGGAGAGAGGGGGGTCGGCTTATAAGGAGGCGGCTCCGGTGCCTTGGGGAGGGGGGCGGCGGCGGCGGTGTGGCCGAGCCGGTCTCGCCAGTGGGCGGCGGGAAGGGGACTCCTCCGTGAGAGCGCGAGGGGAGGGGCGGCTGGGCCGGGCGGCTCGGTTGGGCAGCTGGTCCCTTGGCCCAAAGGCGGCGTTTTTTAAACAAAACTAAACGAATTTAAAATAAAACCATATGAACTCCAAATAGAATTAATTTTCCCCGACTCTTAAAAATGAGTCGAACAAAATGAACTTTAAAACGGGGCAAAATGCATATTTTTAAAATACTCATTTTTTTCCCTAAAGCAAATAAACTTTCGAAAAACCAAAATTTGATTTATCTTCATTTTTCCTAAATGTTGGGAAAGTCATATTATTCCCCCTCTTCATTTTTTTTTATCGGAAAAACTTTTGAAGATAAATAAATAAATCCAAATGATCCTATTTTCAAAATTTGAGAAATCCCAAATATGAAAATAATGAAATCTCCAACTCTCTCCGAGGGTCCTTGAGTTGCGTGAAATTTTCTAGGATCGGAAAAATGCGAGAAAATATGGTCACGTTGTCCCCACGTCATTCTCCTAATGACGTGATCACGTTGTCAATGACATCTGATGTCCATAGTCAGGAAACCATGACTATCTGTTGACCAATGAGCTAGTCAACTAGAGGCTTACTAGGGATGTATTGTAGTCTATGTATTCACACGTGTATTACGATTTCCGGATAATACAGTTATAGCATGAATAAAAGACAATTATCATGAACAAGGAAATATAATAATAATGCTTTTATTATTGCCTCTAGGGCATATTTCCAACAGTTTGAACCAGATTTGATTAAGGAGTCTGAACGGAAGGTGAAGTTGATTCGCGATAGGCTCAAGTTAGCTAGTCTAGACAGAAGAGCTATGCGGATTCAAAACGCAAGGAGACAGTATATGAAGTCGGAGACAGAGTTTATCTTCATGTATCCCCGCTTCGAGGAGTTAAGCGCTTTGGAGTTAAAGGAAAGTTAGCGCCACGTTTTGTGGGGCCATACAAAGTTTTGGATCGCATGGGAGAAGTTGCTTATAAGTTGGAATTGCCCGAGGGATTGTCAGGAGTTCACGACGTGTTCCACGTTTCTCAGTTGAAGAAGTGCCACGCAGAGATGGCTGATATACCACTGAGAGATACGTGCCGCTGGAAGCGATTTAGTTGGGTAACGATTTGACCTACAAGGAGAAACCAGTCAAAATTCTCGAGTATGCCAGCCGAGTCACCCGCAGCAAGGTTATTAAGTTTTGCAAAGTTTAGTGGAGCCACCACAACGAGGATGAAGCCACCTGGGAGCGAGAGGAAGATCTGCTTAAGGACCACCCTCACCTATTTTCTAGCCAACCCGAATCTCGAGGGCGAGATTCATCTTAAGGGGGGTAGGAACATCCCAAATTTTCAATTTGGAATGTTATACATAGATCATCACTTGCATATCATATTTTATTGCATTTTGGCTCGATCCTAGAAATTTCACGCAACTCAAGGACCCATGGAGAGAGTTGGAGATTTCGTTATTTTCATATTTGAGTTTTCTCAAATTTTGAAAATAGGATCATTTGATTTTATTTATTTTATCTTTAATTATTTCTATTATAAAAATATGAGAGAGGGAATAAAATGACTTTCCCAAAATAAAGGAATAATGAAGATTTAATAAAAATCAAATAAGATTTTTATTTGGAGTTTTCGCTATTTTATTTGAATTTAGGAGAAATTGCACGTTTTCAAAAAATGCATTCTAGGGCAAAGAAAATGTTCACTTCGTTCTAAATATTTTATTTAGGCGGTGAAAATTTGTTTTTCCATTTTTAGATTTTTATTTATTTTTCTAGAATTTGTTTTTAGTCTCGGAGGAATTTAAAAAAAGCAGCAGGCTTCAACTTTTGACCGGGCCGAGGCCCAGCCAGCCGCCCAAGCCGCCACCGCCTCCTGCTGGAGACCGTGATCGCCGCTGCCGCCCGAGTCCGGCCGGGCACGCCTCCCGAGGCCGCCCGCGCCCCTTCCCAAGCCGAGCCACCCTCCTTATATAGCCCATGCCGCCCGAGCCGCCCGCCGCAAGCATGTGCCGCCACTGCCTTCTTGAGCCGCCGCCCGAGCCGCCCGCCCCACCGCCTCGTCGTCGCCGCCCGCACCACCGCCACCGCCGGACCCGCGGAGCCCCGAGCGGAGGTAGCCGCCGCCGTTTTTTTTTTGAGAAAACCGTTTTGGTTTTTTAGAAAACCCTAGTTTTTGTTTTTTTAAATAGATCGGTTTTTCTCCAGTTTATTTATTTAGCGAGCGTTCGCTCGTTCGTTCGTCTTAACAAACGCATTCATTGTTTAGGTTCAGATAACGAACATTCGTTCGTTAATCTGTTCGTCGTTTTTCTTTTTCTCGGATTTATTCCGCGATTTTTCTGATCGCGATTTCTGATCTGATTTTCGATCTAGTATAACTTTTCGCTCGTTTATCAGAATCAGGCGATTCAAGCGCCTAGAGTTTCGTCTCGAAACTCTCTTTCCGAATAATCAACTCAAACAAGTTATTTGCCTCTGTAAAATTTGACTTAGGTTCAGATTAATAAAACGAAGCCTGTTTCTTTCGTCGTTTGACTTTCGTTGCTTCGTTGGTTTTGTTTCTTTTTGCAAACCGGAGTTCTTAAGTTGAACTTTCTGGTTAGATCTTTTATTTGAGTTTTACCTGTGCATTAGATGAGTACTTATTGTGTGCTTGTTTGTTTGCGATAGAGTACCCGGAGTGCGCAGCTTGCTACTTTGAATCTCTAGGTTTCGCGGATCATCAGCAAGGCAAGTAACACTTTGATCATATCTCTTTTCATACCCAGTTTTTATGCATTAGATCAATCTTCAAACATTGCATGATTAGGATCTAATTAAATTGTGGGTTTTGGGAAGTATATGAGGTAGTACCTATCACCTGTTTTATTATCAACCCTTGGGAGTTACTTCTACATTTGCTTATTATGCCATGCTATGCTAGTAGACGTAGAATGGGTGAGTGTATCCATGACAGATGTGAGTTGTTAATTAATGGTTTGTTTTAAGGTGGCAACTTAAACACACATCTGGGTGGATTGAGGTACCTGGGTATTCTAGGATTGCCTGCTTCTTTTTGGACCGCCACCTAGGCTCAAAGGGATCATGAGATTATTCATACTAGAAACTTCCGTGTGCAGCCACAAGCTACTATGGGCTCTAGCGTAGTTGACTAAGTTGTGCGAACTCTTACAGTGGTAGACTAGCAGATGTAGAGGGATGTAGGTGTAACTGTCTACCCATTCGTAAGGTGCTAGCACTTCTGAAAGACCGTGTCTCGGTCATCCGTTTCTCAAACACCATGTAGTGCGAGAATCTCAACGGAGGAGATCGAGTCTTGTGGGAAAAGTGCACAACCTCTACAGAGTGTAACAAACTAATCATGGTTAGCCGTGTCCCCGGTTATGGACATCTTGAGTATCTAGTACTTGGATTATCATGTGAATCTCATCATGTTACTTTAACTAATATTGTTGGGTTTTAATGATGATGCTTATTTGGGATTGAGAATGCTGTCAACCATTCTCAATGTTCAACAACCACCATGATAATTAAACTAAATTTATTCCTTTGCAGTAGGGAAAAATTGGCTTTACGCAAAACTGTAATCATAGAGCTTTCCACCAGCCATATATGCATGTAGTATAGTATTACTCTTTCATATTGCTCTCTATGTGTTACATTGCCAGCATATTCCATGTCTTGACCCGTTGCTGGCTGCAACGCTCATGTTGCAGACTTTTCAGACGACGAGTAAGGTGCCTTAGGTCGTGGTTCTATACTCAGTGATGTCGTTGGAGTTGATGGACTCGCCTATCTTCCAAGCCTTCCGCTATTATCGTTATTGGATGGCCTTAAGCTTTATTTATTGTTGTAAGTTCTCTTTTGAGACACTTGATGTAATAAGTGTGTGATTGCTACTTTGTTATAAATCCATCAAGTACTGTGCGTGTTAGCATTACTGATCCAGGGATGACACTGATGCACAGAGATCAGACTGTTTGAGGTCTGGTCGCTACAACAGAACAGCCAAACGGGGTCTGGTGTACCACAAAACGGAGGAAACGAGCTTTGATGTCTACTACACAACCTTCTTCTTGTAGACGTTGTTGGGCCTCCAAGTGCAGAGGTTTGTAAGACAATAGCAAATTTCCCTCAAGTGGATGACCTAAGGTTTATCAATTCGTGGGAGGCGTAGGATGAAGATGGTCTCTCTCAAACAACCCTGCAACCAAATAACAAAGAGTCTCTTGTGTCCTGCTACCTCTTGAGCACTGCGTTGGTTTTCCCTTGAAGAGGAAAGGGTGATGCAGTAAAGTTGCGTAAGTATTTCCCTCAGATTTTGAGAACCAAGGTATCAATCCAGTAGGAGGCCACGCACGAGTCCCTCGCACCTACACAAACAAATAAAATCCTTGCAACCAACGCAATAAAGGGGTTGTAAATCCCTTCACAGTCACTTACGAAAGTGAGATCTGATAGATATGATAAAATAATATTTTTGGTATTTTTATGATGAAGATGCAAAGTAAAGAAAGCAAAAATGGTGCCAGAAATAGCTAAGTGTTGGAAGATTAATATGATGGTAAATAGACCCGGGGGCCATGGGTTTCACTAGTGGCTTCTCTCGAGAGCATAAGCATTACGATGGGTAAACAAATTACTGTTGAGCAATTGACAGAATTGAGCATAATTATGAGAATATCTAGGTATGATCATGTATATAGGCATCACGTCCGAGACAAGTAGACCGACTCCTGCCTGGATCTACTACTATTACTCCACACATCGACCGCTATCCAGCATGCATCTAGAGTATTAAGTTCAAAAGAACAAAGTAATGCTTTAAGTAAGATGACATGATGTAGAGGGATTAACTCATGCAATATGATATAAACCCCATCTTGTTATCCTCGATGGAAACAATACAATACGTGCCTTGCTGCCCCTACTGTCACTGCGAAAGGACACCACAAGATTGAACCCAAAGCTAAGCACTTCTCCCATTGCAAGAAAGATCAATCTAGTAGGCCAAACCAAACTGATAATTTGAAGATACTTGCAAAGATAACCAATCATACATAAAATAATTCAGAGAAGATTCAAATATTGTTCATAGATAAACTTAAACATAAACCCACAATTAATCAATCTCAACAAACACACCGCAAAAGAAGATTACATCGAATAGATCTCCACAAGAGAGGGGGAGAACATTGTATTGAGATCCAAAAAGAGAGAAGAAGCCATCTAGCTAATAACTATGGAACCGAAGGTCTGAGGTAAACTACTCACACATCATCGGATAGGCTATGGTGTTGATGTAGAAGCCCTCCGTGATCGATGCCCCCTCCGGCGGAGCTCCGGAAAAGGCCCCAAGATGGGATCTCACGAGTACAGAAGGTTGCGGCGGTGGAATTAGGTTTTTGGCTCCGTATCTGGTAGTTTGGGGGTATGTAGGTATATATAGGAGGAAGAAGTACGTCGGTGGAGCAACATGGGGCCCACGAGGGTCGAGGGCGCGCCTGGGGGGGTAGGCGCGCCCCCCAACCTCGTGCCTTCCTGGTTGATGTCTTGACGTAGGGTCCAAGTCCTCTGGATCACGTTCGTTCCGAAAATCACGTTCCCGAAGGTTTCATTCTGTTTGGACTCCGTTTGATATTCTTTTTCTGCGAAACTCTGAAATAGGCAAAAAACAACAACTCTGCGCTGGGCCTCCGGTTAATAGGTTAGTCCCAAAAATAATATAAAACTGTATAATAAAGGCCAATAATGTCCAAAACAGAATATAATATAGCATGGAACAATAAACAATTATAGATACGTTGGAGACGTATCAAGCATCCCCAAGCTTAATTCCCGCTCGTCCTCGAGTAGGTAAATGATAAAAACAGAATTTTTGATGTGGAATGCTAGTTGGCATAATTTAAATGTAATTCTCTTAATTGTGGTATGAATATTCAGATCCGAAAGATTCAAGACAAAAGTTTAATATTGACATAAACATAATAATACTTCAAGCATACTAACTAAGCAATTATGTCTTCTCATAATAACATGGCCAAAGAAAGTTATCCCTACAAAATCATATAGTCTGGCTATGCTCTATCTTCACCACAAAAAGTATTTAAATCATGCACAACCCCGATGACAAGCCAAGCAATTGTTTCATACTTTTGATGTTCTCAAACTTTTTCAATCTTCACGCAATACATGAGCGTGAGCCATGGACATAACACTATACGTGGAATAGAATGGTGGTTGTGGAGAAGACAAAAAAGGAGAAGATAGTCTCACATCAACTAGGAGTATCAACGGGCTATGGAGATGCCCATTAATAGATATCAATGTGAGTGAGTAGGGATTGCCATGCAACGGATGCACTAGAGCTATAAGTATATGAAAGATCAACAAAAGAAACTAAGTGGGTGTGCATCCAACTCGCTTGCTCACGAAGACCTAGGGCATTTTGAGGAAGCCCATCATTGGAATATACAAGCCAAGTTCTATAATGAAAAATTTCCCACTAGTATATGAAATTGATATCATAGGAGACTCTCTATCATAAAGATCATGGTGCTACTTTGAAGCACAAGTGTGGTAAAAGGATAGTAACATTGTCCCTTCTCTCTTTTTCTCTCATTTTTTTGGCCTTTTCTCTTTTTTTATGGCCTTTCTCTTTTTTTTAGTCCGGAGTCTCATCCCGACTTGTGAGGGAATCATAGTCTCCATCATCCTTTCCTCACTTGGGACAATGCTCTAAAAATGATGACCATCAAACTTTTATTTACTTACAACTCAACAATTACAACTCAATACTTAGAACAAAACATGACTCTATGTGAATGCCTCCGGCGGTGTATCGGGATATGCAATGAATCAAGAGTGACATGTATGCAAGAATTATGAACGGTGGCTTTGCCACAATACAATGTCAACTACATGATCATGCAAAGCAATATGACAATGATGGAGCGTGTCATAATAAACGGAACGGTGGTAAGTTGCATGGCAATATATCTCGGAATGGCTATGGAAATGCCATGATAGGTAGGTATGGTGGTTGTTTCGAGGAAGGTATATGGTGGGTGTATGATACCGGCGAAAAGTGTGCGGTATTAGAGAGGCTAGCAATGGTGGAAGGAAGAAACTGCGTATAATCCATGGACTCAACATTAGTCATAAAAAACTCATATACTTATTGGAAAAATCTACAAGTTATCGAAGCAAAGTATTACGCGCATGATCCTAGGGGGATAGATTGGTAGGAAAAGACCATCTCTCATCCCCGACCGCCACTCATAAGGAAGACAATCAATAAATAAATCATGCTCCGACTTCATCACATAACGGTTCACCATACGTTCATACTACGGGAATCACAAACTTTAACACAAGTATTTCTCAAATTCCAAACTACTCAACTAGCATGACTCTAATATCACCATCTCCATATCTCAAAACAATTATCAAGCATCAAACTTCTCATAGTATTCAACACACTCATAAGAATTTTTCTACTAATCTTGAATGCCTATCATAATTAAAGAAAATTACCACGCTGTTTTGTAGGACTCTAAAAATAATCTAAGTGAAGCATGAGAGAACAATAGTTTCTATAAAACAAATCCACCACCGTGCTCTAAAAGATATAAGTGAAGCACTAGAGCAAAAACTATATAACTCAAAAGATATAAGTGAAGCACATAGAGTATTCTAACAATTTCCGAATCAAGTGTGTGTCTCTCAAAAGGTGTGTACAGCAAGGATTATTGTGGCAAACTAACAAATATAGACTCAAATAATACAAGACGCTCCAAGCAAAACACATAGCATGTGGTGAATAAAAATATAGCTCCAAGTAAAGTTACCGATGGAAGTAGACGAAAGAGGGGATGCCTTCCGGTGCATCCCCAAGCTTTGGCTTTTAGGTGTCCTTAGATTATCTTGGGGTGCCATGGGCATCCCCAAGCTTAGGCTCTTGCCACTCCTTGTTCCATAATCCATCAAATCTTTTACCCAAAACTTGAAAACTTCACAACACAAAACTTAACAGAAAATCTCGGGAGCTCCATTAGCGAAAGAAAACAAAACACCACTTCAAGGTACTGTAATGAACTCATTCTTTATTTATATTGGTGTTAAACCTACTGTATTACAACTTCTCTATGGTTTATAAACTATTTTACTAGCCATAGATTCATCAAAATAAGCAAACAACACACGAAAAACAGAATCTGTCAAAAACAGAACAGTCTATAGTAATCTGTAACTAACGCAAACTTCTGGGACTCCAAAAATTCAGCAAAAATAGGAATACCTAGAATTTTTTTTATTGATCATAAGAAATTGGAATCAATATTTTATCACGTTCTGGTGATTTTTAACAATTATTTTCGTGAACAAAAGTTTCTAGAATTTTCAGCAAGATCAAGTAACTATCATCCAAGAAGATCCTATAGGTTTAACTTGGCACAAACACTAATTAAAACATAAAAACACATATAACCAGAGGCTAGATCAAATATTTATTCCTAAACAAAATCAAAAATAAAAAAACTGAAAATAAAATTGCGTTGCCTCCCAACAAGCGCTATCGTTTAACGCCCCTAGCTAGCCATTGATAAATTCAACGATGCTCATATCAAAGACAAGAATTGAAGCACAAAGATAGCATCATAAAACACGTGACAAACACATATAAGTATAACATACTTCCTATGCATAGGTATTTTATAAGCAAACAAATGATCATAGCAAGCAAAAACTAGCATATGCGAGGAAGAGGAAGGAAACAATAGCGATCTCAACATGACGAGAGGTAGATTAGTAACATGAAAATTTCTACAACCATATTTTCCTATCTCATAATAATTATATGTAGGATCATAAGGAAATTCAACAATATAGCTATCATATAAAATATTTTCAACACGATCCACATGCATGCAAAGTTGACACTCTTCTGAAATAGTTGGATTAACATTAACTAAAGTCATGACCTCCCGAAACCCACTTTTATCAAAAATTTATAAGATTGAATATTCTCCAAATATGTGGGATCTAAAGTTGACACTCTTCCAAACCCACTTTCAATATTATTGCAAACAATATTATCAATTTCATATTCATCATGGGGATTAAATAAATTTGCAAGATCATCAGAAAAATCACCCCAATCATGATAATTGCAACAAATAGTGGACATAGCAAAACTAGCATCCCCAAGATTAGGGTTTTGCATATTATTAGCACAATTGACATCAAGAGAATTTATAGTAAAATCATTGCAATCATGCTTTTCATCAAAGGAACTATCAAGCATGGGTGCAATAGCAAGGATCTCATTTTTAACATAAGGAACTATAGCAAATTCGTCTTCACAAATATTCGCATCATGGCCACAAGAATAGCAAGCATCATGTTCATCAAGGGACATTTCAACCAAATCATCGGAATCATCATTATCTATAGAATCATGCATATCAATATTTTATTCCAAAGCAACGGTCATTCTTTCAGTAAATTCTTGGACATAGACATTATGAGCAAAGTTTTCATTGCAATATTTAAGTATGACGGAATTTTCAGATTTGTTGAGAGCAAAATCACACTTATCAATCAAAGAAGCAACTTCATGAGCACCCTTAAAAACGACAAATTCTTCAATTTGTTCGATATCATAGTAACTATAAACACCCTTTGCATAAGAAGATAAGATTTAATTATCATTTAACTCACATAGGTAGGGAAGGTGTTCTTTAGGGTTCTTAGAGCAACAAGTAAAATCACACATTTCACAAAGATTCCAAGCATAGCATAGCAAACTATTTATATGATACCATAAGCGCTTCCCTTTTTCAGACAAACGATGACGCACAAAATGAGCATGCTCATCTGGGGTGCCTTGGGAATCCCCAAGCTTAGGCTCTTGCCACTCCTTATTCCATAGTCCATCGAATCTTTACCCAAAACATGAAAACTTCACAACACAAAACTCAACAGAAAACTCGTAAGCTCCGTTAGTATAAGAAGATAAATCACCACTTTTGGTACTGTTGTGAACTCATTATAAATTTGTATTGGTGTAATATCTATTGTATTCCAACTTCTCTATGGTTCATACCCTCCGATACTACTCATAGATTAATCAAAATAAGCAAACAACACATAGAAAACAGAATCTGTCAAAAACAGAACAGTCTGTAGTAATCTGTTTTGTTCGAATACTTCTGGAACTCCACAAATTATGAAATAAATTGGGGGACATGAGGAATTTGTACATTAATCATCTGAAAAGCGAATCAACCTAAAATCACTCTCCAGTAAAAAATGACAGCTAATCTCGTGAGCGCAAAAATTTCTGTTTTTTAGAGCAAGATCGCAAAGACTTCACCCAAGTCTTCCCAAAGGTTCTACTTGGCACAAACACTAACTAAAACATAAAACCACATATAACCATAGGATAGATAGTTTATTTATTACTAAACGGGAGCAAAAGGCAAAGAACAAAAATAAAATTGGGTTGCCTCCCAACAAGCGCTAACATTTAACGCCCCTAGCTAGGCATGATGATTTCAATGATGCTCACATAAAAGATAAGAATTGAAACATAAAGAGAGCATCATGAAGAATATTACTAGAACATTTAAGTCTAACACACTTCCTATTCATAGGGATTTTGAGAAAACAATTTATGGGAACAATAATTAACTAGCATAGGAAAGCAAAACAAGCATAGCTTCAAGATTTTCAACACATAGAGAGGAAACTTGCTATTATTGCAATTCTTACAAGTATATATTCCTCCCACATAATAATTTTCAATAGCGTCATGAATGAATACAACAATATAACTATCACATAAAGCATTCTTTTCATGATCTACAAGCATAGAAAATTTACTACTCTCCACATAAGCAAAATTCTTCTCATTCGGAATAGTGGGAGTATCATAAGAAACTCAGATACTATAAATTGTTTCCACATTAAAAGAGTAATGTTCAGAAAAGGGTAATCATAATCATGACAAGTTTTATAAATATAATCATCACTACTTTTTATAACATAAGTATCATCACAATAATCATCATAAGTAGCAACTTTTTTCTCATCATAATCAATTGAAACCTCTTCCAAATAGTGGAATCATTACTTCCTAAAGTTGACACTCTTCCAAACCCACTTTCATCAATATAATCATCATAAGTAGGAGGCATGCTATCCTAATAAATTTGCATATCAAAACTTGGGGAACTAAAAATATCATCTTCATTAAACATAGCATCCCCAAGCTTGGGACAAACATTAATTGCAGCAAATAAATTCTCAAACATGTCATTCTCATCAAACATAGCATCCCCAAGCTTGCGCCTTTTCATATCATAAGCATAATCACTCTCATCATTAATAGTATGGATAGCACCACTATTATAGAAACTATTATCATCATAATGAGTGGTAGGCATAACCATAATAGGAGCAACATCATTTGGGAGGGATACCTTTTTACCTTTTCTTCTCCCTCTTTTCTTTTTCTTCTCCACATTATGTGTGGGTTTAATCCTCTTTTTGGAGCTCCTTATTAATCATATTAGTTGAATAGAAGGCTCTTCCTCGTTACTTGATTCATCATAAGAAATTATAGGAGGATATTGGGAAACATCTTCCCTTTCATTAGTATTCTCTTCATCTTCTATTTGTTTTCTTGTCTTTATGTAATTGGCAATATAAGGAATTTCAATGCAATTCACCACACAATACATATAAATTTCCTCTAGATCAAAATCAAGAACTGTCTCAAGGGAAAATTTTGGAATATCCTTAGTTATACGTTTCATTTCTTCATAACGCAGAAGCAAACTAAGTTCATTATGATGCGCAAGGGAAATCAAGTCATCACAATTTTTGGACACGATTCGATCATGAAACAATTTGCGTTGGATATTTAAATGACCATGTTCATTGCAAAGTTCACAAGGATGTCTAAGAAAATTTAAAGTTTCAGCACAAACATCTAGCCTTTCTTGCAACCATTTAGTTTCTAAATACTTATGACTCTTGCAAAATCTATCTTCCCTATTTGCTGTGTACTTGCAAACTCTATGTACTCCACAAAAGTTGACATGCTTATAAGAGACATTTTCATCATGACTAGTGCAATCATCATTAGTACTATCGATATTCAAATAATTCATACTAACAACATTGCAATCATGCTCATCATTCAAAGATTTAGTGCCAAACATTTTAATGCATTCTTCTTCTAGCACTTGGGCACAATTTTCATTTCAATCATTTTCCCGAAAGATATTAAAAAGATGAAGCATATGAGGCAACCTCAATTCCATTTTTTGTAGTTTTTCTTTTATAGACTAAACTAGTGATAAAACAAGAAACAAAAAGATTCGATTCCAAGATCTAAAGATACACCTTCAAGCACTAACCTCCCCGGCAACGGCGCCAGAAAAGGGCTTGATGTCTACTACACAACCTTTTTCTTGTAGACGTTGTTGGGACTCCAAGTGCAGAGCTTTGTAGGACAAGCAAATTTCCCTCAAGTGGATGACCTAAGGTTTATCAATCCGTGGGAGGTGTAGGATGAAGATGGTCTCTCTCAAACAACCCTGCAACCAAATAACAAACAGTCTCTGTTGTCCCCAACACACCCAATACAATGGTAAATTGTATAGGTCCACTAGTTCGGCGAAGAGATGGTGATACAAGTGCAATATGGATGGTAGATATAGGTTTTTGTAATCCGAAAATATAAAAACAGCAAGGTAACTAATGATAAAAGTGAGCACAAACGGTATTGCAATGCGTTGAAACAAGGCCTAGGGTTCATTCTTTCACTAGTGCAAGTTCTCTCAACAAGGATAACATAATTAGATCATATAACAATCCCTCAACATGCAACAAAGAGTCACTCCAAAGTCACTAATAGCGAAGAACAAACGAAGAGATTATTATAGGGTACGAAACCACCTCAAAGTTATTCTTTCCGATCAATCCATGGGGCTATTCCTATAAGTGTCACAAATAGACCTAGAGTTCGTAGTAAAATAATACCTTAAGACACAAATCAACCAAAACCCTAATGTCACCTAGATACTCCAATGTCACCACAAGTATCCATGGGTATGATTATACGATATGCATCACACAATCTCAGATTCATCTATTCAAACCAACACAAGAAACTTCAAAGAGTGCCCCAAAGTTTCTACCAGCGAGTCAAGACGAAAACGTGTGCCAACCCCTATGCATAGATTCCCAAGGTCACGGAACCCGCAAGTTGATCACCAAAACATACATCAAGTGAAACAATAGAATAGCCCATTGTCACCACGGGTATCCCATGCAAGACATACATCAAATGTTCTCAAATCCTTCAAGACTCAATCTGATAAGAGACCTTCAAAGGGAAAACTCAATTCATCGCAAGGAGATAGAGAGGGAGAAACATCATAAGATCCAACTATAGTAGCAAAGCTCGCGTTACATCAAGATCATGCCACATCAAGAACACGAGAGAGAGAGAGAGAGAGAGAGAGAGAGAGAGAGAGAGAGAGAGAGAGAGAGATCAAACACATAGCTACTGGTACATACCCTCAGCCCCGAGGGTGAACTACTCCCTCCTTGTCATGGAGAGTGTCGGGATGATGAAGATGGCCACCGGTGATGATTCCCCCCTCCAGCAGGGTGCCGGAACTCTTTTACTCCTGGGGCTTCTTTTGGTCCATAAAAATCATCAAAAATTGGCACGTCAATAGGACTCCATTTGGTATTCCTTTTCTGTAAAACTCAAAAACAAGGAAAAAACAGAAACTGGCATTGGGCTCTAGGTTAATAGGTTAGTACCAAAAGTCATATAAAATAGCATATAAATGCATATAAAACATCCAAGATGGATAATATAAAAGCATGGAGCAATCAAAAATTATAGATACATTGGAGACGTATCAACCTTCTGTTCGACCGGCCATGGTCGAAATGGGATCCTATTCATCGGGAGGGGTCTGGTGTACCGCCATACGGAGGAAACAGACTTGTGTTCGAGTGCCTACGGTCGAAACGGGGTCCTGTTGACCGGGAGGGGTGTGGCGTACCGCAAAATGGAGGAAACAGACTTGTGTTGGAGCGCCTACGGTCTAAACGGGGTCCTGTTCATCCACCATCTACCGCCTCGCTCCAGCCTCCACGGGATACTGTTCATCCACCGTCGACCTCCTCCACCCTCCACGGGCTACTGTTCATCCACGGCTATTGTTCATCCAGCCTCCACCTGCTGCTGTTCATAGAGCCTCCACGGGGTCCTATTCATCCACCCCCAATCGACTGTGGTGCGGAGGCCTCCTTGGGGTCCTATTCATCTAGCGGAACGACCTACTACCACGGGGTCCTGTTCATCCAACCCCCACCAGGAACTGTTCATCCACAACCAACCAACCGGCTTGACTCACCACGTCTCGACTCGTTCTACGTACCACGCGCACGGTAGCAACGGTCACTGTTCATCGAGAGGCAACCCAACACCTGCTGGCTACGTCTCGCATGGGGGCTCGATCGGCTTCAGTAAGCAGCAGAAGTGATCGATCGCTCGGGTTCAGTTAGCAGCAACAGTGAAAGAATTCCTCGGGTTTAGTCAGCAACGAGTGAACCCGTCGGGTTCGGTTAACAGCCAAGGGATCAATCGCTCGAGTTCAGTAACGTGCAATCGCTCCGGGTTCTGTTAGCCAACGCCTCGCACACACGCACGTACACGAGAGAAACGCACAAACCACAGTGCATCTCTCGGCCCCGACCACCCACCGTAACCGGGAACTCCCCGATATTTTCCTCGCCCTCGCATCTACCATGGTTTTTCTGTCATGGACGGCCCAAAGAATGTCATGCAGTTGCGTCCCCGGCCCGCCCAGGACGAAAAGCCCATTTTCTATCATGATTTTTTGTCATAGAAGTAGGAGCCCACCACATCTATGATGATACCGGGTTTTGTCACAATTGTCGTCATAGAAGTGTCATAAGCATGACAAAAAGAATTCGTTCGGCCCAAAATGTCACGGATGTGTCTTTTTTTGTAGTGTTTACTAGTCTTGATACCCATAGTAATGGGATTGCTGAGTCCTCGTGGCTCACATATTACTACAACAACAGTTGCATGTATAGGTAATGCGATGATCTGACATGAGAGCGATGCTTGCTTGTTTTGGAGTTCTTCTACTTCTTCTTCTTCGATCAAGGAATATGTTCCGGGTCAGGAGCCTGGGATTAGCAGGGTGGATGTTCTTCTTATTTTTCGTTTGATTTCATCCATAGTCGGATCCTGCTCTTCTGTATTATGTTTGCTATGTATTGATGTACTATTGTATTCATGTTGTATCTTGTGGCGAGTGTAAGCCTTTATCTTGTTACCTCATCTATTCAGTACATGGTATGTCGTAATGATATCCACCTTGCTATGCGCTAGAAATGCGATTGTGCCCTAATCATGAATTCATCACGTGATTGGGATAGAATCGCATCTTGGGCGCTACAAGTTGGTATCAGAGCCTTACCGACCTTAGGAGCCCCCTTTATTGATCGAACCGCTACCGTTATCGAGTCTAGAAGAAAGTTATTTTGAGTCTAGCTATATATCAGAGACTAGGAATTCTTTTTACTCCTTATCCCCTTCGTCGTTCTGGTACTCGTGGCATAGGTATTTTTCCAATCTTCTATCCCTTTTCACTCAATTTTTTTAGGATCACGTGGGTATTGTGGAATAGGTCTGATATCATCGTGACGGGAATTATGTCTTGGTGCCTCCTAACATTTAGGGGTTGTGGCAGTGTCCCGGGGAGTTGAGCTCCAAGGTATTTTTGTCACAGTGCTTATCGTTTCAGTTCAGGAATACTAGAGGCCGCCGACATTGAAAACGCTTCTATACTCTTTGTGGTGAGAGTAGTTTGACGACACCCAGTACTGGGGAGAGCGATCAGATGTATTGCCACAACTAGTATATCGGATGTTTTAGAAGGTCTCAGGTACATGATTTCCGAGGTTTTCTTGGTTATGTGTTGATGGATGGTTACAATTGTAGTGTAGGATTTGTTAGTTGTGTGAGATATTTGTGCCTTCTTGTATCCCCAACACCAGATTGCATAACCAGAAAGTTTCGGGAGTTCATAGGTGCGAATTCAAGTAGTTACCTAGGATATCTTTTTGACAGATGCATGATATGAGATTGGTGTTCGACTTCTAGTGGTCCGCCTATCCACGGTCGTTTGTAGAGTGGTCTCGTTGTGTCTTAAAGAGTCCTTGGCTATGCTGACTCGGCGACGCTTCATATGTCATGTGCACTACCTTGTACATTATGGTGATGTACGATCGAGCCCGTGTGGGCCCCACCACGAAAATTTTGGATGAAATATCTATCATATGTTTATTCCGGCTTATTCTGCAAGCCAATCCTTTGTTTAGTTTTGAGTAGTGGTATTCTAGTTGCTTCGAAGTCAAGTGTTGATTCCATACCTTCCAAAGTGGTGTTCTCATATTTCTATGGGAGTGCTAATCCTTCTTGTTTATCGAGATTTTCATGTCAATTCTTTTCCATCCGGTGCGCTTCTCGTCAATATGATCCTATCATTTTCCCCATTTGCAAGATCACTTCTTAGTTTTCTCAACGGTGTTTGTTCCGTCCGTCCCAAGTTGCCTTTCTTTTCCCACCCTCTCACCCTTTTCTTCAAGGACTCGGATTTCTTAATCCAGTATTCATTTCATTCATGTGAAGCCTCTTCATTCTTTCCTCAATTATTTCAACCGGTGGAATCTCGTCTAGTTCATCTTGTTTTCCTTTCCGGTGGATTCAATTCAAGCATTCGATGTTGATCATATACATTTCCTCGTTTCAAATGCTATCCCATGCTGGTGCACCTCTTAATCATTCACTTCTCCCTATTCATTTGTTTTGGAGTGCTGAAGATTTCTCAGAAGATTCGAGTTTCCATTCTTAATCATTTCAAGCTATTTCGTGATTGTTATCTCATTCAAGTCATTCAAATTCAACAAGTGCAGTCTCGCTTCCGTAGCAATCGTTCAACGGAGTTTCTTTGAGTGGCCCCTAACCCATAGGTCTTTTCCCAGGATCTTACCTAACTCTATTAATTTTTCTGGAGTGCCTCAACAATTTCGGTGGTGTTTCTCGTCGGCATTCTCGGCTTTGAAGACCGAAGAAGAGTTTCTCTTAAATCTTATATGTTCTCTCAAAGATTCGTGGTGCAAGCTCATGCCATCCTCTCAGTCGTTTCGAGTCATGAGAAATTCTTTTCATGACCGTCCCAAATCTTTTCGTGAGTTCTTTTCATTTCGATTCTCCGAAGGCAGTCATTCCAGAAGAAATTCTTCATTCTCAACTTTCAGCTCTCGTTCTCCATATTCTTAACGGTGTATCGTTCAAGTATTCTTTAGTCAGCTCATGATCTCCTCTTTCTCTTGCATCTAAATTCCCTCAAGTATCTTCGTTCATTTTCTAATTCTTCCCAGTGATTCGTTCTCTTTTCTGCAATCGTTTTCAATTCTTACGGTGGTTTGTTCAAGGTTCCTCTTGCTTTGTTATCGTATCAATTCATTCGATCTTTCTAAAATCCTACCGGTGGTTCGTTGAAAATCTTCCAAGTTGCTCTATATCTTTCTTAACCCTTTCAACGAGAATAAGTAGTATGCCAAATCCATTTTCTTGTCATCAATTTAAATTGGTGAAGGATACACATGATATAATTCTTATTCTTGCTTCATCCAAGTGTTTAATCCCTTCCTCCGGAGTTTGTTCATGATGAAGTAATTCTCGGTTTCAAGCTATTCATCTTTCTTTTCCGGAGTTCAAAGCTTTCTCATTATCTCATCATGAAGATCCATCTAAATCACTCCAAGTCTCCAAGTCTTGTTTCTTTTCAACCTTCAATTCTTTTTATATAATCCTTCCATTACCGAAGTTCTTCATAGAGGCTCTACATGGTGGTTCATCAAGGATTTAATTCATTCTCGGAGTGTTCTTCAAGATTCTTGTTGGAGCTCAAGCTTTCTTCATGTTGCATTTCGAAGTGCAATTCTTTCTATCTTATCTTCTGAGGTGGTGTTATGTCATTCTTGACAATTTCCCTTTGTGATTCAAGTTGTCAGGAATGAGACATTTTAAATCCTTCATTTTCTCTTCATCCATGAGATCTTTTCAAACCAGCAATTTCTCTGTTGGAGTTATCTTGGGTTATATTTCACCTAAAGCCTTCCCTAAGGATTGTGCTAATTGTGGTGCTTATCAATGATCGAAGTTTTCTCCTATCCTCTCGGCGAAAGAAGTTTTTCATCTTTTTCTTGATCTCAACCAATCAATTGTTTCCTTTAGTGGCCGGTCGTCACCTCATAATTTTGAGATGTTTTCCATAAGCCCGTAACAAGCTTATTCTTTTTGCTGTTGATTTTCCAACAACTCCATTCAGTCCTTCTTTCTACAGATGCTTTCTAAACTCAATTGTGGTAGAAGTTGTCATTTCCTTCTTCGTTCTCTTATTCCGACGATCTAGCTTCTATTCGTTAGTTCCGGAGGCATTGTGATGTTGCTCTCTTCGACCAATCATCTCGTTTTCTCAAGATCATGTTCTTTTCCTTGCATATCCATTCAACGGGAGTGTTGTGTCCTCTATCCAAGTTCCTTTTATCTTATCAAGTCTTGCCCCTCTTTTCAGTCGGAGTGCTCCCAAATTCTTCTTTCCTTGCTTCTCTTCAACCAAAGTGGGTTCAAAGTCTATATTGTTCCTTGAGCTCTTGGTTCTTGTCATATCACTTGTTCCTCTTGTCTAATGGAGTGTTTCAATTTCTTTCATCTCCGTCATGTCATCCTATATACTTAAGAAGTTCAGCCCCGCTACTTGATTTATCTTGACATGCACCCTGTCCACCTCAGCAGCTTTGCCACATTAGCAACTCTATTTTTTTCTAGCTAATGCCATGTGTTGCATTTAGTTACACAAGTGGGATTTAATTTTCATTAGTACGCAACCAGCCTTGGTCACTGAAGCGACCTGTCGTTTCCTCTTCGTAACAGAAGCCCACTGGAACAAAACAGCCCACATCCGTCCTATCCCACCTCCACGCAGATCTCATCCTCTCCCACAACCAGCGTTATTTCCCCTTCATCTTCTTCTCCTCTGTATGGCTCCACTCAGGAAACAAATCACCATCTTCATATCCGCATCGGCCGTTGCACAACTACGGGAAGATCCTCACCTTCAGAAGTGCCCGGGGTGCTGATGGCATCGTACCGCCGCCGGACAAGCCTTCGTTGGTCGTCGTCGGCAGAGCCGCACGCGGCGGCCGATCCGGTCCAAATGATCACCACCCTTAAATTGGTTCTTCCTACAGATGAATCGAGCCCCGCAAGCTACGCTGGACCAAGCCCTACGCCCCAATGTCCACCAAAGCTCCCGATGAGTCACATGCGCCACCATCGGCGTCCTCCTCCAACATCACCTGCACCAAAGGTGGATGGATCTCCTTCCTCTTATATGTCCTCCGATCTGAGCAATTATTTTGATTTATAGCTTTGTTTGGGTGTTGTAGGAAGCCTTTTTCTGAAGAACATCCCTCCTGCTCCTTCCTTGGCCATGGTCTCATGGTTATCGGTGGAGAGACAGACGTTGCTGCCGGTGCGGTGGGTTCCTGACTTCCAGGTGGGTATGATCGCCTCCATTGACTCCCCGCTCTCCTTGTAGTATATTTATGGTGATTTAACTAGTGATTTTCATAGAATAATTTTGGTGTTTTTCAGTACTATGCATTCTCTTTTGGTGTGCTAAAATGTTATATATGCAGCTACTAGAGTTGACTGATTCTGATAACATTGTGAATATATTCATTGTTTCATTGAATTTTTTTAACTTTGATGTGCTCTCGTATGGCACCCTCTGTAAGTATTTCAATCTATTTTGCTCGAGATCTTGATGTGTACACACAAAAGGGGCACTAAAACCATTGGCAAGGAAAAAGTAGTTGCTGAAATTTTGCAACTATTTCTGTTTCTTCATGCTTTCGGCGGACAAATTATAAAATATCATGAGCTACCCGGTAAACAAAGTAAATCAATCAATTTTGAAGTGACATGATACTTAGTGGCGTCTAACTCTGAACCATTTTCTATTTTTCCTTTTCTTTCTGAAGATTACATCCCACACATGCAACAGTTTGAAGGTACCTGTAAGTTTATGTTTCCAAGGCAAGTCATATACATGTTTTACTGGTAATCATTTGCATGGAAGATTTAAGTAATAATTAATTCGGAACAGATAAACACGTGCAATAGTTTGAAGGCTCGCTTCCTTTCTTCACTGGAATTCCACAATAATTAATTCCTCTATACAAGTGTTCCAGGTAGATTTAAGTAAACAGGATATACCATGGATGCATAAAATTGATTATTCTGGAGTTCCATCATTTGCATGGTCGTTGGCAGATCTCTGAAACTGAGAATATTGTTCCAGAAATCATGTACTTATTTTGTGAGAACTGAAAATATGATAATTATGGCCTCTTAAGACAAAGATTCAAGTTTCTTAACACTCATGTGCAACTTTTGATCCTTTTATTTGCTTAGTCACACTCAAGAGTTCCCTACAGGTGTCACAAGCTCACTAAAGTTGACAAAATTTAGGTTGTCTGATTCACAAGATGACAAATAAAAGAGGTATGGGGTTATGATTCTTCTGCAAACTATATTTCTCCCTATTGGTATTTTATTTGCTTAATTTGTATTTTGATTATGATTCTCATGCAGTACTCTCGCCATCAGATGAACGCTCTCAATGATGTGTCTAGCAGTAGTAACAGCCCGTTGAAGCATCGGCTTGGTCAGGAGAAGGAGCACTATTATGGCAATGGGATTCACACATCTACAATGTAGTCAGCTACGGCAGAAAAGATACTAGTGTAACGACTATTTAGGTAACACAAGAGATCCCAAAACAATTAAGGCCTGCAAACATTCTATCGATGCTC
Organism: Aegilops longissima; assembly: GCA_021605205.1. Classification (NCBI taxonomy): domain Eukaryota; kingdom Viridiplantae; phylum Streptophyta; class Magnoliopsida; order Poales; family Poaceae; genus Aegilops; species Aegilops longissima. Next base: position 195,597,955 of record CM038679.1, read on the forward strand.
TAATTTTCCCTGGTGCATTGTGTTTACACAGAACATAAAATTTTATTCACCATGTTACCAGACCATTCGTGAAGACAATGCTATCATCCTGTTGATGCAACTTCTGTTCTTTAATTCCCTTTTTGGGTTCACATTTGCACATATCTTACTATCGTGCATTGCTGAAGATTTCCATTGAATTTACTTTGTAAACGTGCAAAAGTGTTCTTTGATGAATGATGATGTATGGAAATAGTTACAAATACTAAGAAATTTGACTTTTTAGAGAAAAATATCTTCCCTTACTAAGTTACTATGCAATGTTTTAATTATGTTCTCTCTTTCTCACTCTGGCTCAAGTGTCGACTACAAATTCTCCTGCTGAAGATTTGTTGGGAAGTGCACTTCACTACACATTTGATGTGGTATGTTTAGAAGAATAAACCTTACGATTCTATCATGCCTAATAACATTTGTTTACCCCTTGTTGTTGGATTGATCAAAGTAATGTACATGGAAGTTCTGATGGAGAGTTTGCACAATCAAGACTCGAGTTATAGCTAGGTGGTGATGTTTTAGTTGAAGCATGAAAGTTCGGTCTATGGGTAAATGACCATATAGTCCTCTAATTTGATTGTTCATCTATTCTTCAAACTTTGAATGATAAATGGTACAAGGATCGATCTTTCCTAAGTGCATATGTACCACTATTGCCATATCATTCTGAAGTATGGCTGTCAAAAAAGGATCATTTATTCATTATTGTGATGGCCCTTTTAGCAGAGTTGTTTTTGCGGAGTAAACTGTCTATTTAGGCAATAGTTCCCGCAGCAACGCGCGGGGAATCATCTAGTTTCTTCAAGTTTTCTACCTCTCAAGGTTAGTTGGTTTCACAATTTTTTCAAAAAGCAACTTAGTTTTACCTCTTCTCTTCCTCTTATGTTTGTCATCCTAGACGTCGGGGCGAGATCTCTTGTAAGTGGAGGAGAGTTGTAACGACCCGAGACCGACGCTCCAGACGCCTTCCATGTATTTCGTGATCGCCATGTGTTTTATCTTGTTTGTTGCATTGCATCATTGCATCATGCCATCATATCATTAATTTTTGAACTCAAATAAATAAATTGCATGGATCTTTGAAACATTTAAATTGAGGGAAATGCACATGGTGATTTCTCTTTAAAACATATTGAATGTCTCCTACTATTATTAAGGAGCTATAATAAACATTCCACTAATTTGGAATTCACCATAACACACGTGCAAAATAAATCCCATGCCTTTTCTACTTCGAGTCGATCTCCAAACCTTGCCAATAATTGTTTCTCCATTTATTGAGGCTCCTCAAAAAATCTCAACATTTTTGGCCACACAAAAAACCTAGTCCCAATTCAAACCCATTTAAGACAAAACGGTGAAGGTGTCATGGCGCTCCACCTCTCCTCTCCACTCCCCTCCCACCCCACCAATGGCGACCATGGCGCCGACCGTGATCTACCCTGATCTCTCCACCAAAAACCAGTTCTACGCCGATGGATCCATTCAATGATCCATCCTCATTCGCCCATCAGTTGGATTTCTCATTTGGTCATCGTTTTAGAGGTGAGATCCGTAAGTATTTCCAATCTTCGGACAACCCTATCTCCTCCTCCTTTGGATTCTACCTCGTGGTATCCTTTGCAAGATTTACTTTCCATCTGAACCCCCACAATGTGAGTTTGGCACTCTCATCATGCACGGGTGGAGCATTTGATTCTTTGGAGGTATCACATATCAAAGGCAATGTTTTCAAGTTCAAAGTATGTTCCAAGGCGGTGGGTTTCTTCCTGGTTCGTAAATCTTTCTTCAGCTGTGAAGCGTTTAAATGTTATTTCCATCTTTGGAGTGGGGGTGGTCCAAACTGGATTTATGAAGAAAAGAAGTGGTACAAAGAACAAGATGCTGAGTGGACTATCGTCACACGTGGTCACAAAGGTAATCATGGTCATCTTGTTCCTACTACTCAAGTTTACCATAGAATTCTTGGACAACTTACTCCATCACGAATGAATAATACATCTCATGGAAATCATCTGGTATCGGGGGCGAATGCAACTCCTTTGGGTCCTATGCGGATTGACCAGCATACTCACGATGATCGTGATCATCGCACGCCGCCGGTGGATGCAACTACATGCATGCATAGCGGATCGGCCGTTGTGGTGGATAAGGCAAATTTGAATCAGTCGGCCCAGGTAGTCCCCACGGAGCCCAACAGACTATCTATCTTGGGCCAGCCCACACGCACGGAAGTTGTACCGTCTAGGCCGATATCCTCTAGTATTTCTAAGTATATCGTATGCAACAGATGTCTGGGTAATGGGCACAATTGTTATCAATGCACCAATCAAATCAGATGCCGCGTTTGTTACCGATACAACCATATCGCTAGATTCTGTTTCAACAAGAATATCAAAGTTAATACTTATCGGGTCAAACAGAAACAGGATCCACGGCCTGATATATCTGCAACCCGCATTGCCCCCTCGGCTTCTCCCCCCTATTTTCCTGCCTCTGCTCCACGTGACACAGCTGCTACCAACAAGATGGCCTGCTTCCCTTGCAACCCTCTCCCCCACCTTCCTCCAGGAACGGCAATCGTCCCACCTGGTCCGTTGCGTGCTCGCCATGGATATGTGGTGCTTGGCGGTGAGCTCCCGATGGTTTGCGACGAGTGGGCCATCGTCACACTTGTTCCTGAAGTTTCTGCTGAGGAGTTCCATGGCGCCATTGCTCTGATCACCACCTACTTGGAGGGGCGCGGATGGCGCATAAACTACACGTCTCGATGTGGTATGGGTACTGCACTTATTCAGTTTACTACTGCATACTCACGAGACACTGCTGCCAGTCTTAGCCTGTTTCAGATTGGGGATTCAGTTCTTAGAATCAGCAGACAGGACAGAGGTTTAAATTATCGCAGCATTACTTTCACGCATGATGTTTGGATCTTACTTATGAACTACCCTCTTGAATGTTGGGATGTGGGGGTCATTGGACGCACTGTCTCTCCTTTTGGCCGTTTTTTCATTTGGAATAAAGATCCTAGAGATAAATCAAGGGTCGTTGTTAAGATCAGAGTTATGATGAATGTGGACACTCTTCCTATTAGTCTGGTAGTTCTGAGAAACCTTGATGATGTGGGCTATGGTGACTCCTGGACCTGTCCAACATACATATTATCTCGGGAGCTGATTGGACAGCAGGGAGGGGATGAGGACCCCCTGCCACCTGATGGTGGCAACCCACACCCTCTTCCACATATTCATGGAGGGTTTTGGCATGATGAGGATTTAGGGAATATCCCCATGGATCAGGTAGTGATCAACTCCCACAATGAGAATCTTGGTGCCCCATATGAAGATGTTCATGCTACTCATAATGACAATGTTAATCTCTCTGTTGAAAACCATACTGCTGCTGTTGAACCTAATGCTGCTGAACATGTGGAGTCACCTGATAAGGAGGTAGCTAAGGAGCCCATTATGATCCACTCTAGTACTCATTATGTTGCTCCACATGAGACTCTTGGGCCTGATTATATCCCAATTAATCTTACTCCCCAGCCCAACTCTCAGAATGCTCCCAGCCCAGTTTTCATGCCCATGAACAGCAATATGAATTACAGTGACATGCCATCATCCAGTAGTGCCCAGCCTGTGCAAACAAGCAACATATCAGTTGAAGGTGAATCTGAGCACATTAAGATTCTCCAGGAGCTTATTGGTAATATTGTTACTAATGCACAGGATATACTCCCAAAGCTTCGAGGTAGCAAGATTGTGAATGCATCTTGCAAGGTGGTGGATGTTATGGGTACTAATGGCAACAACAAAAGATGCTTCTTGCAGATTCAGACAATCCAGGATGAGCCTCCCAAAAATTCCAGCTCTGTCAGTATTGAGGAGATCACTGGACAGGAATTTGCTGAGGTTCAGAAGCCAGCACACAGGCAGAAAAAAAGAAAATTGTTGATGATGCTTTCTGCAGGAGGAGCAACAGAATTGCAAAGCTCACTAAGGGATTCAAAGATCAGTCTGCTGCAGAAGCCAACATAAATGAAGGCAGGATGGATAACAACACCCAGCATTGTCCCAAGAAAATGAAGAAGGCTGTCACTGTCAACCTGGGTCCCCAGTTTGATGTTGTTGTTATAAATAAGCAGGCACCACCTCCTCTATAAATCCCTATGAAGACTCTGCAGGCCATTGGCACTGGACCATGTAAGATGGCTCCACATGAGGTGTCATCTAGTGCCCTGCAATATGACAGTTCTGATGAATAGAAGCTTCTGTTGCATTGTGGGTTTTGTTGGCTCCCATATCTGCCAACTAGTTATGATTTCCCTACATTAGGTTTGCTTTTATGTGTTATTTGGATGCCTGCGTGCATCACCTATCAGTTTGGGATGTAATAATTACTCTATGTGCTACCTCTGTCACTTTGTGCTTCTTGACGAGAAGAACACCTTTTATATGTGTCAGCTCTATATGATGATCTACCCATCCATGCACCTCCCATCATTCTATGGTTGCTATTATATCTATGTCACTGTCTGTACCAGTGATATCACCAATCTATTGGGATGTTCATATTATGCTTTTCATAATACGATCTTATGCTACCACCTACATATTTTTCATGAATAGTAGCTGGAATATCTTAAACTGGAATGTGAGAGGTATTAATTCCACAGCTAGATGGAAAGATATCAGAAAGAAAATTGAGGAAAGTGCTTGTTGTATCATGACCTTTCAAGAAACCAAGAGAGAGATATTTGACAGCACATATATCAAGAATTTTTGCCCCAAAAGATTCAACCAATTCTATTACGCACCCTCTAATGGCAGCTCTGGAGGATTGATTACTATTTGGAATGGTAATATTATGAAAGGCAAGATAATATCCAAAAACTACTTTCAGATCACCATTGAGTTTACTTCTAACCTGGATAATTCATATTGGTTCCTCACTAATGTTTATGGGCCTAATTGCATTGAAGGTAAAATGGAGTTCATTGACTGGCTCATGAATTTAAATATGCAGCAATCCAAGTTATGGATGATTGTTGGTGATTTTAACTTTATAAGAAGCCCTGAGAATAGGAATAAACCAGGTGGTGATCCTGTCAGTATGATGACTTTCAATAATATTATTGTTAATTTGGATTTAGTTGAAATCCCCCTCAAAGGAAGATCCTTCACATGGAGCAATAAACAAGATCAGCCTCTTTTGGAAAAGCTAGATTGGAGTTTCACTAGCCCCCACTGGACTACTACTCATCCATCTACTATGGCCATCCCCTTGGCGAAAATCACATCTGACCATGTGCCTATTAAAATCCAAATTGACAGAAACATCCCCAAAAGCCAGATATTCAGATTTGAAGAGTATTGGACTGAATTTAGTGGATTTCTTGAAACGGTGGAGAAATATTGGTTGAATTCAACCCATTACTCTGATTCTGCCAAAAATATAAACTCAAATTTCAAAGCTATCAGAAGAGGACTGAAAGCATGGAGTAAACAATACTCCCAACTGAATAAAATAATTGACAATTGTTGTTTCTATGTGAAAATTATGGATGGCATTGAGGAACAAAGAGTGCTATCTAGGATTGAAAGGCATTTTAGAGTCTTACTTGTCAAACATACAAACAAGTTATTGGAGGCTAAGAGAATATATTGGAGAATTAGGGAAAATATAAGATGGGCTAACCTGGGTGATGAAAATACCAAATTTTTTCATGCCATTGCTACTTGTATGTTCAGATACAACTACACCACCTATCTTATGTCTATGGATGGTCAACAAGTATTTGAACATGACCATAAAGCTGCCATTATATGGGAATCTTTCAAAAATAGAATAGGCACTGTCTCCACATATTCACAAAATTTTGATATATCACATCTTGCTATGGTAGAGGATCTACATGATGTTGATAGACCTTTTTCCAATGAAGAAATAGATGATATCATTAATAAAATGCCCAATGATAAATCTCCTGGTCCTGATGGTTTCAATGGATTATTCATGAAGAAATGCTGGCACATCATCAAACAATATTTCTACAAATTCATTAATGATTTTTATAATGAAGTTGTTTCCCTTGCTCCTGTCAACAATGCCTATATAACCCTGATACCTAAGAAAGACAATCCTGAATCACCCGATGATTATAGGCCAATTTCTCTTGTAAGTATGCCAATCAAAATACTTACTAAACTCCTTGCCAATAGAGCCCAACAGAATATTATAACAGAGTTAGCAAGAACCAATATGGATTTATCAAAACAAGGAATATTCAGGACTGCCTTGCTTGGAGCTTTGAATACATACATATGTGTCACAAATCCAAGAAAGAAATCATCATTTTTAAGATTGACTTTGTAAAGGCATTTGATAAAGTCAATTATATGGCCATTTTGTTCATGATGAAGCATCTGGGGTTCAGTAGCAAATGGATTAGATGGGTAACTGCCATACTATCCACTGCTACTACTTCTGTCCTTCTAAATGGTGTTCCTGGTAAGTGCATACAATGCAAATGTGGAGTCAGACAAGGAGATCCTTTCTCCCCCTTACTATATGTTATGGTTGGAGAATTGCTACAAATATTGGTAAATGATGCATGGAGAAATGGCCTACTATCCTTGCCCATTGAAACAAACTTTACTGAATGCTATCCTATCATACAATATGCTGATGATACACTTGTTATTCTGCCAGCAGATGAGGTACAAATCAGGAAGTCTATTGAGATCCTTGATAAGTTTTCCAATTTCACTGGGCTGGTAGTAAATTACAGTAAATCCTCCATGGTACCTATCAATATCTCTGATGACAAAGCTATGGATCTGGCCAACACATTTAACTGCAAAAAAGAAGCTATGCCATTTACATATCTTGGTCTGCCTATGGGATATACTAGGCCTAAAGTATCTGACTTGATGCCCATGGTATCCAGGCTTGATCACATGCTTGCTGGTATTGCCACCATGATGTCTTACTCAGGGAGACTTGTTCACCTGAAATCCATTGTTGCAGCTCTACCTATTTTTGCTATGTGCTGCATCAGAGTTCCATTCACCATTTTGGATCATTTTGAAAAATCAGGTAGGAACTTCCTATGGTATGGCAAAGATATCAATAAAAAAGGGAACTGTCTTGTCAAATGGGATAATGTATGCTTGCCAAAAAAAGCAGGTGGTCTGGGTGTGCTAGATCTACGAGTTCAAAACAAAACTCTGCTTACTAAATTCCTATTCAAGTTCTTTAACAAGCAAGATATTCCCTGGGTTAACCTTATTTGGAACAACTACTATAACAATGGTGAGGTACCTAGTTACCGTACCAGGGTGGGATCATTCTGGTGGAGAGACTGCTGCTCTATTTTGAGAGAATTTAAAGACATGACCATAAGCTATGCTGGGAATGGTAATACAATCAAACTATGGTCAGATAAATGGTGTTCTCAAATACTTTCTCAGGCCATGCCTCAACTTTTCTCTTATGTAAAAAATTTGGAGATCACACTGGCATCTGCCAGCAATATGGAAGAAGATGAATTCTATGACTTATTCCATCTGCCAATGTCTACTATCGCTGTTCAACAGAGCATCAACCTAAGAATGTTGATAAATAACAGAGACAACCAGCAAATGCCTGATTCTTGGAAGTTTTATTGGGGTGGTACTAAATACTCTACTAAGAGAATGTACCTTGAATACATGGGAAATCCTACTGATGCTTCTAAACCCTTCCAGTGGATTTGGAAATCCTGTACTTTACCCAGACAGAAATTCTTCTTTTGGCTTCTATTACAAGATAGACTGAATACTAGAGATTTATTAAACAAGAAGAATTTCTACATTGAGTCAAGTAAGTGTGAGTTATGTGATGATGAGCCTAATGAACATCTAATGCACCTATTTTTTAGTTGTGATTTCAGCCAAAACTTGTGGATGAACATTGGTTACCAATGGGATACTGACCATAATCTGATGGAGATGTTATTGGAAGGAAGAAAACAAGATACTTATGGATGTTTCAAAGAGTGCTTAATTGCTGGCTGCTGGAGTTTATGGAAGCACAGAAATAGCATAATATTTGATCACAAAGTTAAGAATATGGATTTCTGTATAACCATGTTTAAGAAGCACTTCAACATGATCATAAAGAAGGCCAAACCTGGTTTGAAGGAGGGCATGCAGAGTTGGCTTGACACTTTGTAGATTTATTTTTACTTATGTTTCCCTCATGATCCACCATGTAAATCCACTTATATTTGTCCCACCATATTAATGAAAATGAGAGTTACAGTGGGGGAGACCCCCACTGTTTGTTGCTAAAAAAAATTCAAACCCATTTGAATAATATTCAAATGAGTTTGAATTTAAATCTTGTATTCGTGCCAACTTCTATTTTCTCGGAAGCATATTTTTGTGAGTCCAAGAAAATAAACCCATCCCCAAACTCTTTCTCCAACCCTTTCTTCCTCTCATTTTCTTTCTTTGCTATTTATTGTTTTTGGTAAATAAAAGAGAAGTGGGAGATTAGAGAGAGAAGCCCATCACGCTGCAGCCCAACCTCGCTGGCCCATCTTCACCTAGGCCCAACTCCGGTGCCTATCTAACCCTAGCTGTCTCCTGATCGATCCCCGTCCTCCTCGTTCTGCACCTCCCACCGCGAAAAAGTCTTTTACGTTTGTGTTCCATGCACAACGCCAATCTCGGCCGCCCGCGCTCGCATGCGGATCCACACTATCCGGACCCACAGTACAATTAAACAAGGCCCCCGCTAGGACTAGCTAGTAGCTGGAGCTATGCTAGATTGCTCGCTTTATCTCTCTGCATGCGTAGCCATGCACAGTGTACATGAATAATTCCGTGATTATCTCTCCTGCTTCACTCCAACCATCGTATTAATTCTGTGATTATCTCTCCTACTAGAAGTAATTCAAACGCCATGAAATTAAAATATCATGTTGCTTAAATTGTGCTGAGATAGTTCAAATTTGAACGTTCTTTAAATAGTTTCAAAGAGAACCAAACTTTGTTAAATTGGTAGTATATGAACTTTGCTATGAAAAATAGAAGAACTTTTAAAAAATTCTGGCATAGCTCGCAACTTTTGAAAAATAGGCTAGAGAACTTTACGTGCGCGTTTTTGGAACTTCATCGCCAAAACTCAAAGAACTTTTTGTTTTTATGTTTTTTTCAAAAGTCCTTCTATTTTTATTGCAAAGTTCAGATACATCATTGTAGAGTTCTTTAGGAATTTATACTTGTGATGATTTTTTAGCCCTTATACTACATAATTAGTTTTGTCATGCGTTAACATGTTATAATCTCACAGTAGTCAGCTACATTAATTATGCATACCATATAAAATTAAAAACCTTGGCCCGTCACCTAAACAAGAGTATGGGTGGGAAAAGAGCGCAGCGCATGCATGCATAGGAGTAGGACCTAGCAAGAAAAGGAATCCATAGGCTGTACTAGTAGTTGATGCATGGCTGCACATGTGTGTCCCTAGCCGATTAGACCACATGCATGATGATCGGCTTGGATTCACGCTACAGATGGAACGCGAAGGTAAAAAACCGCGTCCCTCGCACTGCCACACAAACACGCACGCATCGAGCCAAGGGAGAGGAGCTCCTCACGCCCGATCCATGGCCTCTCCCTTCCTCCCGTCGCCCTGCCATCTCTTTTCCCAGCTCGTCCTCTGCTCTGCTGCATCTCGCGATGGCCGCCCGCAGCTCGCCACCGCCTCGCGCATCCCCGTTGCTCCTCCTCATGCCTCGTTTCAGCGTCGTCCGTGACGTTCGGCGACCATAGCGCCGCCCCCATGCACCTCTCCATGATCCCTGCAGCCGCCAACCTCCGACGTCTCCATGGCCAAGCTGATGCCATGGCAGACCCCAAGCTCTCCTCCACCGTCGTCATCTGCAGCAATTGCAGGTTCGGCAAACCCGTGCCCGCTATGACCCTGTAACACCCCGTTCCAGATCAAAGGCGATCTGAGTAGGTGGAATCAGGATCGAGGGATTTGGGATGAGGAAACTTGGAGAAGAAGAAGGTGAGAAGAGAAAAAGAGATGGGTAATTAGTTCATTCATACAGCCTGCCTTTCCATGACATGGGTCCATCCTTTTAATACAACACGCATACAGCTCTAGCCATCTGGCCCACGCACACACCCTGGTCCCTAGGACCCACTAGCCAGTCACACAGCTGTATCAGGACTCAGCTTCAGTGCCTTTGTGAAGCAACCACACCTGCCACTTGTTTTTCATCCGACCCACAAGATAGACTGAAGGCAAAACACACCCAGACTTGCTGTTTTCAGGAGAGACAGAGGAATGGCAGCAGCGATGCACTAGCGCTCTTCAGGCTGAAGATTTGCACACAAAATATTTGATGGTAAAGATCAGGTTGTTAGTTTTCTGGTCATCCGGCTGTCAGTTAGTTAGCTGATAAAAATCTGACAGTAGGCACTGGAAAAACTGACATTCAGTGTACAATATATACCAAACCATGACTAAAATTCATTGTACCAAGTTGACATTATATCAAATAACATGTAAACTCTGAAGCAATCAGACAAGGAAATACGAACAAGGTAACATCGTAATTCGCAAGAACTTGATAATCAATGGTTCTGTAGCATAGCCCTGCAATTTTCAAGCACATGACATTGAAAGTCTGAAGCATATGATTCAAATTTTGTAGCAACAAGTACTACTGATGATCAATCATGCAAGTCTTTTACATAATAGACCAATTCACTTGTACACTTAGGCCACAAAAGACTATAGTTATCCTCCAAATATTTCCAAAAAACTATAGTTAACCCCCAAAGTACCATGTAACCAAGATCCAGACATTAGAAGAAATTTCCACCATAAAGACTGTCATCACCATCTCCACAAGTAGGGGGAGCTGTTAGGAGCTGAGTAAAGCTCTCAATGGTAATGTACTTTGCATTCTCTACATTTGGGCTTCTCTTGCTGCCATCATTCTCCACGTCTACTTTGGGCTGCACATCATCCTTTTTGTTTCTTTGCTGCCAATGAAAGTTCCACTAATTAGTGTATTAATAGATGAAAATAGTTTTTTGTTATGTCCAGATTAGAATATGCCTTTGCTCCATTTTTGGTTCAAGCAGGAGGTTTAGTTGCCTTGCGCTTGCCCTTGTGCAACTTATCAAGCCAATTACTCTTTCTTTTTGAATTTTTGGATTGAACCTCCTTTTTCTTCAGTCGTGCAGCTCTTAGCAAGTCATCTCCTTGTTGCATATTTGGGTCATCATTTTCCTGGGCCTTACTAGGTTCATTCATGTCACTAGTAGATGCATTGAGTTTTTCCTCCAACTGTGGACCAACACAATCAAGTGCATTTTCTAATATCAAGCAACATTCTGTAGAGTAGGTCACTTTATAAGCCATGTCATGAAATATGAGATAGTCCCTTGTAATGAAACAGAGCTTCCAGTTTTGGATTTTCTACCACATTCCTTCCTTGCCTATCCAATATGCTTCCTTTACGTGCTTCCCTAGTCCATCTCTTCAAGATATAATGTGTTGGCAATGTTTTTATGTTCATCAAATCAAGCACTTTCAATCCATGTCCGCACAATATTCCCGTCCTTTCAAACATTCTACAAGTACATACTGCTGTTTGGTTCAAAGGATCACCTATCACTATACGCTCATCTTCAAAAGTTAAATCACCATACAAAGTACCAATAGTAACAACATACTTGTTTTCATCCAATATCTAGTGCATGCAGCCATGGATCTTTCATACTCACTTTGGAAAGCTTCAAAAACAATTGGAGTGTAAACTTTGCTTACTTGTACCAACATAGGTGTGCCCATCTTGATTCTTGGTATGTTTTTTCTTGCTTCAAATTCAAATTCCAGCTCTTTGTTTCTTTTTACCTCCACTATCCTTGCAAAATGTTTCAAAAATCTAACAATGTGAAAATCAGATTTCAAATGGTTCTTCAATGAATTGTTGAAGCTCTCACTTAGTTGTGTACTCCTCACACCAAAACTGAAGATATCTCGCATAAAACATTCAACCCATTTTTCCTTTACCTTGTAGATACTATCAAACCAAGTTTGCTTGTGCATTCTACACCTCATATTGACAAAGGCTTCTTCAAATGCTGCCGGGTCCTCATAGCCATACATACAAATGCTAAAATCAGTGAGAATATGTGGTTCTTCGTCTTCATCTTTCTCTTCACCCTCATCTTTCTCTTCACCCTTAACTGGAGATAGATGTTTGACAACATTTTGCATTATGTGAAAGGTACATAGTTCATGATATGCTTCTGTGAACACATCCTTTACAGCTTTTCCCATTGAAATATCTTGATAGGTATAAATAGTTCTAGGTTGCCTTCCATTATGCGCAGCTAGAAAAGTGTTGAAAAGCCATTAAAATGAGGCAAATGTTTCATCAAACATTAGTGCAGCACCAAAAACAGTAGTCTCCCTAAACTGGTTGAGCCAAAGAAAAACACCAAACGGCCGATATTCCTTGTTTGTGCCAAAAGCAGTGTCAAATGTGACAACATCGCCGAAGTGTGCATAGTCGACCATCATTTTAGCATCAGCCCAGAAAATGTTTGTTATATCCTCCTGACAATGCAGCTGCAAAGCATATTGAAATGATGGGTTTTCAACAATTTTGTCTTGAAAATACTTCAACATGCTGCCCGCTTGACCAAAAGCCAACTCCCTCTGCCTCTTGCTTTGCAAATGATTTCTGTGATCACGAGGAGTGTAGCCGAGATTAAGTCGTCCACCAAATTGACGAGTAGCAAGCTCATATGCAGCTTAAGGCCTAATTCCAGAATCATCCGCTGCTTTGATTTCAAAAGCTTGAAATTCTAAAATTTTCCTTTGGGACACCATCAAGTGGAGGGTTTGTGGCAAGTGAAGGAGGTGATTATGCTCAAGAACTACATCAGTGACTTCCAAGTTTTCGGACTCTCGATCCAATGTAAGACTCATCCGAGCTTTGCAATAAGTTCTTGTTTCAGCTCTAAAGCACTTCTGAACGGATTCCCTTTGCCTTTTTTTCCGATGGCCTTCATTGGCACAAACAAATCTGCAAGAGGTTACCTTACCATCAAATTTGCTCACATTGTTGTACCTTTTCCTCACATCAAAGCCAACACGACCACCATATGCTCTCCAAAATAGCCAAACCTCCTCTGAGCTTTTAAATAACATGCCAACTTGAGGCATCCCCTTATCAGACTGTGCGATTGCACACAACCCAATTTATCTGCCATACATGTATAATCAGATGATCAAATTGCACAACAATAACAAATTTTGTAGATGGAAAGTTGAAAGAATTACTACTGCATAGCCTTGTGTTGTGTACTATACTGCACAACCATGTATTGTATACTACAAACTACTACAAGTTTTCTGAATTTGTAGCTGCAATTGCTTGTGTGTGTGTGTGATCAGAATGCATGAAACCTATAGAAATCATGGGCAATTTGTTCCGGTCGTACACGCATGTGCAAGAAAATAAATATTGTTGCCTAAACTGAACCTGAACTTGTACACGCATGTACACGCATGGGCAATTTACAGTCGAACCTAAACCTGAACCTGAACATTCAGTTAGCAGCGGACTAAACTGAACCTGGACCTACGGCGGGCGGTGGCTGCAGATTCACAATGAAATCACGGGGAAGATCAGGCGGACAACCATCCTCCGCTGCAGCACGACCATCATCACTCGTCTCCGCAGCGGCGCGACCTTCGGGCCTCGCCACGGCCCCACCTCGATCTCCAATGGATGCGGTGCGAGGCCCTCCTCCCTCTCCTCTGCGGCGGCGCGGCTCTCTCCCTTCCTCTCTCTCTCTCTCTCCCTCACGGCGGCACGACGTCGCTCAACTCCTTCTCTCTCCTCAGTGAGCTCGCCGTCAAACCCTCGCCTTCGTCGAGCGGCGCGGGAGAACTGTTTCAGCCCGCGCGCAAAAACGCCTCGCCCCGCCTCTGTCTCTCCTGAAAACAGCAAGTCTGGGTGTGTTTTGCCTTCAGTCTATCCTGTGCGTCGGATGAAAAACGAGTGGCAGATATGGTAGGCTAAGGCGCTCTGTGCCTTTGCTTCACAAAGGCACTGAAGCTGAGTCCGCTGTATCAGGCGTAGCTGTTGTGACACTCTCCCCTGTTGGGTAACGTAGTAATTTCAAAAAATTTGCTATGTACACACAGGATCATGGTGATGCATAGCAACGAGAGAGGAGAGTGTTGTCCATGTACCCTCGTAGACCGAAAGCAGAAGCATTAGCACAACACGGTTGATGTAGTTGTACGTCTTCACGATTCGACCGATCCAAGTACCGAACGTACGGCACCTCCGAGTTCAGCACACGTTCAGCTCGATGACGTCCCGCGAACTCCGATCCAACAGAGCTTCACGGGAGAGTTCCGTCAGCACGACGGTGTGATGACGGTGATGATGTTGCTACCGACGCAGGGCTTCGCCTAACCACCGCTACGATATGATCGAGGTGGAATATGGTGCAGGGGTGCACCGCACACGACTAAGAGATCAAGAGATCAATTGTTGTGTCTAGAGGTGCCCCCTGCTCCCGTATATAAAGGATAAAGGGGAGGAGGCCGCTGACCAGGAGGAGGGCGCGCCAGGGAGGAGTCCTACTCCCACCGGGAGTAGGACTCCCTCTTTTCCTAATTGGAGTAGGAGGGGGAAAGGAAGGGAAGGAGAGAGAAGAAAGGAAAGGGGGCGCCGCCCCCCTCCTTGTCCAATTTGGACTAGAGGGGGAGGGGGCGCGCGACCAGCCCTAGCCGTCCCTCCTCTTCTCCACTAACGTCCATCTTGGCCCATTAAACTCCCCAGGGGGTTCCAGTAACCCCCCTGTACTCCCGTATATGTCCGAAACTCCCCGAAACCATTCCGGTGTCCGAATATAGTCATCCAATATGTCAATCTTTACGTATCAACCATTTTGAGACTCCTTGTCATGTCCGTGATTACATCTGGGGCTCCTAACTACCTTCGGTACATCAAACACAAAAACTCATAATACAATTGTCGTCGAACTTTAAGCGTGCGGACCCTACGGGTTCGATAACTATGTAGACATGGCCGAGACACGTCTTCGGTCAATAACCAATAGCGGAACCTGGATGCTCATATTGGCTCCGACATATTCTACGAAGATCTTTATCGGTTAAACCGCATAACAACATACGTTGTTCCCTTTGTCATCGGTATGTTACTTGCCCAAGATTCGATCGTCGGTATCTCAATACCTAGTTCAATCTCGTTACCGGCAAGTCCCTTTACTCGTTCCGTAATGCATCATCCCGCAACTAACTCATTAGTCACATTGCTTGCAAGGCTTATAGTGATGTGTACTACCGAGAGGGCCCAGAGATACCTCTCCGACAATCGGAGTGACAAATCCTAATCTCGAAATACGCCAACTCAACAAGTACCTTCGGAGATACCTGTAGAGCACCTTTATAATCACCCAGTTACGTTGTGATGTTTGGTAGCACACAAAGTGTTCCTCCGGTAAACGGGAATTGCATAATATCATAGTCATAGTAAAATGTATAAGTCATGAAGAAAGCAATAGCAACATACTAAACGATCAAGTGCTAAGCTAACGGAATGGGTCAAGTCAATCACATCATTCTCCTAATGATGTGATCCCGTTAATCAAATGAAAACTCATGTCTATGGCTAGGAAACATAACCATCTTTGATCAATGAGCTAGTCTAGTAGAGGCATACTAGTGACACTCTGTTTGTCTATGTATTCACACAAGTATCATGTTTTCAGTTAATACAATTCTAGCATGAATAATAAACATTTATCATGTAATAAGGAAATAAATAATAACTTTATTATTGCCTCTAGGGCATATTTCCTTCATCCCCTTCTTCAGAATGAACACCATCTTCAGAATCTGCTGCAGTCCAAATGGGAGCAGTTTGGTCTCGCCAGCGCAGGACAATGTATCTCCCACTGCACTTGTATCTGCACCACTGCCCCATTGCCTTGTTTCATCATTCTCCTATCCTGAATAGCTACCGGAAGTGCATCGACTGCTGTCAGGTCTTCTGTGCTTGGTAGCTCTGAGAAAGCTGGTGAGTAGTTGGGAGTGAAGGGTTTCAGTTGAGAAACATGTAACACGGGGTGCACCCGGCTATCCTCAGGGAGCTCCAGCTTGTATGCTAAATAGCCAATCTTCTCCACGATCTTGAATGGCCCAAAGAATTTGAAGGCTAACTTAGCACAAGGTCGACTGACAACTGATTTCTGCACATGAGGCTGAAGTTTCGGAAGTACTTGCTCACCCAATTGGAAGGAACGCTCCGACCTGTTGCGGTCTGCGTATTTCTTGAATCGTTTCTGATCGCGGTCGAGCTGCTCAAGCAGGTGCTTTGCGTGCGCTGTGCAGTCCCATTCCTCACCATCAGGCATGGTAGGAGTGTCTGCCCAGGTGGCCATGCTGCCCAAAATGGCCTCTCCGCCGTAAAGTGCTTTGAATGGTGAACAACGCAACGAGGCGCGGAAATAAGAATTGTACTAGAACTCGATGGACGGTAACCAGCGTCGCCATTGGCGTGGTGTATCGTGAACGGCGAATCTCAGGTACATTTCCATGCTCTGATTGACTCTCTCACTCTGACCATCTGTCTGTGGGTGGTAGGCCGTTGAATAGAGCAGTTTGGTGCCCGCACCAGCGAGCAGCTCCCGCTAAAGCACACTTGTGAATATCTTGTCATTGTCTAAAACAATCGATGCTGGCACTCCATGGAGCCTGACTATGTTATCCCAGAATGCTCTGGCCACTTGTGTTGCTGTGAATGGGTGCCGAAGGGGAACAAAGTGTGCAAACTTTGTGAAGCGATCCATGACAACCATAATTGAGTCGTAGCCTTCAAATTTCGGAAGGCCCTCCATGAAATCCATTGTCAAGTCCTGCCAGGGTGCCGTGGGTATTGGCAAGGGTGCCAATTTACCTGCAGGTTTCTAGAGTTCATGCTTTACCTGCTGGCACACCGTACACTGCCGCATGTAGTCCTCCACTGCCGATTTCAAGCCCTTCCAAGTGAATACCTTCTTGATGCGTTGATATGTGGCCGTGGCGCCAGAGTGGCCGCCCATGGCACTGTCGTGCAT
This sequence comes from Aegilops longissima, assembly GCA_021605205.1. Taxonomy (NCBI): domain Eukaryota; kingdom Viridiplantae; phylum Streptophyta; class Magnoliopsida; order Poales; family Poaceae; genus Aegilops; species Aegilops longissima. The sequence continues at coordinate 195,615,174 of CM038679.1, forward strand.
TGCACTGATTAGGCGGGTGCGCAACGCTGTGTTGTTCCCAATCCACATGCGCCCTTGGTGTTGAATCAGACCGCGGTATAGCTCGAACCCATCATTGTCCGGGCTGTGAAGGGCTAGTTGTTGGAGCAGGTCTTGCGTCTCCTGGTCTGTGGTGTAGGAATTGGCCACCTCCTGGACCCAAGCTGGATGGCACAGAGAGAGAGAGAGAGAGAGAGAGAGAGAGAGAGACAGAGAGAGAGAGAGCTGTTGTACTGAAGTGATTGCCGACGCGCGACAGAGCGTCCGCTGCACCGTTGTCCGCCCCTCTTTTGTATTTGAAACTGAATTGTAGCCCCACTAACTTTGACATAGCCTTGTGCTGCACGGCTGTCTCCAGATGTTGATCCCCAGTGCAAAGACTTTTATGGTTAGTGAAGATAGTGAAGCGGCCCCGTTGAAGATATGAGCACCACTTGTCCACGGCCATCATGACCGCGAGGAATTCCTTCTCATATGTTAACAACTTATGATTCTTGATGCCCAAGGCCTTGCTGAAATAGGCAATTGGGTGCCCATCTTGAACAAGAACTGCACCAATTCCAGTGTCGCAAGCATCTTTCTCGATTGAGAAGGGCTTGTCGAAGTCAGGTAGAGCGAGAACTGGAGTTGTCACCATTGCCTGCTTTAGTGTGTCAAACGCGAGCTGCGCCTGTGCTGTCCACTCAAAGCCCTTCTTGGTGAGTTGCTGTGTCAATAGTTTAGCGATGATTCCGTAATGGGGAACAAATTTGCGATAGTACCTTGTCAAGCCCAGAAATCCTCGCAGCTCGGTTGCATTGGTTGGTGTTGACCAATCTACCATGGCCTTGGTCTTGTCACTGTCTGTGGCTACCCCGTCCTTGGAGATAATATGTCCAAGGTAGTCAATGTGATCTTGGGCGAAGTAACACTTCGACATCTTGGCATATAGTTGGTGCTCGCGGAGCAGCTCCAGTACCAATCGCAAATGCTACAAGTGCTTCTCCAATGTTTCACTAAAAACAAGAATGTCATCAAGGAATATAATGACAAAATTACGAGTGTAAGCCGTGAATATGGCATTCATCAAGCACTGGAAAGTTGCAGGGGCGTTCATCATCCCGAACGGCATGACCTGAAACTGGAAGTGCCCATGGTGTGTCTTGAAGGCGGTCTTGTCCTAGTGGGTTTCCTTCATGCGGATTTGATGGTAGCACGCACGAAGGTCGAGCTTGGAGAAGTGTGCGGCGCCTGCGAGCTCGTCGAGGAGTTCGTCAACAATTGGCAGGGGAAATTTGTTTTTAATTGTGACGTCATTGAGCCTCCTATAGTCGATGCAAAAACGCCAAGTGTCGTCCTTCTTCTTAACGAGAAGCACTGGTGCAGCATAGGGACTGAGGCTGTGGGTTATGACGCCGGAGTCGCGCATCTCCCTGACTTGCCGCTCGATCTCATCCTTCTGGAGGGGAGAGTAGCGATACAGGCGTGTGTTGGTTGGCCGTGCTCCATCCACCAAGGTAACAGCATGGTCGTACTGACGATGTGGGGGCAGACTCTTGGGCTCCGTGAAGACATCCTGGAACTCCTCAAGCAAGTCACTGAGTGGTGTCATTGATGGTTTGCGTGGGGCCTATCGTGTTGGCAGAGCATCCACCACGACCATTGCTGAAACATCGTTGCCAGCAATCCACTTACGCAGTTCTTCTGGCTCCATCACTGTTATGGTCGGGGCGGCCTTCGGTCTAACACCTTGCAAGGTTACGTGTTCGCCATCATGGTCGAAGGAGATGAACTTGTCCTGTCAATGACAAGTCATGTGGCTGAACTGAGCCAACCAGTCCTTGCCAAGTATGCCGTCATAGGCACCGATCTCGAGCTCACGCATCGGAGTGGAGAACGTGTGCCCTTGAAGCCACCATTTCAGATCAAGTACCATGCGTGAACAGGTGAGGCGGTCACCATTGCCACACACTCTTCCACGGGAGGGAGCTCTTCGGTGGTGGCGCCAATGCGGTCGACGAATGCCTTGTTGACGAAACTATGCGTTCTCCCAGAGTCCACAAGGAGCAACATAACTTGATTTCTCGCAAAGGCACGCAGACGGATTCTACTTGGTGCGTTGGTGCCATCCAGAGCATGCGCGGAGAGCATGCAACACTCTGGTGGTGGTGCAACAACTGTTGGCGCGTCAAGCAGTTTGAGTGCATTGATCGCTTCGTCCGAGAGAAGTTCCCCATAGCTGCCCACTTGGATTGTGAGGACCTGAGCTTGTGTGTTTGTAGCGATGCTCTCTGGAGTAGCGATCACCACATTTGAAGCATAAGCCATTAGCGCGCCTAAAATCCTTGAGCTGCCGCACACGCGCAAACTCATCCCCCTGTGGCCTAGCGACGACCATAGGGCGCGGCGGCACTAGGCCTGGTGGTGGCGACGACCGGGCTGAAGGTGCTGGCCGTGGGCGCGTGCGGTGTGTGCCCAACTCCTCCTCCTGGATGCGCGCCAGAACTGATGCCCTTGTGATGCTCGAGGGTGCTTGGAGCCGGACGGCAGCATGCAGCTCGTCCTTGAGCCCCGAGCAGGAACTGGGTGATGAAGAATTTCGGGCTCAACGACGGATCATGGGCCAACAGGTGGTACATGTGGGCATCAAACAGCTGTCTGTACTCTGCCACGCTGCCGCTCTGGCGTAGCTGAAGCAATTTGTGCATCTCTAGCTCAAACTCGCCTGCGCCGAATTTCTCAATTATCCCAGCGCAGAACGCCTCCCATGTTAGCCCCTGGTTGACCTGCCTGAATGCTAGCAACCAGTGCGCGGCCTGGCCATGGATGTATAGAGTTGTCGTCGTCACCCACCTGTGTGCAGGGACCTTGTACAAGTTGAAGTATGCACGGTAGCGGTCGAGCCAGAGGTAGGGCGCGCTGCTGTCGAACCGGGGAAAGTCGTGCTTTGGCGGCTTGATGTAGTGGTCGCTGGACTGCTATTGGTGGTGTCACGGCTCGGCCGTCTGTTGGTAGTGCGCGGCTAATGACGCGTGTGGCATCTGGGTGCCCAAGTGCTGCGCGGTGGCTGGTTGTGCCAACAGCGGAGGTCGCTGATCCGTGAGACGAGGTGAAGGCGGCAGCCCATGTTGCTGTGGTGCGGGTTGAAGCGGTGGTGGCGGCGGTGGGTTGTAGACGGTGGCGGATCCAGATCCCTGCGGAAACGGCGACTGCTCCAGAGCCTTGCGCGTCTCGTCGACGTCCGCCTGGGTGAGGTCCACTTGCTTAGCGAGGATGCGCAGGTCCTGGGAGACTTGCATGTTAAAGGCGACCTGGGCCTCGAGCCGTTTGTTGTTGTCGAGCTTCTGCTTGTCGAGGCGAGACAAGATGGTTTCCAACATCAATTCGAGGCTGTTTGTGTTGTCATCCATGGCGGACAGAAGCTGTCGGGTCTGTGATGAAGGTTTAGACGGCGTCGTTGCTCAAGCTCCGAACCGGTCTAACCCCACCGGGGATTTTGGGTGGTCTAGCCGGAGCAAGGCCACACTCACGGTGGTGGAATGACAGATCAAGGCCAAGAGGAATTAGAGCAGTGGAGTAAAATTTCTGGCAGGATTGAAGGCTCTGATAACTAGATGTAACACCCTGTTCCAGATCGGAGGTGATCGGAGTAGGTGGAATCAGGATTGAGGGATTTGGGATGAGGAAACTTGGAGAAGAAGAAGGTGAGAAGAGAGAACAAGATGGGGAATTAGTTCGTTCATACATCCTGCCTTTCCACGGCATCGGTCCATCCTTTTAATACAATACGCATACAGCTTTGGCCAGCTGGCACGCGCACACACCCTGGTCCCTAGGACCCACTAGCCATTCACACAGCTGTATCAGGCGTAGCTGTTGTGGCCCGCCGTCGCGCCTCCACGCGCCCAACCTCTGTCACCGGCCGACCACCACAAGGCTTCAGCTCCGCGCCCTCTGACCTCCACTGCTACCCGTCGCCCTCGCCTTCCTGCCATGGTTGTGCGCCTCCTCTGGTCGACGCCTTCCTCAGCGCTTTTCTACTCCGATTTTCCCACGCACCTCCCAAGCCCGTGCTGCATGGCCAAGTCACCATCGCTGGCCTCATCAATCACCACCCAGACCACTACCTTGATCAGGTCCTCCACGGCTCCTAGTCTGTACATGGAGTTCCAGCAGTTGCTAGCATCACTCTGTTGCTTCATCCCCGAATGGATTCGCCAACTGCCTCTTTCGGTGTGACCAAGACCGCAAGCACCACAGATCCGCCAAGTACCTCTACGCACGAATATGCCAAGACCATCCTGGATATCGCAAGTACCACGACACGACGACCCTAGGATGTGCCAAGTACCACTACCGTCAAGTACCTCTTCGCAAGACCAAGTTCCTCTATGATAAGTGTACAACTACCGTTGACCTCTGATTCGTCAAGTTCATCTGCGACACGTGTACCACTTCTTCCTACGACCGTGACAAGAACGTCTACTTCCTTCTACACCGCATCCAACTCGTTCCGCCCCGAATGCACGCTTCGAAGGTATAACCCTGAGACGACCCTGAGATGACGCTTGTGAACGAATGCATGTGTGTTGTATGAGATGCTCGTGTTTGCACTGTGTCCAAATGTCATTGCACGTTCCTCCTCGTTTGCCATGCCGTCGACCCTTGGGAACCCGATAATCCGGGATCACCTCACCATCTTTTGCATGTTCCCTATATCAACACTTTCTTTTTCACCGACATCTCGAAGAGTTGTCGGATCATCCGAATGTTCTCGTGGCACCATTTTCGTGTAATTGCTGTGGCACCCCTTTCGTTCCGCCATGGTGACCAAATGCTTCATAACATGCTCATGTCAACATTTTTATAAAATTGCAAAAGACTTGTATATGTCATGCGCATCATGATAACAACATTTAAAATGTTTAAAATTGTTGTTTTCTTTATAATTGCTAAATAACATGTGGGGTTTTTCCGGAATTCTTGTTTTTTGTTTTCGGCCTTATTTAAACTTGCCTATATAGATAGTTTATATATGCTTCACCTCTTGCCATGTTAACAAACATTTAATATTGTTGTGTACCATAAACGAGAGCGAACTAAATATTTGAATGTGGTGTTTCGTCAATATGCAACTTGTTGCATATTTGAGCTCCAATTAACTTGTAGTATTGTTTGTTGCACTTTGCCATGCCATGCCTTTTTAAAACGGACATGCATCATACTTGATTGTGAATCATGCCATGATTATGCTGGGTTGTTTACCATGTTGTTTGCTTCTTTCCGGTTGTGCTCCTTCTCGATAGTTCCGGTTACGCTACGATTGTGAGGATTCCTTCGAGTACGCCCGTTCGTCTACTTCATGGATCCGGTCTTCTTGCCATGATTATGCTGGGTTGTTTACCATGTTGTTTGCTTCTTTCTGGTTGTGCTCCTTCTTGATAGTTCCGGTTACGTTGCGATTATGAGGATTCCTTTGACTATGCCCGTTCGTCTACTTCATGGATCCGGTCTTCTTCCTAGTAGGATTTCAGTCAAGATGACCGTTATCCTGGATACTACTACTATGTTTGCTTTTCTAGTTGTCTCGATGCTATTGCTATGTCATGCTACCTACCACTTGTTTATCTAGCTTCACATATTTCTATGATAACCTCTAACCTTTTCTACCATCTTAGCAAACCGTTGCTTTGCTATGTTACTGCTTTGCTCAACCCCTTTTTATAGTGTTGCTAGTTGTAGGTGCAGTTGCAGGTTGCCCATGTTGGGACATGGATATTATGGGATATCACAACATCTCTTATTTAATTAATTCATCTATATACTTGGTAAAGGGTGGAAGGCTTGTCCTTTTGCTCGGTGTTTTGTTCCACTCTTGCCGCCTTTGTTTCCGTCATACCGGTGTTATGTTCCTTGAATTTAGTGTTCCTAACGCGGTCGGGGTTTATGTCCCCCCCTTGTTTCTTCATCTAAATTAAAGCTTTCTTGAGGATATACACCATTGGTTTTACCATTTGCCTAATAACAACTAAAACTTGCATAGGAACCGACTAGCACCCGAGGACTCTTAATCAACTCTCGGGCCAGTGCTCGACATGCGTGCTGGCCCACCTACCTAGCAGTCGGCGGTGCCGCCTCGGGGCAACTTGATGGTATTTGGCTATCGTCCACTTTGCATAGACGGATGAGTCCGTATATAGAGAGCGCGCTGCTTTGGAAATGGATCTGACTCACTGGGAGATTTCCTTGGGATAGTTTTTCCTTTGTTCGAAGAGCTTGTGCACCGGGATTTCGAGGTTACTCGGGGTGTCCCGAGATGGAGGATTGTCTCCGCCGATCGTGAGAGCTTATCATGGGCTAAGTTGGGACACCCTGCAGGGTTTAAACTTTTGAGACCCGTGCCCGCTGTTATGTGGCAGATGGGAATTTTTAATATCCGGTTGTAGAGAACTTGGCGCCAGATCCGAAATAAAATACACCAACCGCGTATGTAACCATGACCATCTCTTTTCGAGCAAGTTCAAGAAGAAAAACACAGTGGGGTTATGTTTGAACGTAACTAGTTCAGGATCACTTCTTGATCATTACTAGTTTGCGGCCTTTTGCGTAGATTCTCATCTTACTCTTGTACTCGTAAGTTAGTCACCATACAATGCTTAGTGCTGCTGTAACCTCATCACTTGTCCATTCCATACCCATTAAGCTTTGCTAGTCTTTATAACCCATAGTAATGGGATTGCTGAGTCCTCGTGGTTCACAGATTACTACAACAATAGATGCATGTATAAGTAATGCGATGATCTGACATGAGAGCGATGTTTGCTTGTTTTAGAGTGCTTTTGCTTCTTCTTCTTCGATCAAGGGATAGGTTCCGGGACGGGAGCCTGGGATTAGCAGGGTGGATCCTGCTCTTCTATATGATGCTTGCTATCTATTTATGTACTTTTGTATTAATGTTGTAGCTTGTGGCGAGTGTAAGTCTTTATCTTATATCCTCATCTATTTAGTACATGGTATGTTGTAATGATATCCACCTTGCTATACGCTTGAAACGCGATTGTGCCCAATCATGAATTCACCACGTGATTGGGATAGAATCGCATCTTGGGCTCTACACTGTGTTAACAGGACAACAAAGGCATATCACGCGGACCCGTTCATTCTTGCCAGTGATGCTACCCAGATTTTCTATGGGGAAGACCCCTTGCATAAAAACTGCCATATAGTGATGCATGGGAAGAGGAGGGTACTAGGTGTGGAGGATGTTGTCGATGAGGACGAGTACGATGAATTTGCTGAGTTGCCAGGCGAGGGATCACGCACCCATGTAATAGAGAAGCGCAAAATCATCAGAAAACCCAAGTTCATTCGGGGTCAACGTAATGATCCCAGTTCCCCCATGTACATTAGAATTAAGCCGTAAGACTAGTCTTTATGCCTACCCTACAACTTAATTCGTTCAATTTAGAACTGTCGTGTGTACTGAATTTGTGAGTTATGCCCGATTTTCTGTTGATGCAAGAACCGTTAATATGTTGACTTTGATATGCTGTCAGCTCGGGCAATGAATATGAAATCTTTTATTTTTTATTATTATTATTATTATTATTATTATTATTATTATTATTATTACATCATAGAGGTAGCACACTCGATTGAGCTCACTCCAGCATCTGTGAACAAAAGATATGCAATCTGGTTTGCGAATAGCACACAGTTTGTTCATGAAAGCCGTGTGCTGACCATACCCCGCGCGCGATCTGAGTCGTGCTTTCTGATTGGCCAGAACCCAAATCCCACGGATCGTACGTCTGCACCATTGGATGCTCCCAGATCGAACGGCAATCCTCATCCCTTTCGACAGCAAATGCAGTTCCGGTTGTAATTTTATTTTTATGCACAAAATGCATGTTAAACTCAAATAATGTCTTAAATATAGCTACTGATACCTGAAATGCGCCAGAAAATCAAACTCGTGGTATAATTGTGATTGCGTACCGTGGAAATTTTTATGAGGCCAAACGATGAAGTCACCGGCCACTGGAGTTTGAATTTACATGTCTCCTTTTGGAAACCATGATCCTTCATGTGAGATGCTCCAGTTTGGAAGGAGCGAACATCAAAACTTGTGCCAGACTTTACCAATTTTTTCCAAGGGGTCATGAGAGCACGCCACGGGCACACATCGATTTTGATGATGTCCGGACTCCATCTGAATTTCCTATAATTAAAATACCAACTAGGCCTATGCCAGTGGCCGCACCTCGCGGCCGAAATGTTTGAAACTTCTCCCCGCTTCTCGGACAAATGGATGAAAACTCGCAAAGCGACGCACAAATGATTTGTACACCTTCTTTGCTAAGGGTGGCCATAGTAGGTGTATCATAGCTGATATCATGCACTCGGAATAGCAAATATGATGATGTTGAAAGGAATTAAAGAAGGGAGAGTGGGTTAGAGTAACATAAGTAGATACCATAACATAATAAATGCTATACTATTTTGTGTCATGCATGGCCATAAATACGATCATCTATGATACTACTCTATGATACTATGCACTACGAAGGTACATAGTATCATATGCATGATGCTAGTATATGATACTCCCCACTATAAGGCTAGCCATAGTGGTGGTATCATAGCCGGTATCATGCACTCAGAAATAGCAAGTATGCTGATACGGCAAAGAATTAAAGAAGATAGAGAGGGTTAGAGTAACATATAGGTAGACACCGTATCATGTTAAATGTGATGCTAATTTGTGTCATGCATGGCAATAAATATGATCATTTATGATACTACTCTATTATACTATGCACTATAATTAAAGGTAGTATCATACACTAGTATCACATATATGCATGATACTAGTATATGATACTCTCCACTATGATTAGCCTAAGTATAGTGTAACTAAAACACCCACATGTAGTTGTAGTAGTGTTTTGAGTTTATATGCACTAAGTGCAAGGTAAGTGCAAAAGACGACTTAAACATAGCAGACGAGACCAGAAATGGGCCAGAAAGTCAAACCAAGGGTATATCCATGATTGTTTACCATGATTTTTTCGAGGCGGAACAATGTAGTAACTGACGATTTGGAGTACGAAGTGCCGCATCTCCTTTTGGAAACTATGATCCTTCTTGTGAGATGCTCTGGTATGGCAGGTGCGAGCACCAAAACTTGTGCCAAACTTTACCCAATTTTTTCCATGCGATCGCGAGAGCACGCCACAGTGACACAATGATTTTCGTTATTTCCGGACTCTATATGCATTTCCTAAAATTAAAAATACCAACAAGGCCTACGCCTCTGGCCGCACCCTGCGGCCAAACTATTTGAAATTTTTCCCCGTTTTTTGGACATGAATGAAAACTCGCAAAGCGACACACAAATGATCTTGCTAACACCCACGTGTAGTTGCGACTATATATATAGCAAATGAGATCTTTTTTTTGCATATTCAAAGTTTGAGATTGCTAGCCAGGCCTGTCACCTGGTAAAATGCACTAGAAAATCGAACCATAGAGTAAAATCATGATTTCTTTCCGTGGAAAAAAATTGGAGGCGAAACGATGACTCATGTTTTCTTTCAAACGAAAATATGTTGTTAGTTAATGTAAATGTTTTCAAAGCACATGGTTCACTCACAAAAGCCGTGTGCCTACTAAACCGTGGCTGATGCCCCCTGCCACGCGTGCGATCTGAGTCGTGCATTCTGATTGGCCAGAACCCAAACCCCATGGATCGTATGTCTCCACCGTTGGATTCTCCTTGAACGATCGGCGATCCTCATCCCTTTCGACAACACATGTAGTTCCAGTTGTGATTTCATTTATATCCAGAAATTGCACGTTAAATTTAGAAATTGTCTTAAATATAGCAAACAATACCTGAAATGCGTTAGAAAATCAAACCCATGGTATAATGGTGATTGCGTATCGTGGAAACTTTTATGAGGCCAAACGATGAAGTCACCTGCCACTGGAGTTTGAATTGACATGTCTCCTTTTCGAAACCATGGTCCTTCATGTGTTATGCTCTGCTTTGGAAGGAGCGATCATCAAAACTTGTGCCAAATTTACCAATTTTTTTCCCCGGGGTCGTTAGAGCACACCACGGGCACACACCGATTTTGATGATGTCTAGACTCTATCTGAATTCCCTGTAATTAAAATACCAACTAGGCCTATGCCAGTGGCCGCACCTCACGGACGAAATGTTTGAAACGTCTCCCCGTTTCTCGGACAATGGATGAAAACTCGCAAAGTGACACACAAATGATTTGTACACCTTGTTTGCTAACTAACACCCAGATGTAGTTGTAGAATGGTTTTGAATTTATATGCACTAAATGCAAGGTAAGTGCAAAAAAATGACTTAAACATAGCAACCGAGACCTGAATGGGCCAGAAAATCAAACCTAGGGTATATATCTGATTGTTTACCGTGAAACAAATTTGAGACAGAACGATGTAGTCACTGATGATTGGAGTCCGAAGTGCCGTGTCTCCTTTTGGAAACTATGATCCTTCTTGTGAGATGCTCCGATTTGGAAGGTGAGAGCATCGAAACTTGTGCCAACTTTACCAAAAACTTTCCATGGGATCCTTTGAGCACGCCACGGTGATACACCGATTTTCGTTATTTTCGGACTCTATATGCATATCCTGTAACTAGAATAACAACAAGACCTATGCCTCTGGCCGCACCCTGCGGCCGAACTGTTTGATTTTTTTACCGTTTCTCGAACAACGAATGAAAACTCCCGAAGCGACACACAAATGATCTTGGTAGCTAGCACCCACATGTAGTTGCAACTATAGAAAATGTCGTGGGAAACCACAACCACCTATGGGACCAAGAGCCCCTTTCTGGCTCGGCGGGGAGATGGCACGTTTTACAAAAAGCAGAGGAGCATGGAACAACACCGCAGAGATCACACGGGCAGTTTTTACCCAGGTTCGGACTGCCGCGAGGCGTAAAACCCTACTACTGCTTTGGTGGGTTGATGGTGGAAAATATGGTGGTGATCGCAACACGTTTGCCCGACAGGGTTGCCTCGGGGTGAGAACGGATACGCGTGTACGAGTGTGTGGATTAGCTAACCCTTTCTCCATTTGCCATGGTCCTCCTTTTATTCATCAATGGGTCACCACAGTGGCAACTCAGTCATTACACATTGATTAGATTGCAAACTGTGCTATCATACCTAACACTACAGGCTGACAGAGCGCATTAAATGCACCGCTCAATGTCACATCACAGCTTGCCCGGCAGGCCCTGTTAGGCTGTTTTGCCAGCTTTGCACATGCTTGCTTGACACGTCTCAGGACGGATGTCGCTTGGAGGTATCTTCTGTAGGAAGTTGCTGCCATGTGGAAAACGGCGGCCACTTAGTCACTTTGGAGCTTGAAACCGCATTGATCGAGGACGTGCGTCGTGATGAGGTGGTGCTGTGGAGTGGTTTGCCTCCGTAAGCCCCGACAGGCCTGCCGGGACGATCCAAAAGCTTGCTTCTGGGGGTAACTCCATCTATGCCAGGCTCGCCTGCCCGGCAAGGTAGGTTTTCTCCATTAGTGATATCTTGCTTCTCTGGCTAGTCTTGATCATCTTGATCTGCATGTCGGTCCTTCGAAGAACTGACTCCTTGTGCTACAATGTTGTTTTGGTGATGTGATCTAGTTCTTGTGCCTGTGCATAGTCTAGGAAACAGACAAAGGGTTTGTTGCACCGACAGGGGCCCCTGGGCCTGGCCCGAATGCGCTTCCGGGCATCGTCGGGGTAGGCCTTAACCAATGCATAGGCAGGGGCGTAGAATTGGCTGGCCCCTTGAGATCTTCTTCGCTTCTTCATTAACTCGAGTCCGGGCCAGTTTCTGGTTTTCGTGCACGTCGTGCCGAGCATTATGGAAAAATCTAGGTCGTGGCCCGTGGATTGCCCACGCCCCACGATCACGGGGCTGAAACTACCATCCCACTCGCCTCCCGCTCCAGGCGCACCCTCCACATGTGCTTTATGCGTTGGTATGGTAGGCGGTGGATGCGGAGTGCGTGGGGAGGGCGCCATGGCAGAAAAACTAGGCATCGTTGGTTGGCGTAGAGGGTCGGCTTTGATTCCCCGAGCCGTTGAAGGTGCAGGGAGGCCCTATTGGGGAAGCAGGGAGGTTGCTTCTTAGGAGAGAGGCCAGCCCCCCTGCATTGTCCCTCTATAAAAGGGGGCAGGAACGTGTGTTTGCTCACACACTTCCCTTCTCCCCTTTCCAACTTCTCCCGCTCACTATGGCGAGAGGGTGTGGACGCGGTGGCGATCCAATGGTGGCGACGAGAGCTTCTACTCGACAACATTTCCCTCCTCCTCCAGACAACACTAAGGGGGCACCCGTCATGAGAGGAGGAGGGAGGGGGAGAGATCGCGGCCGTTTGTGGTGCTCGAGGAGGAAGAGGACGGGGCGGTGCTCTGATTGCGCCCCCGCCGGATGCTCCTCCTCCACTGGAAGGTCATGTTGGAGACCAGCCTCGGGAGTTCTTCATCAGGCTATACAAGCCTCCGCACGGCCGTCTCCGCCTCCCTACTCCATTCGCAAGGGTGATGGAGCTTGGACAACCACGAGTGTTGAGGCTGCACATGAGGGGCTGCAGTAATGGCAGCATACGGGTGGATGTAAATTTCCCTACTCCTCACGTCATGTACTTCCGGCGAGGTTGGAAGACCTTTGCTCGTGCCCATATCTTGTCGGTAGGGTACATCCTCCATTTCAAGTTAATGGAGGACGGTTTCATTTCCATCAAAGTCTTAGGGAGCTCGGGTGCTCGCTTAGGGTACTGCGCAGAGAGCTAAACTGACGACGAAAGCTCCTCCTCGAGCGATAACAACGAGGAGGACAGTGATGGCGATGACGATGGCATCGACCGGGAGGGCGACGAATCTGACTCCGGTTGAGCATCAACCAGACCATCACCGTCAGGCGGTGGCAGCACCATCTGCATCTGCATCCCCTCTTCGGCAGGGTGAGTTGCCGGGGAGTTGGGAGCAGAGGCGGGGGTGGTGCATCCGGTTCCTCCAACAGCCTTCCCGCTGGACCCTGACAGGTTCCTCGTGGGCTGCAACTCTGTTAGCCCTGCTGGCCCTGGTGGTGGCGGTTGACGGGTCATCTCCGCCATGCTCTTCATTGTTGCCTTCGTCGGTGCCCTCCCCCGCTAGGCTACCTCTCTTGGAGCCCGACTAGGTTTGGCTGCGCTTCTGCCCAGGCGCTCCTTTTGCCCTCTTCCCATCCTTCCGCGGTCCCTAGGAGGAGAGGGACAAGAAAGGGCATTACGGGAACTTATCTTTTTTCAATCTTAAATCTATAGTTACTTGCCAAATTTTAGTTCAAATAATGTAGTCTCTTGAATCCATTTTTGTGTCCTGTAAGGTCTATACTTGTTTGATCAGCATATTAATGAAAAAGATGAACCTAGTCTGGGACTCGTGCATGTATATGTCCATGCAGAGGTGGAATGCCTCTATATTTTTAAATAAACGAGTTTCCCCCGACGGGCTATCTTGTCGGTACCCTCTATTTTGTTGCCGGGGAGTTAGGCCTACCGGGCACAAACTGTGACGAGGGACCAGCCCCCTGCCAATCTTTTTTCATCAAAGGCCACTACGACCATCCCAACCGAAGAAACGTTCAAGTTAATGGATGGGAGCACCTAAGTTTGAAAAAGTGGCGAGGTTTTCTTATGCACAAGTCTTTACTTACAGAACACGTATGGATAAGAGATAGAACTTATCTGTTTGGCCTGCCGGAGATTGCAGTGTTGGCTCATCTTTTCATCTCCTCTTGGAGGCCAAGTCCTCGACAGGGGCCTGCAGTTTATGTAGATGAAAATGATGCCAGATGTGATCTTATCTCATGAACATGCATGCAACTTGTCGGGGTCACTAGCGCTTCATTTATTTCTCTGTTGCTCAGGGTCTGTGACTGGCTTTGTATAAGGGGTTACATGCAATTGAGGCAAGGCCAATACAAAAGGGTGGCTGCCGGGCAAGGCCCGACAGCCGCGCCTTATGGGTAGAACTTGCGGAGATGCTCATTATTCCATGAGTTTTGGAATTGAATGCCATCTCCGGTCTCCTGATGGACTGCGCCAGGTCTGGTGACTCGTACTACCCGGTAAGGGCCTTCCCACTTCGGTGTCAACTTGTGTGTACTCTTGTTGGAATAAACGTGCCTAAGGACAAGGTCACCTTCCTCAAAACACCAGGCGTGAACCCTGTGGCTGTGATAGCGATGCAAGGCTTGCTGGTAGCATGCAGCACGCATAGCAGCCCGGAGACAGTTCTCCTTGAGAAGCACAACATCGTCACGCCGGTGCTGATCTTGCGTTACCTCATCATTGGCAAGCACTCGAGGCGACCCGTAAACTAGGGACAAGGGAGTCTGCCCGGTAGCTCGATTTGGTGTCATTCTGAGGGACGAGAGAACTACCGGCAGCTCATCGATCCATCGCCTGCCGCACTTCTGCAGTGTATCAAATGTTCTTGTCTTGAGTCTTCGCAACACTTCAGCGTTCGCCCTCTTAGCTTGTCCATTGCTTCAAGGATGTGCGATTAAGGCAAATGAGATCTTGCTTCTGAGGGCATGAATGTATTGCATGAAGGCGCGACTCGTGAACTCGGTGCCGTTGTCGGTGATGATCCGGGTAGGGACCCCGAAGCGGCACACCAATCCTTTCAATAACTTGATAGCTGACTGAGCAGTCACCTTTCTAATGGTATCTACTTTCGGTCACTTTGTAAACTTGTCGATGGCAACGAACAAGAAACCAAAGCCCCCGGCAGCTCGGGGGAAACGGCTGAGGATATCGAGCCCCCAGGACGAAAATGGCCATGACAAAGGGATTGTCTGAAGAGCTTGTGCAGGCAGATGGATGTTCTTGGAATGGAACTGGCAGGCTTCACACTTGGTGACTAGCTCGACCGCATCTGGGAGGGCTGTGAGCCAATAGAATCCTTGCCGGAATGCTTTCCCAACTAATGCCCTTGATCCAATGTGGGAGCCGCACATGCCTTTGTGTATCTCTGCCAGCAGTTCCTTCCCTTCTTCTCAGCAAATGCACTTCAATTTTACACCGTTGGGCCTCCTTCTGTATAGAGTGTCATCGACAAACTGATACATATTGGCCCTCCAAGCTACTCTTTCAGCTTCCTCTTGCTCATCGGGAAGTTCTCCAGTTTGGAGGAAATGGACTATGTGCCTTGCCCAAGTTGGAGCCTGGGGCTCGGCAACAAGGACTAGCGGCACCTCCTCATCTGCGGGAGTGCGTTCCTCGATCGCGGGACCAGTGGCCCGGTAGGAGGGCACAACCTGGCAATCAATGGGGAGTTCTTTTTGGCAGGGTCACTACCAGGAGCCCCGGGAGGCTCTACTGGGAGAGGCTTACCGGAGTCCAATTTCCTCCTCTTTCGGTCCATTGTTGCTGGGGATACGGAGGGCTGAGTAAGATGGAGAACAAAAGTTCTTGGTTCCACAGGAAGTATTTGCGCAACACACTTTGGCAGATGATTAGCTATGCTATTTTCCGCATGGAGTACGTGCTCTGTTTGCAATGCGTCAAAGCGTTCCTCCAATCTTATCACTTCCTCAACGTATGCCTTCATCAATGGACTTTGGTAATCTTTATTGACTTATCTCACAACAAGTTGTAAATCTCCTTGAATGATCAGTTTTTTTATTCCCAATTCTGTGGCAATCCTAATCCCGGCAAGGAGCCCTTCATACTCTGTTGTATTGTTGGTTGCCTCCTCCCGCGGAAAATGCATCTGGACGATGTACGTTAGGTGCTCTCAAGTGGGAGCGACGAGAAGTACGCCATCCCCTTCACCTTGTAGGGAGAGTGCACCATCGAAATACATGATCCATTCTTGGGGCTCTTCCTTGCTAGGGATAACTGTTTCTAGCACTTCCTCATCAGGGGTTGGCGTCCATTCTGCAATAAACTCTGCCAATGCCCTACTCTGAATTGTTGCTGTGCTCTCAAATTTCAGGCCAAAGTTGGATAACTCCAAAGCCCACTCTTCTATTCTGCGGGTAGCCTCAGGGTCTCGGAGTATCCTTTGTAACGGAAGAGAGTGACAACCGTGATCTCATGGGCTTGGAAGTAGTGGTGCAGTTTCCTTAAGGCCATGATGAGGCCAAAAATCAACTTTTGCACAGCAAAGTACCTCGATCTAGCCCCCCTGTAACAAGGAGCTGATGAAGTACAATGGGCGCTGCACCACTTTCTTCCTTGCCATGTCCTTGGGGTGGTCCCTGCTGCCCTACTCCTCTTTGTCCTGATCATCATCTGGCCCTGCCAGGCTTTGCTCACTCTCTGTTTCTTCTACTTCCCGCTGTGCCACTAGGGCTACACTAACCACTTGATTAGTTGCTGCTAAGTATAACAGCAACGACTCTTGTGTTTGGGAGCAACCGAAGTGGGCACAGAGGACAAGTAGGGCTTCAAGTCTTGCAATGTTGCGTGTGCTTCCGGGGTCCACTTTACCGGTCCTGCCTTCTTCAAAATTTTGAAGAACGGCAAGGCGCGCTCGACAGACTTGGAGATGAATCTACTAAGTGCGGCAACACACCCAGTCAGACGCCTCACATCTTTAACTGCCCTGGGTGCCTGGATCTGCTCAATGGCCTTGATCTTATCGGGGTTGGCTTCGATCCCACGATGGGATAAGAAGAACCCAAGTAGCTTGCTGGATGGAACGCCGAATACACACTTCTCCGAATTTAGCTTCAAGTTGATCTTGCGTAGATTAGCAAATGTGTCTTCCAAAGCCTGGATGAGGGTTGATCTGTCCTTGGTCTTGACCACAGTATCATCCATATAAGCCTCAATGTTGCTGTGCAACTGCGGTTCAAAATGAATCTGGACTATTCTAGCAAAAGTGGACCCATCACTCTTTAACCCGAAAGACATGCGCTGAAAGCAGTACGCACCACATGGGGTGAAGAATGAGGTCTTCACTTCATCTTACCTGGACATGAAGAGCTGATGATATCCAGAGTATGCATGCAGAAAAGAGAGCAATTCACAACCTGAAGTGGAGTCCACAATCTGGTCGATGTGCGGCAAGGGAAAATAGGTCCTTCAGGTAAGCCTTGTTGAGATACGTGAAATCTATGCAAAGCCTCCATTTTCCGTTAGCCTTGCGAATGACTACTGGGTTTGCTAACCATGTTGGATGCCGTACTCCTCTGACCAGACCAACTACCTCAAGCTTCTTAATCTCTTCGACAAAGAAATGCTGCCTCTCCAAGGCCTGCTTTCGAACCTTCTACTTGACGGGTCGGGCATGTGGGCAGACAGCAAGGTGGTGCTCGATTACCTCCCTGGGAACACCGGGGATATCATATGGTTGCCAGCCAAACACATTGATATTCACCCGTAGGAAGGCAAAGAGCACGCTTTCCTATTTGTCGCCAAGGGTGGCGCTAATAGTAAAGGTACCATCAACGCCAGCCAGCCCTGCCAGGACCTTTTTCACATGTGGTGCAACAGCCTTGGATATCTTGCTATTGGAACTCTCCGCAAGTCACCAGTAGGTGTAGTGCACTCTAAAGAGGTACGCTTCCCAGATTCCTTGCTGGTGTCCCTGCTATCCTTCTTCTTTCCTTTATTTTCCTTGATGGGGACTGCTGCTGCCGCGGCCTCTGCCATGACTGCGTCCCAGTACATCTTAGCCACGAAAATGATTGCACCTTTTTCGTCAGACGGAATGGAAATCACTCCTACCGGCCCTGGCATCTTCAAAGTGTTGTAGGCATAGTGGGATGTCACCATGAATTTTTCCAGAGCTGGGCGTCCGACGATCCCATTGTACGGCAGGGGGAGGTCGACCACATCAAACACATCTTTCTCAGTCCAGTAGTTCAATTCTCCCTCAAATGTCACTGGCAACGTGATATTTCCCTTGGGATGACTCCTACCGGGATTGACTCCTTGAAACGTGCCATGACCTTTAGTTCTTCCTTTGCTATCTGAAGTTTGCTGATAACCTTTTGGGGAAATCAGATTCAACCTAGCCCCGCCATCAACCAACATCTTCATGACTTTGAGGTTGCGAATTGTTGGTGAGACCAGCAACGGCAAACACCCTACCGCGGTGGTGCGGTCAGGATGGTCCTCCTCGTCAAAGATGATGGGCGTGCATGACCATTTGTGCGGCTTCCGAGACTTTGTCGCTGGCTCCACAACATTGACCTCACACACCCACCGTTTAAGTTGGTGGTGAGAGGAGTGTAAAGATGCAACCCTGTCAATGCACAGGGCGTCAGTGGCCTTCTGGAATTCCTGCTCACGGGTTTCCTCTTCATCCCCTCCATCACTCTCATCATTGCAACCTTCCTTCTCTCGGCCCCTGGTGGCTTTTCCTTGGTTCGGAAGAGCCTTGCCGGAGCGACTTGCTTCACCGCCTCGGCTCTTCCCACCAGTGCCATTCTGACCTTATCACATTTCTCATATTCAGCCCTCTGCTTCTTGACGAGCTGTTCAGCCTGATGACAGTCTTGGAGATTGTGGCCTTTGGTCCGATGGATCTTGCAATACGGCCCATCGCCTTTCCCAGCCTTCTTGGCAGTCGCAGCCTCCCGTCAGTCAGTGCACGCGGCAGCTTCCTTGCCGGGGTTTCGGCCTTAGCCTTCTTGCCGGTACTAGGCGTGCCCGATCCTTCGACGGTCATCACTTCCTTGCCGGGGTTTCGGCCTTAGCTTGTTGTGCTTCTTGCTCTTCTTCTTCTGACTAGTGGTCTCATCGTCATCCTCTGAGTTGATGTCGATGCAATCTTCCTCTCCAGGGAGTTTCCTTCCCTGCTCCACCCGAGCGCATTTGCCCACCAAGGTGTAAAGCTCCTTCACAATGTTGGGCAACCGAACGTTCATCTTGGAACGTATCATGCGGTAGCGCACATTGGATTGGAAGGCAGCTATCACAGCTGCCGGGTGGATATCTAGGATATTTCTGTGGACTCTGCTGAATCTCTGCAAATAGTTTCGTAGAGTCTCTCCTTCTTTCTGCTGGAGAAGCTGCAAGTCGCTGGGCCGCCCTGGTTCTTGATGGCCGCCCGTGAAAGCGCCAATGAACTCATGGTACATGTCAGCCCATACTTCATCAGCCAAGACCTCACATTGAAATGGAGTTCTCCGGCAGGTGCATCAGCCAAGACCTCACATTGGAAATGAGTGTGAAAGGGAAGCAGTTGGTGAACACCGTCTCATCTCTTCCCCCGGAAGCTTGAACAGCGATGGTGTAGATGCTCAAGAACTCAGCCGGTTTCAGCCTCCCATCATACTTCTCGGGTATCTCTGGCTTGAACATGCGAGCGGACAGCCAACGGACTTGCCACTGCTCGTGAGTAAAGGCAGGGCACCCAACCTCGAAAGGAAAGCACATGCCATCTTCGAGCGCATGCTCGTCAACGTTGGGTCCATCGCACCCATTAGTCCGGTGGTGGCCATCGCGGCATCGCTCGACGATGACGCACACACCTTCCCTTCGCTTGACCTCCAAGGCCCGCTGTTGGCCTTGACATGCTCGAGAGTCGGAAGAGGCCATCGAGACGTCATCGGGTTCTTGATTTCATGGCTCCCGCGCTGACTGCTGCGGTGGGGACTGCACTGTGAGGGTGGCCCCTTTCGTAGGGCCAGCAGCACGAGCCGCCGTCGTCATCTAGGGAGGCCGCGGCGGGTCAGCTCACTGCGAGCCCCTAGCCTCGGCGAAGCCAATCAGACTCTGAATGGTGGCTCTCCACTCGTCCATCTGATTAGCAGCCGGCGGGAACCTCAACAACAGTTGGGCCCGCGCCATGACTTCCGTAGCGGTGCTTGGCATTGGTGATGATGACGTAGACCACAATGTCGCCCGACTTCTAACGATGCTGGCGGTGACCGTGTCGCGCCTTCGCTGTTGCTAACCAGCCGCTTGGATGGCATGGTAACGCGGTGGAGGCGCTTGAGGGCCACTGGCTCCATTGGGTACAGTGGCTGGGTGATACAGAGCATCCTACGGTCATCACCATGTCAAGAGTCCGTTTGGCAAGTGACACGTGCGACCTCTACTTCTCATACATAAAGGTGAATCTTCTCCTTTACACGTGTTCATTTGACCCCTTCGAGGATGGTATACTACTTGACACTCCACTCGGGCGCATGCATAGGTATGACCGGAGCTTCACGGACGACGAGGAGGAGTGCAAGCGCCAAGGAACACCTACACCATCCACGAGGGAAGCCTGGAAGAGAAGACGGAAAGAGGCGGAGCTGCGGAGTCCCCGGCGGCGGACGACCGGAAGACTCGGACGTCCGACACCTCTCCAAGACACAGACGACCAGCGCCCTCGGACGTCCGACAAGTACCGAGATCCGGACGGCCGAAGCCTACCGGACGACCGCGATCCCGCACCGAGCCAAATGGCGGACGTCCGACCGCCTCGGACGTCCGACCGGCAGCGCCCGAACGAATCTCACGGACGTCCAAGACCTCCGGACGTCCGGACCCTATCGAGCCTCCGGACGACCGGTGACCTCCGGACGTCCGACGCCTGTGTGTTGACTTCGTTTGGGCTGCAGCCTTTGTACCCCTTCGCCCCCTAGACTATATATACTCTTTCTTCCCCACCTTTCTAGGTTAGCGTTGATTTAGCTCATTAGATAGAGCTTCGCTCATCCATACCGGATCTACTCCACGAGAGAGACCGCGGCCCCTCTTCGGAGACGATCCACCTTGGATTCAAGACCTCCCTTTGCGGAGAAGACCATCTTCAAGACCTCCTCACGGAGAAGAACGGCTACCATTTGTATCGTCCTTTGTTGACCTTGAATCATGTATCTCTCTTTGTGTTCTTTGATCTAGCATTTGTGTGACCGATTCCTTGTTGGTTGAGTGTTTTCCCTCGTTCCTCCCCGTGATTTCCTCGTGTTCTTCCGCTCGTTCTTCGTGTTCCTCGTAGGGATTCTCTCCAAACGTGAAAGATCGCCCACATAGGGTTCTGCCCTACATCATATGGTATCATGAGCCACGTTCATCACATTTTTGGAGCCCCTACCCCTCTTTTTCTAGCTTGATTTTGTTGTGTTCTTGCCTAAATCCGAAAATCCCCACCAAAAATAGCCCCAAATTTTTTTTGTGATTTGTTAGTTTTGATGATGTTTTGTTGATTTTGATCCATGGATTTGCTTGGTTTCGAGTGGATCTAGCATTTCCCCAAGTTTCCCCATCTTTCATCCACAAAATCCCGTGAATTTTGACTCCGAAATCACCAATTTCCGCCCAAAATCGCGTCCCGGATCCAATTTTCGAGTTGACCCCGACCCACCGGACGACCGACGTTTTTACGGACGTCCGGAGCCCCAGGAACGACCGGACGTCCGACCTTGTCCGGACGACCGGAACCCCTAACCCGCACCGAATTTACGGATTTCCGACGTTTCCGGACGTCCGACGCCCCGGACATCCGACCATTTCCGGACGTCCGTAACCTGTAGTTTCAGACTTTGGCTGATTTTTGTTTTGTCCATAACTAATTCATCCGAACTCCGATTTTGACGTTCTTTAGCTCGTTTTGAAGCTATTGACATCCCCCTTCAAACAAAAATACTACCACCACCATTTGACTCCATCAAATTTTTGAAAATTTGGCAAGTTTGCCTAGGGCTTCCACCACATCATCCGCATACCCACCACCGACTTCCGCAACCTAACCAATTTTGTTCCCCATAGCATTTGAGGTTGTTTGAGTAGTGATTCGAGTCTCCTAAGGTGTTTCGGCTACTTAGGGACGATTGCTTCTTCATCAACCACAACCACCACTTCCACATAACCTTGCCCACCATACACTTCCGACAACCCAACTTAACCCAATTGTTGATTGAGCTTTTTCGAGTTGTGGCTTGTGTCTCCTAAGGTGTTTCGGCTACTTAGGGACGTCAACTTCAACTCCGACACGTGTATAGCCCATCATTCCACTTCCGCATTGCCAAGTGCAAACCACCACCGCATTCCCGCTACCACCATTTTGACATTTGTCATTTGAGATTTTGAGTTCGCGGTTTTTCCGTTTCCTAAGGTGTTTCGGCTACTTAGGGACGGTAACCTCCATATCATCTTGGTATCGTGGTATCCCTCCATTGTATATTCCCTTTGCCATTGCATTGTTAACCCCTAGCCTTACTTTTGCGTTACTTGCCTATCGAGACTAGCCATTTGAGTATTGCCGGCAACGTTACTTGTGCACATTAGTGATCATACCTTCCATTACATACCATACCATATCATATTGGTATCATATCATCCATTGTGTCTCAAGTTTGTTCCGCATATACACAATTGCTATCTTGGTTTGTGCATTGTGCAAAAGTGGCCATAGAAAAAAAGAGAATAAGCTTTTAAGCAAAGAAAGAAAGAGAGCAAAGAGCTTGTAAGCAAGTGCCATAGCATCATACCATATTGCATATAAGATTGTCATATCCGATCATCTTGGATCATCTTGAAAGAAACACCGGGAACCATACATATATAGCATACTTGGGATATAAATTTATCCATTTTGCATCTTATAGGTTGTGCACAAGTGTCGTATCCGCCTATTGAGCAATCGTGCTAGCGTCTCTCTTGAGTTGTGCACCACGAGCGTTTTGGTGGATTCCACATTTTGAGCTCATTCCTTGGTTGCACGGCCCCATTTATCTATCCGTGTGTGTGTTTCCGTGTGCCTCATATTGCTATTGGTCTACTTGTTTCGCTTGCGAATTTGTGAATCTCTTTCAACATTATTGACTCTTGCTAACATTTTGCATTAAATTTTGTGCCACTATCCTCACGAGCTCCTCCATAAGCTTTACTTGTGTAGGTGTGAGAACCGACAAGATTGGTACCAATAGTGCTATTTCATTGTCCGCATTTGAGTGAACTTGATTCATTTTCAACATCGGTCAAGGTACATTGCTATAAGTTCTTCTCTTTCTCCCACTCATATTTGCTCGAGTCTTGTGATGGATAGGCAAGGCATTTCACCTTCGGTCTACAACAACAACGGCGAGTTCGATGCCATGGAAAACAACTACGACGCCAAGATGCAAGCTAAAATGGAGGAGATCAAATCCCTCATCAAGTCCTACAGCGATCTTCCTCATCTTGAGAAGGCGCTCAAGAGCACATCCTTCCGGCGACCATCTCCGGCAACATCACATCGGCATCGACACCATCATCAACAAGAACGTGAAGGTCAAGAGCTCAACATCAACAACCGCTCAACGACTTCACCATCTCCCTTGGCATCTTCGTAGCGACTTCAAGGCATCTTCGCCGGATATTCGGCATCTTCGCCAACAAGCACCCCAACACTACGCTCAAGAGAAGCCCCCCAAGCTCAAGTCCGCGACTTCCACGAGCTAGTACGACCTCGACATCGACCACGAGATTCCTTTCTATGGGACTCAAGAACCCGAGGAGTACCTCGAGTGGAAGCGTTTGATGGACGACTACCTCAAGCTACATCAAGTTCCTCCAGAAGATCAAGTGAAGTGCGCCACAAGAAACTTCCACGACTACGCCTCGACATGGTGGCTTCACACACCTTCGGAGCACTACGACATGAGTTGGCCCAAGACGAAGAGAGGTTTGCGGCGAGAGTTTGTGCCTCCAACCTACACGGAACAACTTCTTCGCCAATTGGAGAACACCATTCAAGGATCCAAGTCCATCGACGCGTACTTCAAGGAGATGAAGATTGCCTTGCGACGAGCCGGCGTGGACGACCCCATTCGATGAAGTTCCACTTCATGATGGGTTTGAACAACGACATCTCCAAGACTATCTTCCTCGAGAACTACAAGTCCATCGACGACTACTACATTGGTGCTCTCAAGGCGGAACAAGAACTCATGAAGGCCAAGGCTACTCCACCCCAAGCAAACTTCGTGGCGACCAAGCTCTACGACAAGCATGAGGCTAGTACCACCACAAAGTCCAAGCCCGACAAGCTCCAAGACGATGCTCCCAAGTGCGACTTCACCGCCATCCCTCTTTGTGGCATTGATGATGCGAGTCTACCTTGACTCTTTTTCAAGATGGTGCGGCGACAAATGCGAATACGGAGACCTTCAAGGACCAAGCTTTGGAGGCAAGCGACAAGGTGGCGAGCAAGGATGATGCTTCCATCTTAGGAGGCGAGTGATGTTGTGCCCTCTTGGCCTTCATCCACGGCGAGTGATGTTGAGCCATCTTGGCCTTCATCCACGACGAGGCGATGATGTGCCATCTTGACCTTCATCCACGGCGGCGACTACGAGACGGTTGAACATGGGATTTTCCCTTCGACCACGGCGACGTATGATGACTTGAGTGACTTGAGCCACCATATTGAGAGTGAGAGTGACTTCACCACTAGCCCCATATATGTGTTGCCCCAATTCCCATGTGAGGAGAGCCACAACCCCCACCACTTGAGTGAGATGGTGACTCCACCATACGTGAGCTTGAGTGCACCTATTTTGAGGGAGTGAGTGAACCACCACATAGAGAGAGTGAGATAGTTGATAGGTCTAGTGAGGCCATTTGCATTTCTAACAACTTGACCTCTACCTCTATTGTGTCTTCTCATTTGGTGCTAGGTCCCATTTATGATGACGCCGATCCTCGGCGACTTCGTCCTCCCTTTGGACAAGGCGATGGCCATGGTGGAATATGATGCACCCCACATGGTTCCATCAAGATGAAGATGACCACCATTTGGTCTTCCCCACCTCACCTACACCACTTGAGTGGAATGACAAAGGTAACAAAGGTGACGGTGATGCTCTCGTCCCACTAGTGGACTATTTTGACATTGATTGCTTGCATGATGTTGATCACCCTATTGACATGCTTCATTCTAGTATGATTTCCCCATGTGATGATTTGCCCATTTATGATGAATATGATGATTCTCATGTGGAGTCTATTAGTTGTGATGCCATGTTACATAGAATTTCTTGTGACAATTCTTTAGGTCACATCATGTTTGCTAATCCGCTTGACTTGTCATATGCTATGCATGAGATCAACCATATGTCTTATTTGCAATCTCTTCATAGTGACTATGCATATGCCATTAAAATAAACCCAATTTGCACATATGACATACATGACAAGCCCATGGTTATTGGCATTTGTTTTTCTTGTGATGATATTGATATGCTTCCTTTGCATCATTTATCTCATATGCCATGCCATGACCACCTAGCCGGATATGCATTGTTTTGGATGTTGTCCATTTTCTCCATGTGATGTTTCGATATTGCTCATGAGGAGACCCCATAGTTTCCTCATACATTTTAGGAGATTTTGATTCATCCTATCCATTGCATGATCCCAATACTTGTGTGCACCATATGCTCCCCATGAATAAACATGATATTGATGTGCCATATACTTGCATTCTCAATTTGTGTCCCCATCGTGTCATACATAATAACTATTCTTTCATGATGGATGACATGTTCTTATACCATGCATCAAATTTCTTTGGCGATGCTTATCTTGTGCTAACTCACACGTGCACATACACATCATGATGGATGATGTGTACATTTACCACGCCGCACAATTTCTTTGGTTTGTGTCTCTTTTGTGTAGGTACCCATGAATACTTGTCAAACTCGCAATCCACGAGTTGACAAAGCGAGCTCTAGAGAACAGCGATGATTTGGGATCCCATGGATTGTCTTTCCCACGCTCTCTTGGCGCAAAGACTTGCGCATTTCTTCTACATGGCCCTCACTTGGCTATGGGTTGTTCTCCATTATATATCTTTTGCCCATGTTGCCATGTTCACTTTGCATGATATGCCCATTCCTATGCATTTGCCATGCATTTGTGACCCATGCTTTGCATTACACATGATGATTGATTCTAGTACTTGTATGTGTATTTGCAAGCGTGGTGGAGATATTGTTTGGTATTGCCATGATTGCTTTGTGCCCCATGCCTATGATGACACTATGATCTTGCTTTGTGTTCGTGCTTGCGATATGTCATGTGCATTCCCTATGCCTATTATTTGTTTACATGACATGATTGCCATGATTTCTTCTAGTGTGTTGCATCTTCGCTCCACTAGTTTGCACGACTTGATTACTATGCTTGCTTATGTTGCATCACCATTTCATGCGGTTGATGACAACCATCTATATGCTTTGCACATGATTCATATTGCTTCTTGTCATATATCTCTATGTGTTGCCTCCCTCATGCTAGATGATTTGCCATGTATTGAGTGCAACAATGATTATCGTCTTGCTCATGAGATTGCCCCCATAGCATTCTCGCATATATTTGGAGATTTTGACATAATTCTTGTGAAGCATGCTTGTCTTAACTCTTTGCACCATATACCTAGTGCCATGATTATCGCCATTGTTGCATCATATTATTCATGCACTTGTCCTTCTAATGGTTTTGTGCAAAGGATGAGAACCATCATGATGGATGATGCATTTGTCTACCATGCGCATACTTTCTTTTTTTTGCTTTGTGCATGTGTAGGATACTTGGACTTTGTGTCGACTTCCACTTCACGTGAGTTGACCACTCGAGCTCTTGAGAGCGAACCACCTTCTACCAGCGATTCTACATCGCACTTGTTTGTGCTTCGGCATTGTGAAGAATGCACAAGGACATGCCTTCAAGGTGACATCTTTCTTGAGCATGGATATTGCGGATCATACTACTTGTGTTGCTTACACCGTGAGACTTATTGGTCATCTTGGACCACTTGATTGCTCACTTAGTAGAGATCTTGCTTCGACTTGCCATTATCACATTCCCATGCATCATGATATATGTACCTTGTGTGTTGCATCCAATTCTCGGATTACTTGCTCCTCTCATATGTTTGGTTGCAACAATGTCATTACTTCACATATGCCATGTCCCATTGATTGCTACATGCTTGACTTGATTGCCTCACACATGATGAACAATTGCTCTTTCTATTGTGTTGAGTGCCATACTATCTTCACTACACCCTATGCATGTTATGCTTGGATTGTCTTGCACTTGACCCATGTGTTTAGACATCTCATCTTATTTGGTGTTGTGAATGATTCCTATGCCTACCATCGACCATTTGTCGGCGCTTTATGCATGATTGCTATGCTCTTGAGGTAGATGCTTATTCTCTTGTCACACATATTTGCATCACTACCTCACGTTTACATGCTTGTTTCCATGATGACCTTGATTTTGCTCAATTCATATGTTTACATGCCATGTCACAATCCTTTGTCACACCCTATGCTATGCTTGATGACAACACTTGTTTGGTGAATCACCTCTTGAATGCTTGGTTTTGCACTAACGCTAACCACATTTGTTTTCAAGTGTTTGTTCTATTTACTCCTTTTGAAGGAATCACAAGATGGTGCGACATTGGAGAGTGCCCATTTGAGCTTCAAGATGGCGAGCTTGGTGATCGACCACTTTGACACGGCACCACCATCTCTTTCCCATGGTGATTTGGTTTTCGATCCGAGGTCGGATCCTTTCCAAGGGAGGGATGATCTGAGCATCCTACGGTCATCACCATGTCAAGAGTCCGTTTGGCAAGTGACACGTCGACCTCTACTTCTCATACATAAGGTGAATCTTCTCCTTTACGTGTTCATTGACCCCTTCGAGGATGGTATACTACTTGACACTCCACTCGGGCGCATGCATAGGTATGACCGGAGCTTCATGGACGACGAGGAGGAGTGCAAGCGCCAAGGAACACCTACACCATCCACGAGGAAGCACGGAAGAGAAAGCGGAAAGAGGCGGAGCTGCGGAGTCCCCGGCGGCAGACGGCCGGAAGACTCGGACGTCCGACACCTCTCCGATACACAGACGACCAGCGCCCTCCGGACGTCCGACAAGTACCGAGATCCGGACGGCCGAAGCCTACCGGACGACCGGCGATCCCGCACCGAGCAAATGGCGGACGTCCGGCCGCCTCCGGACGTCCGACCGACGCGCGCCCGAACCGAATCTACGGACGTCCGAAGACCTCCGGACGTCCGGACCCTATCGAGCCTCCGGACGACCGGTGACCTCCGGACGTCCGACGCCTGTGTGTTGACTTCGTTTGGGCTGCAGCCTTTGTACCCCTTCGCCCCCTAGACTATATATACTCTTTCTTCCCCACCTTTCTAGGTTAGAGTTGATTTAGCTCATTAGATGAGCTTGGCTCATCCATACGGATCTACTCCACGAGAGAGACCGGCCCCTCTTGGAGGCGATCCACCTTGGATTCAAGACCTCCCTTTGCGGAGAAGACCATCTTCAAGACCTCCTCACGGAGAAGAACGGCTACCGTTTGTATCGTCCTTTGTTGACCTTGAATCATGTATCTCTCTTTGTGTTCTTTGATCTAGCATTTGTGTGACCGATTCCTTGTTGGTTGAGTGTTTTCCCTCGTTCCTCCCCGTGATTTCCTCGTGTTCTTCCGCTCGTTCTTCGTGTTCCTCGTAGGGATTCTCTCCAAACGTGAAAGATCGCCCACATAGGGTTCTGCCCTACATCACTGGGTCAACCCGCTCCGGGGAAAGTGCGCGCCCTGCGGTCGCACCTATGGCAGGGGCGTCCGGAGGGTGGCGATTCGCCCCATATCGGGTGCCACTGCTACGGCTGTGCCCTTCGGTGAGGAGAAGAGGTACAAACGGATTAACCCCTTCGTTCATACCTTGTGGAGCATGACCGCTGGGATGTTGCTGATGCTGCTCTTCTCCAGAGCCTCCTGCTCCTGCTTCGGCCGCGGGGGAGGTGGTAACAACGCCGCCTGCGCCGACCATGTCCCCTGCAGTGACCACGTCCTCGTGCACCCCCGCATAACCCGCAGCGTTGGCGGCCGCGGGCACAAGGGCCTTCGAAGTGGACAGCTGAGCTATGGCACCAGACTTCTTCTTGGGCGCCATAGTCGATGTTGTCGTCGATGATGAAAATGGCGACGAAGATGACATGCTGCTCATGCTTTCGGGTTATCGCAAGTGATCCCCCTAGTTGGCGGGTGTCGGGGAAGCTGATCTGACCCACGAACACCTATGGGACCGGCGGACCGAGCCCCTTTCGGTTCGGTGGGGGGCGGAGGTCGCCGAAGAAGCGGATCGGCGAAGCACACGAGCAGTTTACCCAACCGGAGCTCTCGGAGATAACACTCTCTTTGCTGCATGTTTGAGTTGTATTGTGTTCTTGCTCGGGGCGCTGAATGCTCTGATACACACCAGCTACTAACGAGACCGAGCGTGAGAGTGTCCCCCCCTTCTCTACGTTGCTCATGGGCCTCCTTTTATATGCTCAAGGGGTCACCGACAGGTGCAGCGTGAACAAGGGCAAAAAGGGAAAATGAGTTGCGGTTGGTACAGCTACTTGTACAGTGTAACATACCTAACCCTGACGGCAGAAAGGGACCGTCAGGGACGCCACCGCTTGCCACGATGGCAATCTTGTCAGCACCGCTTGCCACCGCGCTCCGCTGGCCGCACAGCCTCTTGCCACGCGCGCCTTGAAAGGTCACATGGCGACACGTTGGTGGATGTGCTGGAGCGCATGAACGGAGTGGTAGTGCGCATGACAAGCGCCTTGCCTTGATGCGTCGTCTTCCGTGCCGGAAGTTTGTCGCTCACCGGGCCTTCTCGGCAAGCTCCTCTTGCCGGGGCCTTGTCTCCTAAGTGCCTTGGTTGGCCTTCCCGGCAAGCTCCTCTTGCCGGGGCCTTGTCTCCTTGGCTTGAATACTTTGTTCTTGAATGGCTCCAAAGGAACCACGGAGGACCTTGGCGGTCACTGGCAAGCCTTGCAGCGAGGTGCTGCAACTGCCCATGCGAGTTCGGGATACTAGGGTACCCTACTCTAGTACACCGGCAGAGCCCTCGGGCCTGGGCCCACACGGTGCCAGCGCTGTTGGGCCAGGCCCAAAACAGGCACGGCACGCACGGTGACTGGGTCACGCCATAACTTGCTCCGGACCCACCACGTCCCCCACGAGCAGCCGCAGCGTCGCAGCGGCGTCGTGGGAGAGATCGTGGGTGGTTTCTTTATTAGGAAAAACGGAATGTCCGCCCCCTCCCTCTTTATAAGCAGAGGAAGCAGGGGCAGTTCGCCCACCTTGCCAGTTGCTATCCAATCTTGAAAAACCTCCGCTGCTCCCCTTCTTCCCAAGGCGAAGAGAGCAGCGCTCACTTCATCGCCACCAGCACCACCAGCGCCGCCACCAGCGCGTCGATCTCCCCACCACCTCCGCCATGGCTCCAGCCGACAAGGGAAAGGCGTGAAATCGGCCGGCGCAGCGCCTCATGGCGCTGCGCAAGGGCGGGCCATCTTCCCCCATTTCGCCGTGAAGGAGCTGAGAGTACTACTACCTCTTACGGTCGGCGGAGGCGGCGCATCCGCGCGAAGGTACTCTCAGCGCCCGTATCTGGCGGCTCGGCGGGTATCCCTTCTTGGCGCTCTTTTTCTCTGCGGGCTCGCCCGGCTTTCTCTAATTCTTCTGCGACATCGCGAACACCTCACGGGTTCGCCTCCTTGACTTCACCCCAATGCTGTCGACCATGGCAGTTTTCGCACATCTCTGCGAAAACTTTGTGAATCCACCAAGCGTAGCCCTCTTCCGCCATTTCTTCATGCCTCGGTAGAGAGAGAGCCTCTTGCGGAGGAATCGCTTGGATCTCAAGGATCGGCAAGAAGGAAGCCTATCTGGAGGAGAGCTCCACATGCGATGGGAGGAATGGAGGGCAGATTGGTGTTGGATTGTAGAGGAGAACCGCAGCCCTTACCTTGGCGCCAAACCCCAATAGTCTTGGCAGCGATTGGAGCAACTTGGCGGAAGATGCTAGGCCGAAGATTGCCGTCACCGGATCCTGCACCTCGGGCTTGCGGACTAAGCTGTAAGCGCCCGTTGGCGCAGATTTCCTCGCCGCCGCGACGCCCCTTGCGGAGAGGAGGAGACCTGCTTGGGAGTTCGAGTCGGCGGATATCATGAGGCTGCGCCGGGCCTCAACTTCAATTTCACCGTCTTGGAGTTGGATGCGATGCTCTGGAGCTGTTCAAGCACGACCTGGTCATCCCGAATGGTTCAGGTTGCGAGGGAGTCGTTCCATTGTGCAACAATTCCTCGATCGACCGCATCCGTGCAATGATGCCGTTGTGCGACTCGCATGGAATTGTTCCAAACTGGCAAGAGCCTGCAGATGACGTCGTGCGGGTGTTCTTCGACAGCTTGGAAGAAGTGTCGATCCGCCCGATGAGCGAAGGGCCTCACGCGACACCACTGATGGCGAGATGCGCGCGCCGCCACCAGGTTGGAAGAAGCGGCAGCTGCTGCTGCATGGCGAGTTTGGATTCACGTGGAGGAGGCGAGAGGCAGCGGCGGCAAGCCTTGTCGATCGAAGGAGCTTGCCGGCGAGGAAGAGCATGCCGAGCCTGAATTTGAGCAGCGAGCCCGCCGGGCGCCTCCTCCCCACCTTCAAGCAGCTTGCATGGCGGAGCCACAGCTCCACCAGAAGGCGTCTCCGCAAGGCCGGAGAAGGGCGGGCGGCAGACGCGGGCCAACAGCCGTCGCGCTGCTGCGGCAGCGCTCCACCAGCAGCAAGCTTGTTGCAGCTGGGAGCACCTCACGCCGCTGCAACAAGCTGGGCGGGCCTTGAGACCATAGCTCCTGCACCGCCCAGTGACCAAGGGAACCTACTCTTCCAGCTCGTCGCACCGGAGGCGAACCGGAATTCGATCTCTCCGCGCTCAGCTCCGAGGAAGAGGAAGAGTAAGATTTTTTGCTGTACTTGTAGTTCTTCAGTTTGTTGCTTTGTCTTGTATCTGATTTGCTTTACTCAGAATCCATTCCTTTTCGGAACGCGGCCCGAAGGCGTCGAAGAGAGCTAAGGTCGGTGATTGTCATCGAGGATGAACCCACCGCGGCAACAAGAGGCGTGTCCGAGACCAACTTGCCGGACCCGGCAACCCTTCACCAAAGCAGCCCCCAGCGCAGCCCCCAGCGTAAGTATGTGGTTTCTTCCTGCTGTTAGGCGTGCATGGGTGCTCTTTATTTGCTGATATCATTTGTTGATTTGTGTAGGAGCAGAGCAGCCCCACCGGGAGTGCCACAAGCCGCTCGACATGCCATCTGCCGACTACACCGCCAAGGGAGGATCCCCGGCAAGGGAGTGTTCTCCGGCAAGGAGGCATCTCCGGCAAGGTCGATTCTCCGGCAGAGGCGGCGCCAGCGACCCTTGATAGCTGAGACCATGGCTGCAGATCCAAGTTCGAGTAATCCTCTTGCTTGAAAACTGCTCTTGCGTTATTCTTCTGATTTTCTTTTAAATATCTGCTTGACTTTTCTTTCTTTTTCGATCATCGAGATCAAATGCGCCATAGAGCCAATGGAGACCGAGGTCGCTGGCGGCGAGGAGGACGCAGCGACAATCTTGGCAGCGCCGTCACCGAGGAAAAGCCGTGCCGACGAGCCGCGCGGCGAGGCCGCCAAAACTACCGCCGCAGAGTGGCTGGAGAGTACGACAATCGCCTTGCGGCCCCAAGGCGCAGAGGCGCCAGGCGCTACACCGACCGCCGATCCCTCGCCGCTGCCGCGGTGCCGAGGCTGCGAAGAGCCCAGCCAGCGCCTACTTGAAGGCCGGCGATGGCATCTTCATCAAGCTTCCCTAGGCGTCGAGCCCCAGGGCGCCGGTCGAAGGAGAAACCTTTGACGAAGAGTTGCTCGCCTCCGCTGGGCTGACGCTGGTCGACGCGCCAAGCAGCAGCAGTGGCGAGTCCGAGGAGGCGATTGCTGCGGAAGCTTGTCGCTCTACGCGCCCGACAAGCCAAGCTGGAATCGAGAAGCGCTTATCGCGGCGAGATCGGACATTGAAGCGGCGGAGGAGCTCGGGACCTCCATCGAAGCTCTCGGTCTTTGGCAGAAGGAGGGAGCAAATCGTTGAGGCGCGCAAAGCCTTCATCCTCGAGAAGGCTGAGGTTGAAGAAACAACAGCGGCTTGCCGCCGAGAGGTTGTCTGCGCAGAAGCGGTGGCGCAGCGGAAGATCAATCTTGACAGCCATGAGGAGGAGCTTGCAGCGAGCAAACATTTGGCGAGCCCTCAAGGAAGCAAAGGGCCGCGCCGCAGCTGCCGAGGCCGCCAAGAAGGAGTTGGAGGCGAAGGTGGCGCAGCTGGAGGCCAATCTCAAGAAGAGCGGCGAGCTTGCTGCACTCAAGCATGGCGAGAAGGGCGCCTACACTCTTGGCGAGCTGCAGGGCCATCTCGCCGAGAGGAGCAAGGAGCTCAGCGCCACCAAGGATTCAACGCGGATCTCGAGCTTAAGCTGACTACTTTGATGCAGGCGGCTGGGCCGGCGCCAAGGAGGCGGGAGGTGGCCTTGTTGGAGAAGATCAAGACCGACGAGGCGCTGGCTGGCGAGTGCTCTGCCGCCAGAGCACCTTCAGAGAGAATGTGGAGCATTGGACCGAGGTCTCGTGAATATTGCCGCCGCCATCGACGGGGAGCTGGCGGGCTGGGGATGGTGGATCTTGGATATTCCTCGATGAGCACCTCCAACCCAGCGCCAAGCTCAGCTTGTTCTTCAAAGGCGTGGTGGCGGCTCTCCAACGACTCGGGAAGAGATCCCAAAGGAGCTGGCTGACCCGGTCGCGCCAGATCTGTGCGGAGCTCTTGAAGAAAGTCTTGATGAAGGTGGCCTTCCGCAATCGAGGCCTTAGCTTCACCAGCGTCCTCAAGTCCTTGCCACGGATCTTGATGTGGGCGCTCAAGACCCTTATCGCACCCATTGTGGACAGGGTGGCGGGATCAAGAGGATTGATGGCGACCGCGTAGATTAGGCCGCCCATTTTATTTTTTCCTTGTCGCTGCTGGTCATGTTATGAAAACAATCTATTAGAGCTGCGACAAGCTATCTTGTAATATAACTCTATTTTGGGTAGTAATTGCTATGTTATTTCCTTTACTTGATTCCTTCTTTTGTATGTTTTTGCCCTACGCTTTTAGGGAACTTGTCGGCGCAGGTACCTTTGCATGCCGAGTCTTGAACGTCAAGAGTCTCTTTGGCGGTGCCGCTTCCGACAAGCAACCTTGTCGCAACTAGTTGCAGCTCACTTAAGTTGTTGGCGGACTCGAAACAAAGTAAGGCGCAACTAGCTATGAGTTAGTTCCTCGCGCACAGGTTTTCCATACAAAGCACGGTCGTTCAAGGAAGATAACTTAAAAATTTTAAAACTGATTGCTCAAACTTTGGCAACTTAGCTTTTCTGTCGTTTGCTTCCCGGTAAGGCAAAACTTCCTTGAGCGGCCTTTGGTCCACACCATTATCTTCTCCTTCCCCCCGGCAAACTTGTGTGCGAGGGAGCCTTCCTTTCTTTGAGAAAGAGAAAGAAGCGAAAATAAAGATATGGAGCCTTGCGGCTCGTTATTGCTTACCGGAATAGGTGCTGCACAATGTGTCAGATAATGCATGCAAAAATAAAGTAGAAAGCATGAAATTGACAAGATGTGCGGAGCACATCAGCTTTACTTATGCACGGGATCTGCGCCCGGCTTTGTACAAAGGATTACATGCAACATCGGCAAGACTTGTACAAAAGGTGGTTGCCGGAACAGGTTCCGGCAACCGCGCATCTGAGTAAAACTTACGAAGATGCTCACTATTCCGGAGTTGCTCACGGAATGCCATCTTTGGTCTCAAAGCGGACAGCGCCAGGCCTAGTGACTCGTCTCACCCGTAAGGCCCTCCCACTTGGCGTCAACTTGTTGGAATTCTTGGCGGACTGAGCGCGCGAAGAACAAGGTCGCCTTCCTCGAGACTTCGGCACTAACTGCGGCTATGGTAGCGGTGCAAAGCTTGCGATATCGAGCAGCTCGAACAGCAGCTCAAGAGCGGACCTCCTCGAGGAGCGATGCATCATCTTGTCGCAATTGCTCTTGCTCAAGCTCATCATAAGCGAGCACTCGAGTCGACCCGTATACGAGTTCCGTGGGGAGAACTGCCTCTGCTCCATAGACTAGAGCGAAAGGTGTCTGGCCAGTGGCTCGATTTGGCTTCGTCCTGATCGACCAAAGAACCACCGGCAGATCCTCAATCCAGTTTCTTCCGCACTTGTGCATCCTGTCGAAAGTCCTGGTCTTGAGTCCCCGCAGCACTTCAGCATTTGCCCTCTCCGCTTGACCATTACTTCTCGGATGAGCAACAGAAGCGAAGCAGACCTTGGCGCCAAGATCTTGGACGTATTGCATGAAGGTGCGGCTCGTGAATTGTGTACCGTTGTCGGTGATGATTACTGTTAGGGATCGAAGCGGCAAACAATCGACTGAAGAACTTGATCGCTTGTTGTCTGTCACCTTCCTCCTTGCTTCCACTTCCGGCCACTTTGTGAACTTGTCGATTACAGCGTACAAGTACTCAAAGCCCCGACAACTTCGGGGATGGGGGCGAGGATGTCGAGCCCCTGGACCGAAAATGACCAGGATAAAGGGATCGTCTGGAGAGCTTGAGCTGGTTGGTGTATCTGCTTGGAATGGAACGGCACGCTTCACACTTGGTTACTTGTGCGAGTTGCATCACGGAGGCTGTCGGCCAAAAGAAACCTTCGGAATGCTTTGCGGCAAGTGCTCTTGCGCCAATGTGGTGACCACATATGCCTCCATGTATCTCGCCAACCGCTTGTCCATCTTCGGTGAATACACTTCAATTTCACACCCTTGAGTCTTCTTACATGCAGTGTCTTTGTCGACAAACTGGTACATACTTGACTGCCGGGCTACTCTTTCCACTTCTTCTTGCTCTTCGGGAAGTTCTCCTGTCTGAAGGAAACGGACGATCTGCTGTGCCCATGCTAGAGCTTGCGGCTCGACAACAAGGACTAAAGGCATATCTGCTGCTGTGGGAACATCCGCTTCTACGGCGAGAACCTGCGGCTCAGCCGGAGCTTGATGTTCCCCGGCAAGCTTGCCGAAGCAAAACTTGTCGGGAGCATCTGCTTCAACGGAACAACCGTAGGGTCTGCCGGAGCAGACTGCTCCTCAGCACTCTTGGTGTTGAGCTTGGGGACCTTCTTGACGGCGGCTTCGGGGAGCTCTGCCGGAAAATAGTCACCGAAATCAACTTCCTCTTCTTGTTACATCCGGTGATGGCGTCACAGACGGTTGAGTCAACTTGAGCACAAAGATCCCTGGTTCCACGTGTAACTTAAGTCGGCGCGACTTGACGAGCCATCAGCAATGTCGTTCTGAGCTCTTGGAATATATTCCATTTGTAGGCCATCAAAATGCTCTTCTAGCTTTCTCACTTCATCAAGATAAGCCTCCATCAACGGACTCTGATAATTCTTGTTTACTTGGCGGACGACAAGCTGTGAGTCACCCCGATAATGAGCTTCTTAATCCCAAGGTCGCTGCGATCCAGGAGACCGGCAAGCAAACCTTCATACTCTGCAGTATTGTTTGTCGCTTGCTCCTTGGGAAAGTGCATCGGACTACGTACTTGATGTGCTCTCCGGTGGGTGCGACAAGTAATACGCCAAGACCGGCGCCTTGCAGCGAGAAGGCACCATCAAAGTACATAAGCCACTCTTTGCTTGCTTCCTTGACGGGATGCTCGTTTGGAATTTCTTCATCTTGCGTTGGCGTCCATTCTGCTATGAACTCTGCCAATGCTCTGCTTTGGATAGTTGAAGTGCTTTCAAACTTGAGGCCAAAGCTTGCAGTTCGATGCCCACTCGACAATCCTGCTGTTGCTTCTTGATTTTGCAATATCCTCTTGATGAAAGCGAGTGGCGATTGTTATCTCATGTGCTTGGAAGTAATGGCGCAGCTTTCTCGAGGCCATGAGGAGGCGAAAAGCAATTTCTGCACAGCAGAGTACCTTGACCTAGCCCCTGCAGAAGGGAACCGACAAAGTAAACTGGCGCTGCACCATCCTTTTCTGCATCTTCTCCTGCGCTGCGCAGATCCATCCTTGTCGGGACCAGAGCTTGCGGGTGAAGCCCCCGCTTGTCATTGGATGCATCGCCATGGTTGCCGGCTCATCATCCGCCTCCTCTCCGCTACTAACGCAACACTAACCACTTGATTGGTTGCCGCTATATATAGCAGCAACTTCTCTTGTGGCTTAGGTGCGACAAGTATTGAGTGGAGGACAGTACCTCTTTAAGTCTGCGGCGCAGCCTCCGCTTCGGAGTCCATTTCATTGGACCTGCTTTTTCAATATTTTGAAAAATGGCAGAGGCCTTCAGCAACCTAGAGATAAACCTCTTGAGAGCAGCCACATAACCGCAAGTCTTCGTACATCCTTGGCGCTTTGGTGCTTCAATCTGCTCAATGGCCTTGATCTTGTCGGGATTGGCTTCAATTCCCCGCTGAGAGGCGAAGAACCGAGAAGCTTGCGGAGGGACTCCAAACACGCACTTCTCGGGGTTGAGCTTGAGGTTGATCTTGCGCTTGATTCACAAAGGTTTCATCTAAATCTTGAATCGAGTCGCCTGTCCTTGCTTTTGACCACTATGTCATCCATGTAGGCTTCCACATTTTGTGTATTTGCGGCTCAAAAGCGTGATGGACTACTCTTGCAAATGTTGAACCAGCATTCTTTAAACCGAAGGCATCCGTACAAAACAGTATGTGCCACATGGGGTGATGAATGCGGTCTTCTCCTCATCCTCTTACGCCATGAAGATCGATGATATCTGAGTATGCATCAAGAAATGAAAGCAAATCACATCCGGCCGTGGAGTCAACAATCTGGTCGTCGTGGCAAGGGAAATGGGTCTTTGGGACAAGCTTTATTAACATCGGTAAAGTCGATACAAAGCCTCCATTTCCCGTTTGCCTTACACATGACTACAGGATTGTCCAACCACGTAGGATGGAGCACCCCTCTGACAAGGCCTGCTGCTTCCAATTTCTTTATCTCTTCTGCGATGAACTCTTGGCGCTCCACGCTGTTTTTCGACTTTACGCTTGGCGGGCGCGCATGAGGACAGACGGCAAGATGGTGCTCAATTACTTTCACAGGAACACGGGGATGTCGGGGCGGTTGCCACGCAAACACGTCGACGTTCGCCCGCAGGAAAGCAACGAGCGCGCTTTCCTATTTAGGGTCGAGAGAGGCACTAATGGTGAAGGTACCACCAGTGCCGTCCTCCTTGGCGGACAAGCTTTATTAACATCGGTAAAGTCGATACAAAGCCTCCATTTCCCGTTTGCCTTACACACGACTACAGGATTGGCCAACCACGTAGAATGGAGCACCCCTCTGACAAGGCCTGCTGCTTCTAATTTCTTGATCTCTTCTGCGATGAACTCTTGGCGCTCCACCGCCTGCTTCCTGACTTTCTGCTTGACGGGCCGCGCATGTGGTCAGACAGCTAAGTGGTGCTCAATTACTTTCCTGGGAACACCGGGGATGTCAGACGGTTGCCATGCAAACACGTCGACGTTTGCCCGCAGGAAAGCAACGAGCGCGCCTTCCTATTTAGGGTCGAGAGTGTCACTGATGGTGAAGGTACCACCAGTGCCGTCCTCCTTGGCGGGCACCTTCTTGGTCTTTGGTGGAGCTGCCATCGTCTTCTTACACTTGCGGTGGAGCTCGATGGTGCGTCCTCGGCGGTAGCGCAGCACCGAAGAGGTGCGCTTGCGGAGTGGGCATCGAACTCTTGCGGACTTGGTCTTCTTCTTCCCTTGGGAGCTTCGCCGGCAAGTGACTTGCGATCTGCTGCGGCTGCTTGCTTCCGGTAGATCTTGTCGGCGCAGATAAGAGCATCCTTCTTGTCGCCGGGGACAGAGATGACACTTATCGGGCCTGGCATCTTGACAAGTTGTATGCATAGTGAGAGGCGGCCATGAATTTGGCGAGTGCTGGACGGCCAAGTATCCCATTGTAGGGCAGTGGAAAATCAGCAACGTCAAAAGTGACACTCTCGATCCTGAAGTTCAAATCGCTGCCAAATGTCACCGCAGCGTGATCTTTCCTTGACTTGCTCCTTCCGGATTGATTCCTTGGAATGTGTCGGTCTCTTCGAGCTCGCTGTCAGGGATTTGGAGTTTTTGGAGTACCGCTGAGGAGATCAGGTTCAAGCCGGCCCCGCCGTCAACTAACATCTTAGTGACCTTGAGGTTGCGGATAGTTGGTGAAACCAACATCGGCAAGCACCGACCGCAGATTATGCGATCAGGGTGGTCCTCAATATCAAAGATGATAGGCGTCTTTGGACCATTTCGAGGCTTGCGTGACTCGATGGATGGTTCTGCTGCATTGACTTCCCGCATCCACTGCTTGAGCTGGCGGTGTGAAGTATGCAGAGAAGCACCGCCGTCAACGCACAAGACCTCTGTGGCTTTCTGGAACTCCTGCTTATCGGCCTCATCATCATCCATGTCTTCGTCGTCGTCCTCATCTTCATCCTTGTCGTGGCCACGGGGAGGTCTGTCTCCTTGCCGCTGCTTGGCCTTGCCGCGGCGTCCTCCCCGGCCGGGGCGTTTCTTGCTAGCTCCTCCAGCGCCTTCCTGGGCCTTCTCCTTGTCGCGTCGCTCGTACTCAGCCTTCTGCTGCTCGACAAGCTGCTCGACCTTCTTGCAGCTCTGGAGGTCATGACCCTTGGTGCGGTGGATCTTGCAATACTGCTTATTGGAGCCGTCCTGCTTGTCGGCGACCGCCACAGCCTGGCAATTGGTGCCCGCGGCAACCTCCTTGCCGGAGTTACCAACTTTGGCTTTCTTGGCGCCACCTCCGTTGCCGGACTGCTCGACAACTAGCACTTCTTTGCCTTTCTTTTTCCTGTTGTTCCGCCGCCGGCTTTTCTTTGCCGGGGCGGCCTCCTCACTGTCAGATCCTCCTGCTTCTACATTCTCTCCGGGGAGTTTCCTCCCTTCCTCAGCACGTGCACACTTGTCGGCCAGGGCATATAGCTCACTGACGTCTCTGATCTTGCACATCGCCATCTCCTCCCGCATCCTGCGGTTTCGCGCGTTACGATGGAACGCGCCGATCACCGTGGCGGGGTGGACATATGGGATGTTATCTTTGTCTGTGGCTGAATCTCTGAATGTATTTTTGCGAGGGCTCTCCTTCCTTACGGGCGGCAGATGAAGATCGCTCTCTTGGCCATGAGGCTTGTGGTCACCTGTAAAGCGCCGACAAACTGATGGCATAGATCCGCCAAGAGGATATGGAGTTGTCCGGCAAGTGCATGAGCCAGATCGACATTGGGCTTGAGCACCAGCGGGAAGTAGTTGGCCAGAATCTTGTCGTCTCGCCCCGCAGCTTGCACCGCAATGGTGTAGATCTTTGAGGAACTCCGACGGATGCGTCTTGCCGTCGTACTTGTTTGGTACATCTGGCTTGAAATTCTTCTTGCTGGGCCACTGGACTTGCCGCAGCTCACGAGTGAACGCAGGGCAGCCTACCGCGTACGGCAAGTCGCCTGGTTCCCCTGGCGCATGCATGTCGACAGAGGGCCCAACACGCTGGTCGGATTGACGCCGCGCTTCTCTTCGGTGCTCGATACGAGTTCGAGCGTCTTCTTGCTGTCGTTCGTGAAGAACTTGGCGCTGATCGCGACGAGCTCGTGGATCTGATGATGCGGTGGAGTCGCTGTCGAGGTGGATCCGACGAGTTGGCGATCTTGGCCTTCGGGGTGGAGAGTGCATGGTGGTTACATCCCCACAAGTTTCGTCGCCACCGGCTCGTGCCTTGTCGTCCTGCCGCGGCAGCGGTGTGTTCAGCTGCCGCGGAGTGTCGCCGTTGGCAAAGCCGATGAGACTCTGAATGGTGGCCCTCCATTCATCGACCTTGTCGGCCGTTGGAGGGTAATCCAGGAGTAGTTGAGCTCTCGCGAAAGCTTCTGCTGGAGTGGTGGGTGGCAGTGGCGAACGGCGCGAGGAGCGGGATATGCTCGGACTTCTAACTATGTTAGAAGGAGCAGTATCCCGTCCAGGCGACCGTGCCTCGCTCGTGCCAGCCTGTTGGCGTGCATGCTGGCCTTGAGCGTCCCGAGATCCACCAGCTCTATCTTGATCCAACGAACGTATGGTACTGTGAATACCATGACGCTGTCGGTCTCGCGCCTCCTGAGATGGGCGCAGTGCATGTACGGACGCCGAGGTCTACGCAGCCTTGTTCTTGGACTTGGCCGCCCCGTGGACTCCCTCGTCGACGCCCGTTCTTCCGCCGGCGTCTACCCCACCACCCATTTGCTCCGGTGGTGGCGGGATCGACGTGGAAGGCTCCGCTACCGCCGAAGCCTTCTTATTGCGGTGGCATGTCGATGAAGATGATGAAGATGTTGCTCGTGTGAACGCCGGATCAGGTTCACACAGCCTCGATGCCCCCTAACTGGCGCGCCAAAGATGTCGGGGAAGCTGATCTGACCCACGAACACCTATGGGACCGGCGGACCGAGCCCCTTCGGTTCGGTGGGGGCGGAGGTCGCGAAAAGAGCAGATCTAGGCGAAGCACACGAGCAGTTTACCCAGCCGGAGCTCTCCGAGAGATAACACTCCCTACCGCTGCATGTCTGAGTTGTATTGTGTTCTTGCTCGGGGCGCTGAATGCTCTGATACACACCAGCTACTAACGAGACCGGCGTGAGAGTGTTCCCCCCTTCTCTCGTTGCGCATGGGCCTCCTTTTATATGCTCAAGGGGTCACCGACGGGTGGCAGCGTGACAAGGGCAAAAGGGAAAATGAGTTGCGGTTGGTACAACTACTTGTACGAGTGTAACATACCTAA
Source organism: Aegilops longissima (assembly GCA_021605205.1). Lineage (NCBI taxonomy): Eukaryota > Viridiplantae > Streptophyta > Magnoliopsida > Poales > Poaceae > Aegilops > Aegilops longissima. Next base: position 195,656,937 of record CM038679.1, read on the forward strand.
CCACGGCGGGGGGGACAAAGGCATTAAATGCCCGTCTAAGTCAACTAAACAGTGCGAAAGGGACCGTCGGGGCGCCACCACTTGCCACGATGGCAATCTTGTCGCACCGCTTGCCACAGCGCTCGGCTGGCGCAAGACAGCCTCTTGCCACGCGACGCTGGAAAGGTCACATGGCGACACATTGGTGGATGTGCTGGAGCGCATGAACGGAGTGGTAGTCTGCGCTGCAAGCGCCTTGCATGATCGAATCGCCTTCTTGCGTGCCGGAAGTTTTTGCTCACGGGCCTTCCCGCAAGCTCCTCTTCCGGGCCTTGTCTCCTAAGTGCCTTGGTTGGCCTTCCGGCAAGCTCCTCTTGCCGGGCCTTGTCTCCTTGGCTTGAATACTTTGTTCTTGAATGGCTCCAAAGGAACCACGGAGGACCTTGGCGGTCACCGGCAAGCCTTGCCGCTGGTGCTGCAATCTGCCGCACGAAGTTCGGGATACTAGGGTACCCCTACTCTAGTACACCGACAGCGGGCCAAAGATGTCGTGGGAAACCATGGCCACCTATGGGACCAAGAGCCCCTTTCTGGTTCGGCGGGGGGATAGCACGTTGCACGAAGAATGGAGGAGCATGGAACAACATGATAGAGACCACACGGGCAGTTTTTACCCATGTTCGGGCCACCGCGAGGCGTAAAACCCTACTCCTGCTTTGGTGGATTGATGGTGGAAAAAATGGTGGTGATCGCAGCATGTTTACCCGTTAGGGTTGCCTCGGGGCGAGAACGGCTAGATGCGTACGAGTGTGTGAGGGTGTGTTTTAGCTAACCCTTTCTCTGTTTGCCATGGGCCTCCTTTTATAGATCAAGGGGTCACCAAAGTGGCAAATCAGTCATTACACATTCATTAGATAGCAAACAATGCTATCTAACTCTGCAGGCTGACAAAGCGCATTAAATGCGTCACTCAACGTCACATCACAGCTTGCCCGACAGGCCCTGCCGGGCTATTTTGCCAGCTTCACACCTGCTTGCTTGACACTTATCAGGACGGGTGTCGCTTGGAGGTATATTTTGTAGGAAGTGGTTGTCATGTGGCAAATGGCGGCCCCTTAGTCACTTTGGAGCTTGACACCGCAGTGATCGATGACGTGCGTCGTGATTAGGTGGTGCAGTGGAGTGGTTTGCCTTCATACGCCCCGGCAAGCCTGCCGGGACGATCCAAAAGCTTGCTTTCGAGGGTAACTCCATCTTTGCCAGGCTTTCCTGCCCGGCAAGGTAGTTTTTCTCCCTTAGCGATATCTTGCCTCTCTAGCTAGTCTTGGTCCTCTTGATCTGCACGTTAGTCCTTCGAAGAACTGATCCCTTGTGCTACAATCTGATCTTGGTGATGTGATCTTGTTCTTGTGCATGTGCACAGTCTGGGCAACGGACCGAGGGTTTGTTGCACCGACAGCAAACGACTCAAATATAGCAAACGACACCTCAAATGCACTAGAAAATCGAACCATAGGGTACAATGGTGATTTCTTACTGTGGAAAACAATTTGGATGTGAAACGATGAACTCTTGTTTTCATTCAAACGAAAATATGCTGTTAGTTCATGTAAATGTTTTCAAATAGCACACAGTTCACTCACGAAAGCCGTGTGCCTACCAAACCGTGGCTGATGCCCCCTTGCTGCGCGCTTGATATAAGTGGTGCGTTCTGATTGGCTAGAACCCAAACCCCACGAATCGTACGTCTGCACCGTTGGATGCTCCCAGATTGAACGACAATCCTCTTCCCTCTCGTCAGCAAATGCAGTCCGGCTAGGATTTGAGTTATATGCCAAAATGCACGGTAAATGCAAAAAAATGTCTTAAACATAGCACACAATACCTAAAATGCACCGGCAAATCAAACCAGTGGTATGATGGTGATTGCTTAACGTGGAAGAAATTTAGAGGCAAAACGATGAACTCACATCTTCATTTCAAAATTTGTACGTCTTCATTTCAAACGAAATTATTCTCTTTGTGCACACGAGCGCTTAGAGGCAACCGTTTGCATAGGCCTTTCCACGCGGCGACTGGGGATATTTTTTCACCCATTTCACCTAGGCCGCCAACACCCCCCACCGCCGCCCGCGTTTCACTCAACTAGTCCACCCAATTTCCATCGCCAGGTCCCCCTCCCCCAGATCCACAACAGAACCCTCTCCGGCACCGACATGGTCACCCCGACCGTGTGCCTGCTCTTCGGCATCAAGCCTACCTCCACTGCCGTTCCCAACACACGGTTGCCCGCGCCTCACCATCTTTGTTTGCTCGCCAGCCACCCTCGAGCATATCGATCCTATAAACCTGTTAGTTACTTCTCTCCCTCACGGTGAGGCATATTTCCTCACAATCCCTCTTCCTAATTCGTTCCGTATGTTCCCAAATTGGCTATAAAACAATGGAGAGCGTATATATGTTAATTATCTACCATCCTAACTAGTACATATAAGCTATATTTGTTCCAATAAGTTACTGTCGATTTATAGTTCGCGGGCGCCCGAGTCAAACAAACATAACAAATAAGCCGTACATTTTCTAAACTATTGCATGACATGTTTAGACAGCTTGATACCAAGTTGTTAGTTTCATGCTTATCCTCCTTTCCTGAGTTTCGCATGTGTTCTGTGTAGATGCTGAGTAGTAGCGACAACACTCATGCTTCAGGCGATGTATCTGCATCTGATTTTGACAACCCTAGGTCTTCAGCAGATGGTGAGGGATTAAGTAATCTTGAACAAGATAGGGCTGTAGCAATTACCCTTCCGGTCAGGACACGGAGAAACGCTCCAAGGAAGCCCACACACCAGCCTAAAAGGTCTATATGAAGTAACAGAGATCGATTTAAAGTCTTGGGCTCCAACTAAACCAGATAAAGAATGCAAGAGGTTCAAGAGTGTGTGTGGATTTGTTGGCAGGGTAAGGCTCAACATTAATCTGCTGGGGTTTCAAAAGGCTGACACAAAAAACCCGGCAAAGGATTGTCCGGGAGATCATGGATCACTTCAATGTTCCAGAGCAGTGGAGAATGCAGGTGGAACACGCTACACTAAAGAAGGCTAGGGATGCTTGGAGGAACTGCAAGCACGTGCTCTACAAGAAGTACTTGAGTGAAGGCAAGGACCCAATCCCGCATACCCCTAAATTACAAAGGCAGACTGGGTAGAATTCAAAAGGGTCAGGGCAAATACAGAGTTTGCTGAGAAGAGTGCCAAGCAATTGGAAATTCAGAACACGAACACACACCCCCATCGTATGGGTGTGGCAGGATACTACGGCATGAAACCACTATGGGACCAGGAGGACAAAGAAGAAGTAGCGGCGGGTGGGAAACCGGCCTTTAGTGAAATCAGGGGCGAACGTGCTAGAGACTACTTGCAGGCATGTGTAAGGAGGCGTGATGACGGAACTTATTACTTTGAAAACTCACGTGACGAAGAACTATATCACGTGATGTTAAAGGCTTCCAATATCGCTGGAAGGTTCTACAGGAACTCAGGGCCATGTTACATTCTGTCCGATGCTCTGGAAACAAGAGAGCCCTTTGGCCGTGTAAGGGGTATAGGTGTGAATGGCCAGCACAAGAGGGCTTTCACACTCAGCAAAGAAGAGAGGCTCAGCATGAAAAAAGTGAGGAGTGAAATGAAGCAGTATGAATTGTATGAAAGGTTGAGGAAGGATGTGTATCCGGCTGTTCTAAAGGATATTGAGGAGTCAATGACGATGCAGAAGACTCTAACACTGACAGATAGCCAGCAGATGGCAGGGGAGGCGGGCATGGAGGATACTGCTTTTTGCGCGACAACAACGCACAAGAGTAGCTGTGCATCAAATGACCCCAGCGACACTGAGACTCTAGCTGGTCATGATGATGCTATATCTGACCTACCTGGAATGAAAGACAGACCGAAGGGTGTGCTTACACATTATGAAGGTACATTAAAATGTGCAACAACCTGGGTTTGCCCACCCTTCTTGGAAGAGGGCCTCTTGTTGGATAATGTGCCATTGAAGCCGGGCTGTGTGAAGTGCTACGTGACTGAAGTAAAGCCCGAATTCAATGAATTTGCCCTGAAGAATGTCCTAGGAGACTTTGATGAGCAAAGGACCTTGGGAGAAACACTATTACATTACATCCAGTGGCCACGAAAGGAAATAGATTTCATCGATGAGATCCCTGAAACCCTACCAAGAGCAACCAATGTCGCCCCTCAACCAGTGAAGCTCTTCATGCCACAACAGCTCTCGCGTACTTCCCCCAAAGAACCTAATAATTGTAATCCGACGGCTGATGCATCAACCTGTGATCAGCCGGCCCGACTTTGTGCCGTATAGGCCATGTCATCGTCCGCCCCAGAGCAGCCCGTGGCAAGGCCTACAACTTCTGAAGACGCACCACCGGTTCAGATGCCGGCCGCTGAAGCAGCAGGGGGAGACCCAGCTGCAGCACATGCTTAGCAGACCAACCTGGTGAAACGAACAGCTAAGTAGTGTGATGCTTCAGAACCACCCGCTAAGCAGTTTGTAGGTCTGGAACTGACCGCTCATCAGTCCGTTGGTCCACAGCCGCGTGATCAGCATAACAATGCATCAAGCACTTACTTCTCAGCAGACCAGCGCGTTGGCACAGCCTCCTCAACACACCGATAAGTTGGCACCACCTGCGCAGAAACCCGACATAGCTTCAATGCATGGTCAGCAGTCCGATGCCTCTGCTCCTACAACCCAGCAGTCCGTCACAGCAGCACCGCCAGCTCAGCGGTCCGGCATATCTAAACCATTTGCTAAGCATCCCGTCGAAGCTTCACCGTCTTCTCGGCAGTCTACCTTTCAGCCAACCAGATGTTCTACCAGAAATACTTCAAGTACCAAGAAGGAAGCGACCAAAAAGGCTGCACCCGTGAGGAAGCACGCCGGGAGAGCCAAGAGGAAAGAGAACGATTGCCTCTTACTTAAAGCACTCATCGCCCATAACCAAATTAATAGCAAGATGTTCGAATCGGAGAGTAATATTATTTCTGACGGCATGAATGATACATAACTTGATTTGTAACTTGATAAAAATAAAACAGACGTACTTGAAGCATGCAATTACGTCCATGGCCAGCCATTTCTTGTTGGTGAATACTTTGATGAGTGCAGCTCTAGTTGCCGCGAGTTACATAAATATTGCATGGATCAAATGTCAGTAGGTCATCATGTTCTGCTAGTCCACTAGAACAGAGATCATTTCTGACACGATGCTGGTTCCATTAGTGTGGGTTTCGAGGACTTACATCTCTTCTTTAACTTCAACGAGCTCAATGCCACTCTTGTTAGATGCCTGATTTTGTAAGTAATTAACAAACTCTGATCAACTTCTCCATACAAGGCTGTAAATGATAAACAACTAACTGCATTTTATTCCTCTTAGGGGATTGAACACGCAGAGAAGAAAAAAGGAGAATGTGTATTTCATAGATCCTGCATTAGCAAATGGGACAACGTTAGATGGTAAGGACATATGGGAATGGGCCATTAACATGGTCTTCTGTATCTTAAAAAACACGTCCCATGTAGAATCATTTATCTGGCCATATCATGAACGGTAAGTCAAATAAACAACCATGCATACACTGATTGTCTTTTAGATTTCGACATAATTCGTAAGTTCATGGCTTTCTTAATATGTAGTAATCACTGGATATTGGTATTCATTGTTCCAAACAAGAACACACTTTACTACATGGATTCTCTCAGAGAGTCAACAAATGTTCAGGATCTGACGCATGTTCCAGGGATCTTGTCAAGAGGGAACCTGTTCAAGAGGGAACTACCTCTGCAGCACGAGATCGTTTCTCCGGTAAAACACCAAAATCAGTTATTTTCGGAAAACTTATCCAATAGTCTGCAAATACCTTTTCTTACACTAGTCAAATGTTCAACCTTCTAAATAAACCTCTTTCTATTTCTGTCCAACAAAAAAAATACATCTAACACCGGTTAGGTTGTTCCTAACAGGACAAATACATGACTAATTCTATACAAAAAAAATAAAATGTCCTCAGCAACAAGCAGGGACCAACCTTTGAGGATACTATGTTTGCAGACACATGATCTCCATCAGCAAATCTGCTGATAGTTGTGAAGATCCACGCAAATTAGTACCAGTAAGTCTATCTTAATTAATATCTTCTACTCCACTCATATGTCACATTCTGATATTAAAAATATTGTATCTCATCTTAGAACCGAGGACCCCTAAACCGCTCCCTACTGGTGAATTTTTGATTGTTCGGAGATTTATAAGCAACTTCTTCCTGAATCAGTACATCAATCCCACTGGTTATAATGAAGATTTCAACATGCGTTCTCCTGAAACAATGAATAAGAGTTAGCCGCTAAACATATACGCATGGATCCATAGTTTTCCATCTGATGAGGTCTTCGTATTTCATACACTATGATTAATTATGTAATGCAAATATGTGTCGACAAATCATTGGAATTTAGCTAACATATGTTCAATTGCAATTGTTGCAAAATCTGATGAATGTTCTTCCTGTGGACACTATTTGTTCAAATTAATATTATGGCGAATTTTCTTTTTGCATGCCGATTCAAAATGGGATATTTTTGTTTTAACCTGGCAATTGCTCCGCACACGGTTCAATTTATTGAGTGTGTGTGATCCACATCAGAAAGCATACGTAAATCATAGCGGAACCATTGGTGATACACAGCAGATCACAAATGATTTGCAGTGCTACTACGTATGCGTAGGGTCTCCGGAACCGTTTGTGATATCACGTTATCGCTCATGAGAGCTCGGGGTAAACCGTGCCCTGTGTAAAATACAATCCCAATCATAATTTTTTCGTGAAACGTGGGGATTCCAAACGAAAAGCACACGTCACTCTTGCCACAACCATCGGTGATACATAAGAAATAAAAAATGGTCTGCATCACTTGTATATGTGCGAAGGGGCTGTTGAACAGTTTGTGATAGAACATTATTGCACAGGTAATTGTTGGGAAACATGTGCGATAGAGTCTGGCATGGCAGACGACTTTCGAAGAAAACTCGTGTGCTATGGGGCACATATCGCACACAGTTCATATGTTGGCCCGTGTGCCTTACATACTTTTTCCCAAACGGTTCGTTACGACGCACCATTTAGTTTCACTGTGTCATTAGAAATGTTTAATCACCGATCCCACACGTGCGAAAGAATTTAGGTTGTGCTGCATCGCACATGATTACATTTTGCAAGGCACCTGGATCATGGCTCCATATCCCCGACGGTTTCTGGGTCGTGTGGGAAGGACCCCCCTAACGCAGTCACTCACTTGGCGACGGTTCCAAATGCCATCGTGGAAAGGGGTTAAAAACCGTTTGTATAGCATCTCAATGTACCAGTGTTTGCTTGCAATTCTTCTTATGATGTGTAATACTGAGAGGGCCCAGAGATACCTCTCCGATACTCGGAGTGACAAATCCTAATCTTGATCTATGCCAACTCCACAAACACCTTTAGAGATACCAGTAGAGCATCTTTATGATCACCCAATTACGTTGTGATGTTGGATATCACACAAGGTATTACTCCGGTATCCGGGAGTTGCATAATCTCATAGTCGAAGGAATATGTATTTGACATGAAGAAAGCAATAGCAACAGATTGAACGATCATTATGCTAAGCTAACAGATGGGTCTTGTCCATCACATCATTCTCCTCATGATGTGATCCCGTTATCAAATGACAACACATGTCTATGGTTAGGAAACCTTAACCATCTTTGATAAACAAGCTAGTCTAGTAGAGGATTACTAGGGACACGATATTTGTTTATGTATCCAAACATGTATTTAAGTTTCCGGTCAATACAATTCTAGCATGAATAATCACTACAAAAAAAGATACACTTCCGTGATGATACGTGTTTGTCACAATAGGTCACGTTTTCTATCATGCATGTACATCCATGACGATTTTATGATAGAATCAAGATAGTCATACCTGTGTTGTCGTAGAAGTGTTCCATTACATTACCAAAATTATCATCACGGAAGTGTCCACTTCCATGACGATAAATCGCGCGTCATAGAAATGCTTTCGTCAAGGGTGACCGACACGTGGCATCCACCATAACGGCTCGCCGTTAAGCTATCGGGTTCGGTTTTGGATCCGATAACCCTATAACAGCCCGGACCAATGGTGATTTTCCATGTGTAAAATTCTCATTGGCCGGAGGAAACACGTGTTTGCTCCTCGGTGGGCCAGATGTCACCCGTCCATTGGAGGAGACATGCCTATGATACGTCGACACGTGGCAGGGCCCAACAGAGGCCCATATAGGTTAAATGGGCCGGCCCAACTAAAGGCCCACAAGATTTTGCGGACCATAATGGGCCGGCCCAACTAAAGGCCCACAAGATTTTGTGAACCAAAATGGGCCGGCCCAGCTAAAGGCCCACAAGATTTGGCAGACCATAATGGGCCGGCCCAGCTAAAGGCCCACAAGATTTTGCCGACCATAATGGGCCGGCCCAGCTAAAGGCCCACAAGAATTTGAGGACACTAGTGGGTCGGCCCATTCATAGGCTGCCATGTTTTGGGGCAAATGCCGGCCCATATTGGATCCGGTCCATTAACAGCCTGCCATGTTCCGGGCCTAATAAAGGCCCATATGAGATCCGGCCCGTTAAAAGCCTACAACGTTCTGGGCCAAATTACGGACTAGATAAGATCCAGCCCTTTAAGAGGGTTTGGGCCAAATTATGGCCCATATCAGATTCGGCCCGTCAACTGGACGCTATACTTTGGTCCCACTTGCTAAAGGCCCATTTAATAATTCAGCCTGATACTAGTTTTGGCCTGTTACAGGCCCGTTTAAAATTTCGGCCCTATATTTATTTCGGCCTGTTAAAGGCCCGTCATATAGTTGGGCCTAACTACGGCCCGGTTTGCATCCGGCCTGCTCACAACCGCTAATCTTATTGGGACAAACAAGGACCGAGAAAATTTTGGCCTGTTAACGGCCCGTGATGTGATTGGCACAATCATGGGTCAGGGTCTATTTCGGCCTGCTGCCGGCCCGTGAGCTGTTCGGTACGTTTCAGGCCCAACCTACTTTTCAGCCTCCTAAAAGCCCATTGAGTTTTCTTGCGAAAATAGGACCGACGGTTTACTCGGCCTATTAAAGGCCCGAATCTACTTGTGGGCCAGTTTACATTTAGGCCTGTTAACGAACCAAGATGACTGGGCCCATGATGCGGATCATACATAGTGATTTGCATGACGACCCGATTATGTACAGTAGTTTTACAGTTTGGCCGGTTTACTGCGAAGATAGGATATATATACAGTAAAATAACTACAGCATCATGAATAAGAAAAAACCTAGACTATACAATAAATAAATTATGGCATATTACATCCACTGGGCATCAAAATTCACCACTATGATAATAAAGCACAAGCAGACAACAGATTACATACACTGGGCATCAAAGATCACCACCAGTGCAAATAAACACACCGACAAAATAATATACAAAACCGTCAGCATTTCAATAGAGTTCAAGAAAGGTTAGCCCTGCTCGGGAGCTGCAGCGCAAGCAGCTGAGCAAGCTGATGAGACTGCACTTGTTTTACACTTATATCCTCCTCACTCCGAAAGATAAACAAGCAGACAGATGACAGGTTTTGCACATATAAGTATGAGTGCTGACAATTCATCACATTTCTTACTGACGAATAAAGTGACACAATTTAAAATAGCATTAACACAATATGGTATTGTTCAAGTCAAGACATGGCAGGAAATGACATTGTGAAGGAGTTGGCAGCTTCACGACACCACTAGACTATAGATCAAGAACTCATAAGTATCAATGGTTAGTGTGTTGTCAATTTATCCCATTTCATATTGGCAAATAAAGAGGCGATTTAAATAATAGTAGAATAATATGACATCGTTCATAGCTAAGACATTGCAGAATATGACATTGTGCTGTAGTGGGTAGGTTCACAACACCATTGGATTACGGATCAGGAACAAAAGCATACATGCAGTGCAAAAGAAGATCACTTTCTCTGTATAGTTTAATTTACGTGGTATGAAGAAGGAACTTGGTTGTACAACTGAAAACTTAAATTGAGAAGGACAAACTTTTGTCTATGAACTACATAATAAACTTTAAACATGCAATTTGATGCAAACACCAAAAAAAAATAGCTGTTGTAGTCATGCCTAACCAAATATACACAACAAAGTTTGAAGGCTTGAGAAGGACAAACTTACATTATTGGTGAAGACAGGCTCTATAAAGCCCTTGTCCATGCTAATGGGAGGGGGGGCAATTCAAGAAGATTGCCACAGAATATTCTTCATAAGCAGTGCCTTTATTCTACATTTTGTTAAGAGTAAATATAGATGTGATAATATAAGAAAAATGGAGAATATTTAAGATAAGATGAAGAGTGATGATACATAACCAAGTAGCTATAAATGTAAGTACAACGATACAGGCAAAAGGTACATCCAAGAGCAATGTAGAGCTAAACTTCTTTAGTACCATCGGTGTTATCCAACCTTATGGTAAGAGTAAATATGGATCTGATGTGTAGAAAATGGAGGGCAAAGGAAAATAAGCTGCAGAGTGATGGTACATGTACAACTAGCTGTCAATATAAGTACACTGATAAAGGACAGCAGGTACTTAGAAGAACAATCCAGAGCTAAAAAATTTCATTGGCATTGGATATACTCTACACTAATGTAACCATTCATACAGATCAGATAATTTGGAGGGAACAATTGATAAGCAAGCTGTCACATAATGAACCAGATATGTATGCAAGTACAGTGATACACGACAACAGGTACTAACAAGAGCAAAGAAGTGGGCAGCATACTTGCGATATCCTGTCGTCCTTTTCAAACCGGAATTCTTCTTCGAGCAGATTTCCAGCAAAAAAGATCCGTAAGGCACATGTGGAAAAGTAGAAGTTGAAATTGTCATGTGATATGATACGTCTCCAACGTATCTATAATTTTTTATTGTTCCATGCTATATTATATTCTGTTTTGGATCTTGGGCTTTATTATACACTTTTATATTATTTTTGGGCCTAACCTATTAACCGGAGGCCCGGCCCAGAATTGATGTTTTTTGCCTATTTCAGAGTTCCACAGAAAAAGTATATCAAACGGAGTCCAAACGGAATGAAACCTTCGGGAACATGATTTTCGGAACGAACGTGATCCAGAGGACTTGGACCCTACGTCAAAACATCAACCAGGAAGGCACGAGGTAGGGGGCGCGCCTACCCCCTGGGCACGCCCTCCACCCTCGTGGGGCCCATGTTGCTCCACCAACGTACTTCTTCCTCCTATATATACCTACGTATCCCCAAACTACGAGATACGGAGCCAAAAACCTAATTCCACCGCCGCAACCTTCTGTACCCGTGAGATCCCTATTACGTCTTGAGATTGTGTTGGTTTTCCCCGAAGAGGAGAGGATGATGCAGCAGAGTAGCGTAAGTATTTCCCTCAGTTTTTGAGAACCAAGGTATCAATCCAGTAGGAGGCCACGCACAAGTCACTCGTACCTACACAAAACAAATACCTCCTCGCAACCAATGCGAATAGGGGTTGTCAATCCCTTCATGGTCACTTACGAGAATAGGGGTTGTCAATCCCTTCATGGTCACTTACGAGAGTGAGATATGATAGAGATGATAGATAATATTTTTGGTATTTTTGGTATAAAGATGCAAAGTAAAATAAAAAGGCAAAGTAAAGAGCAAAGCAATAATAAAGCGTAGGAAGATTAATATGATGAAAAAAGACCCGGGGGCCATATATTTCACTAGTGGCTTCTCTCAAGAGCATAGGTATTTTACGGTGGGTGAACGAATTACTGTTGAGCTATTGACAGAATTGAGCATAGTTATGAGAGTATCTAGGTAAAATCATGTATATAGGCATCACGTCCGAGACAAGTAGACCGACTCCTGCCTGCATCTACTACTATTACTCCACTCATCGACCGCTATCCAGCATGCATCTAGAGTATTAAGTTAATGAAAATAGAGTAACGCTTTAAGCAAGATGACATGATGTAGAGGAATAAATTCATGCAATATGATAAATACCCCATCTTGTTATCCTCGATGGCAACAATACAATACGTGCCTTGCACCCCTTTCTGTCACTGGGTAAGGACACCGCAAGATTGAACCCAAATCTAAACACTTCTCCCATTGCAAGAACTACCAATCTAGTTGGCCAAATCAAACGGATAATTCGAAGAGACTAGCAAAGATAACTCAATCATACATAAAAGAATTCAGGAAAGATTCAAATATTGCTCATAGATAATCTTGACCATAAACCCACAATTCATCGGTCTCAACAAACACACCGCAAAAAGAAGATTACATCGAATAGATCTCCACGAGAGAGGGAGAGAACATTGTATTGAGATCCAAAAAGAGAGAAGAAGCCATCTAGCTACTAACTCCTGAAGGTCTGAGGTAAACTACTCACACTTCATCGAAGAGGCTATGATGTTGATGTAGAAGCCCTCTGTGGTGGAATCCCTTCTGTGAGCTCGAATCGGCCCCAAGATGGGATCTCGTGGATACAGAAAGTTGTGGCGGTGGAATTAGGTTTTTGGCTCCATATCTGATCTGTTGGGGGTACGTAGGTATATATAGGAGGAAGAAGTACGTCGGTGGAGCCTCGAGGGGCCCATGAGGTAGGGGGGCGCGCCCTAGGGGGGGCGCCCTCCACCCTCGTGGCTGCCTTGTGGCTTTCTTGACGGAGGGTCCAAGTCTCTTGGGTGTTATCTGATGAGAAAATCACGTTCCCGAAGGTTTCATTCCGTTTGGACTCCGTTTGATATTCCGTTTCTTCAAAACACTGAAATAGGCAAAAAACAGCAATTCTGGGCTGGGCCTCCGGTTAATAGTTAGTCCCAAAAGTAATATAAGTGCAAAATAAAGCCCAATATTGTCCAAAACAATAATATAGCATGGAGCAATCAAAAATTATAGATACGTTGGAGACGCATCAGGCATCCCCAAGATTAATTCCTGCTCGTCCTTGAGTAGGTAAATGATAAAAAGAGAATTTTTGATGTGGAGTGCTACTTGGCATAATTTCATTGTAACTCTTCTTAATTGTGGTATGAATATTCAGATCCGAAAGATTCAAGACAAAAGTTCACATTGACATAAAAATAATAATACTTCAAGCATACTAACTAAGCAATTATGTCCTCTCAAAATAACATGGCCAAAGAAAGTTATCCCTACAAAATCATATAGTCTGGCTATGCTCTATCTTCCCCACACAAAATATTTAAATCATGCACAACCCCGATGACAAGCCAAGCAATTGTTTCATACTTTTGACATTTTCAAAACTTTTTCAATCTTCACGCAATACATGAGCGTGAGACATTTATATAGCACTATATGTGGAATAGAATGGTGGTTGTGGAGAAGACAAAAAGGGAGAAGATAGTCTCACATCAACTAGGCGTGTCAACGGGCTATGGAGATGCCCATCAATAGATATCAATGTGAGTGAGTAGGGATTGCCATGCAACGGATGCACTAGAGCTATAACCATATGAAAGCTCAACAAATGAAACTAAGTGGGTGTGCATCCAACTCGCTTGCTCACGAAGACCTAGGGCAATTTTGAGGAAGCCCATCATTGGAATATACAAGCCAAGTTCTATAATGAAAAATTCCCACTAGTATATGAAAGTGACAAAACGAGAGACTCTCTATTATGAAGATCATGGTGCTACTTTGAAGCACAAGTGTGGTAAAAGGATAGTAACATTGTCCCTTCTCTCTTTTTCTCTCATTTCTTTTTTTTATTGGGCCTTTTCTATTTTTTTATGGCCTCTTTGTTTTTCGTCCGGAGTCTCATCCCGACTTATGGGGGAATCATAGTCTCCATCATCCTTTCCTCACTTGGGACAATGCTCTAAAAATGATGATCATCACACTTTTATTTTTCTTACAACTCAACAATTACAACTCGATACGTAGAACAAAGTATGACTATATATGTTCCTCCGGTGGTGTACCGGGATATGCAATGATTCATGAGTGACATGTATGAAAGAATTATGAATGGTGGCTTTGCCACAAATACTGTGCCAACTACATGATCATGCTAAGAAATATGACAATGATGAAGCGTGTCATAATAAACGGAACGGTGAAAAGTTGCATGGCAATATATCTCAGAATAGCTATGGAAATGCCATGATAGGTAGGTATGGTGGCTGTTTTGAGGAAGGTTTTGTGGTGGGTGTAAGATACCGGCGAAAATTGCGCGGTATTAGAAAGGCTAGCAATGGTGGAAGGGTGAGAAAAGTGTGTATAATCCATGGACTCAACATTAGTCATAAAGAACTCATATACTTATTGCAAAAATCTAAAAGTCATCAAAGCAAAGTATTACGCGCATGCTCCTAGGGGGATAGATTGGTAGGAAAAGACCATCGCTCGTCCCCGACCGCCACTCATAAGGAAGACAATCAATAAATAAATCATGCTTCGACTTCATCACATAACGGTTCACCATACGTGCATGCTACGAGAATCACAAACTTTAACACAAGTATTCCTCAAATTCACAACTACTCAACTAGCATGACTCTAATATTACTACCTCCATATCTAAAAACAATTATCAAGCATCAAACTTTTCTTAGTATTCAACGCACTCAAAAGAAAGTTTTACAAATCTTGAATACCAAGCATATTATTATTAAGCAAATTACCATGATATTTAAGACTCCCAAAATAATCTAAGTGAAGCATGAGAGATCAATAGTTTCTTTAAAACAAATCCACCACCGTGCTCTAAAAGATATAAGTGAAGTACTAGAGCAAAACTATCAAGCTCAAAAAATATAAGTGAAGCACATAGAGCGAAACTATCAAGCTCAAAAGATATAAGTGAAGCACATAGAGTATTCTAACAAATTCAAATTCATGTATGGCTCTCTCAAAAGGTGTGTACAGCAAGGATGATTGTGGTAGACTAACAAGCAAATACGAAAATAATACAAGACGCTCCAAGCAAAACACATATCATGTGGTGAATAAAAATATAGCTCCAAGTAAAGTTACCGATGGAAGTGGATTTAAAGAGGGATGCCTTCAGGGCATCCCCAAGCTTCGACTTTTTGGTGTCCTTGGATTATCCTGGGGGTGCCATGGGCATCCCCAAGCTTAGGCTCTTGCCACTCCTTGTTCCATAATGCATCAAAAAAATTCACCCAAAACTTGAAAACTTCACAACACAAAACTCAACAGAAATCTCGTAAGCTCTGTTAGCGAAAGAAAACAAAAGACCACTTCAAGGTACTGTAATGAACTCATTCTTTATTTATATTGGTGTTAAACCTACTGTATTCCAACTTCTCTATGGATCATAAACTATTTTACTAGCCATAGATTCATCAAAATAAGCAAACAACACACGAAAAACAGAATCTGTCAAAAACAGAACAGTCTGTAGTAATCTGTAACTAACGCAAACTTCTGGAACTCCAAAAATTCAGCCAAAATAGGAAGACCTAGGCAATTTGTTGATTGATCAGCAGCAATTGGAATCACTATCTTATCACGTTCTGGTGATTTTTACAATTGTTTTCATGAACCGAAAGTTTCTGGAAATTACAGCAAGATCAAATAACTATTATCCAAGAAGACCCTATAGGTTTAACTTGGCACAAACACTAATTAAAACATAAAACCACATCTAAACAGAAGGTAGATGTATTATTTATTCCTAAACAGAAACAAAAACAAAAAACTAAAAATAAAATTGGGTTGCCTCCCAACAAGCGCTATCGTTTAACGCCCCTAGCTAGGCATAAAAGCAAGGATAGATCTAGCGAGTGCCATCTTTGGCACTATGAGAGGAGGTCCTCCTCTCTATAGCATTCATTCTTCTATTTAAGGTAAGCACATGGCCATTAATGGAAGAAGTAAGATTAAGCACATTACGGAAGTTTGCCTCCAAACTAGACTTCATCTCTTTAATAATTTCGCTTTGATAGAAGCATAAGAGAGTGGTTGACGGTGTCCTGGACTAGGGGGTACTCACCACGCCGTCCCCCAATCGGTTAGATTGGGCCGAGGACCCCCAGGGCCGCATACTCATGGGCCAGTCCGGACAGGTGCCTCATACAAGGAAGATTCCACAAGACTTGGCGATCAAGACAAGGACTCCTCCCCCACCGGCGTATTCGGCTAGGACTCTTGTTATCCTAGGCCTCTGGTGCATTATATAAACCAGGGCCAGGCTAGTCGACATATATACAATATACAACAATCATACCATAGGCTACCTTCTAGGGTTTAGCCTCTCTGATCTCGTGGTAGATCTACTCTTGTACTACCCATATCATCAATATTAATCAAGCAGGAGTAGGGTATTACCTCCATCGAGAGGGCCCGAACCTGGGTAAAAACATCGTGTCCCTTGTCTCCTGTTACCATCCGCCTAGACGCACAGTTCGGGACCCCCTACCCGAGATCCGCCGGTTTTGACACCGACATTGGTGCTTTCATTGAGAGTTCCACTGTGTGTTCAGCAAAAGGTCGATGGCTCGCCTGCAGGTCAACTGCGACTTCGGCATCTTCGTCGCCAGCTCGACTAGTCACCTTGGTTCGACCAAGGGCTGTGCCCTACCTCCGATCGCCATGTTCAGATGAGGGCCTTCATCAACATCAACTCCGATCTCTATCAAGATCATGGAGGAATCATCCAGGGAGCCTGGGGGCTCAACGTCAATATTGCCCTCGGGCGACCGTACTGTTTTTCTGGACAGCGGACTTGTGTCTGCCGCCACCGCCTCCTCAAGCGTCATTTTAACGATTGCTTCGGTGGAATTGTGCAGAATTGAGTCTACAACAACCCTGGAAAATTTCCTCGAGTTCCGATGGAGGAATCTCTGGCAATCTCCGATATACCGGAGCCGCATTAAATCTGGACGAGAATCCGGACGAGTTTAGGGCGTGGTGTCCAGCTTCTAGCTCGGACCTCCTTTGGAAGATCCAACCTTTGATCGGCTGCGGAATTCCTATATCTCCCACCCCTCAAAAATTTCAGCTCGATCCGACCGTCCAAACTCCGAGAAAACCTTTCGATTAGTGCATCACTTTCCGGATCTGTTTTCTGCGCGAAAACGAATCCGACCCGAGTTCGTCCTTTTTACGAACGGGATTTTGGACATCCTTTTTGAAGGAAGTTTTGTATGGGGTATTGTGTTTTGTTCCCGAACACATCCCACTAACTTTAAAATCTTTTGAACACGATCTTCAATATCATGCTGGTGTCAAACCAGTCCGGCAATATTGCTCCACGGCTGCCGACCTACTCACCACGTCGTCACTTTGTAGAGCCGAGCTCAACTTCTTCGGATCATCATCTCGGCAAGCCGAACAAGAGTCCGTCATCACAAAGGATAAATCATCACCAACATCGCCGCCCCATAGATTACACGGAGCGGGCATACCGGCATCGCCGCACGGTCGCTTCATCAAGCCGGCATCGACCACGTCACGACCTGCATCGGCAGGGCCGCACTATTGCTTCTTCAAGCTGGTGTCCATCACGCCGACCTACTTCGACATGTCGGCTGGACCGGGGCCTTCGCCATCTCTTCATCAACCTACTCCGGACACTTCGGCGTCGCTAGCCGACCAGCTCCGTCACGTTAGCTGGACCGAGGGCTTTGCCTCGGCGAGCCAACCTTTGCCGGCATTGCCATGCCGTCGTTTTATCGCCCATCAGGCAATGGGTGCGCGGATCAAGTCCCAATTTTTGGAATCACCTCCCTTCGGATTGCTACAACAAATAAACCAGGTGCTATTAATCCCAGTATTTTTTGCTTGTTTGGGTTCATTTTTCTCAGGAAATTATTACTCTGGTTTGTCCATCATATATACGCAGGTCTATCAAATGGTGGCGATTAACGACGATCGCATGGTGGTTCGGCGGTTTCAGACATAGTCCGTAACGCCGATCCGAACTCGGACTGACCTGTGAACTCAGGCTTCGCCACGCCTTTATTGCATTACGTCGACGACCTGCATTGACATTGACTTCGGCGCTAGGCCATATTTCTTTTATTACTCACTTTGCATAAATTGTTTGTTATGCAACAAATTTTTTTATTATTATTACTATTATCTCCGGTTTGCACTATTTTTTGTCCACAGGAAAATGATCCAGCCGGACTATATCCTTTGGCGTCACCTCGGCTGGACGGGGGGCTTCGTCAACACTTCATTACCCCATGCAGGGGACTTCGGCATCACTCTGCCGTCCTGCATTGACCGTGCTATGTCACCACGTCGGAGTGCCGAGCTCTTTGCTCCGCCACCTCGGGATCGGCTTGGGGGATGGAACCTTGTCCCGCATCAAGCTCGGACCGCGTCGTCAATACCGAACACATTAACCAGCTAAGTTGCCTTCATGCTCAATTTTAAATTTTTAACTTGTGTTCGGCTCGTCCAAGCATTATACTTTTCTAGAAAAAAGAGTTGCTTGTAAAAATTTTCCTTGTCCAAACTTTGTTCGCACATACTTGACGCGCTACCCACGCTCATTATACCTGGGGGCTTCTTTAACAGAAGCTTATTAATACGGGCTTTATGCCCAACACATGTGTCACACTTCCGCATGTACCTTTTATTCACCATTATATGCATCGATATGACTTAAGTTTTGGCCAAGCTGGGATGCCTAGCTCCTGTGCTTACCCCTACGTTCCCGATTGTTCGGCTAGGTGGTAAAGGGAGCACCTCTGCGATTGTTACTGCCGGGTCAGCCGGATGTGTACCTCAGACTAGGTGAAGCCGAAAGCTAGCGTTCTTAAGGGAATACTCGGTCGGTGAACTATAAGATGATTTCTTACCTATTTATTTACCTGCCCCCAGATGTTTTTCTACTCTTTTCGCAGTCCGGACATGCACTTTAGGGCATGCCTCCCAGGGAAAGGAAGCCCTAACGGAACTATTCTCCCTAGAAGATGTTTCTTACTAACCATGTAATATAACATAACTAGTTGGGCACTTGTCTGATAAAGCACTAATGACCCCTACGCCTGGTCTCCACGCATGCCCCGGTTTTTATAACCGCGAGGGTATTCGGACACACTCCGGACTATTGGGTCCAGAGGTTGAAGCGAAAAGGTCTGCTACGATAAACGATCTACAATCCGGCTAGAAGGCATTCTACATGTCACCTTACATTATATAGTCAACTTTTACCCAAGTCACTTGGGGGCTCTTATATTTATTTGAGGCGTTTCATACTAAGTGTTTTTCTTCTTAGTCGTTGCAAAGTTTTTATTATTTATCACTCCTTTTTTTTTCGACATGAGTGTGCCGTCACTAGCCGGGGAGCCTAATTTCTCTCTCAAAACCGCTAGGGTTTAGTTTTCTAAATTGGCCTAATGGGAAGTACTCCGCCTTCGGGATGGGAGACTGAAGCCGTAGGCTGACCCGCTTGAAGTCTTGAGATAGGATGTGTCATGTTAAAGCACGGCACAAGCACTTTTTTTTCTCTCTAACGTCCAATTTTCGGATTGGCACCGAACACTTGATCTTGTTCGGACGTCATGTTTTTACTAACATTTTTTGGTTTTCCAAGCTTTTGGAACTTTTAAACTATTTGTGTGTTTTCAGCACAAGTCTCGCAGTGCAACGCCGGACTCCTTTAGAGATTTGGCAAAAACATTCTCGTATATTGCTATATATGCATCGGTTTCAATTGTGTCTTGGTCAATGGTTGGGTTGCGGCTCCTGCGCTTGCCTCCTACGTTCCGCTTTGTTCGCTAGGTGTGCAAAGGAGAACCATCGCGATTGTGCTTCCAGCTCACATGGTTAAGCACCTCGTGGAGAAAGCCAAAACCGACTGTCACAATAAGCGTAAACTGGTCAGCGATCCGATGACGGTATTAAATGACGGACCATTCATAATAATGGTCAAGTGTTTACGGCTTGACCTCAAGCTGTCGCCGAACACTACCGGGGCTATTAATCGCCTCCCAAACTAAATCCTCGACCTTTTGCTCTTACATTGAGCTGAGGTTTCATGATCATGCTTAGCATGACAACCCAAAGAAAGGAACCGATAGCGGGACTATTTTCTTTGGAAGACATTTCTTCTATTAAACAGTAATATAACATGTCTCTCCGCGTACCTTTGTTTATAAAACCGTATGGCCAGATTGCCTTGTTTGTTGTAAATCTTTGCCATCATAAAGGCTTTATAAAGTAGGACAAACACTCCTCGGCTATTGGCCGAGGAAGTGGAAGCTGATGGTCGGTCAACAAAGTTTTGTACAATACGGATTCGAGCATTAATGACGTAAAGTACTTGGATACATAGAGTCATTACACATAATTTGTGATTTTACTATGGATATCGAACCTTAATTCGCCCTCCCGTGCCCGCATTAAGGCTCGGGGGCTACTGGGCTTCGGGCTTATTATTTACAAATATTAAAGGGGCACATCGATCCCCTGATCTGGTATTGCCACCCGACCAGTGTCTCGGGGGCTAATGCATTGCCTGTCCAATGCAGAAAATTTTAAGTGTAATACAGTCTCCGAGGAGATTTTGATCCTCGGGTTGGTCGGCCGCAACCAACCTGAGTCTTGAGGACTGAGCACGCCACTTTTTGTGTCCCGAAGTATTCTACCGAGCTAGGACTTGATCCTCAGACCGATTTTGCAAATCAACCTGAGTCTCAGCAGCTACGGGGATCAGCGGTCTTATGTCATCCTTCATGGGCATCTCGGGTTTTAGGCCGACACACACCTTGAGGGCTATTGGCTATATATCTCGTCAGAGAATAAATTGCATCAATAAAAAATATTGACCAAAAATCAGCCCACATTCGGGGTGGTGCTCCACCTCGGAAGCAATTCGGCATATAGTTCAGATGCAAGTGGCTGGCTCCTTAGAGGGCATTTCCGGCATTAAGCTCGGCTAAACTCCTTCAAACTTCTTTGAACCAAGGTGATTTACCACACCTCGGATACAGTCCGGCGTTGGAGCTCGGATACATAGTCCGGCGTTGGAGCTCGGATACATAGTCAGGCGTTAGAGCTGGGAAGCAGTCCGGCATTGGTGCTCGGCTGCAAAAGATACCTCGATTGCAGTCCGGCATTGGAGCTCGGACGCAAGAGGACGCTGCCGCCCGGGAACAACTTCAACCCCTAGGTGTGGCATAAAAATAACAAGGCATTGATAAAGGCCGGAAACTTAAAGGGGCTCCACGGATACCCGACGTATAAACTCGCCGAATGCATTTCGCGATCCTCAAGATCAAGATGAGAAGATTTGTTGAACCAGTTTTCAAGACCGCAACCAAGATGAAGAACAGTTCGAAGAATCGAGGAGCGCCCCTAACTTGAAGAACGGTTCAGGGGCTCTCGACGGTGTCTGGACTAGGGGTACTCACCACGTCGTCCCCAATCGGTTAGATTGGGCCGAGGACCCCTGGGCCGCAGATTCATGGGCAAGTCCGACGGTGCCATACAAGGAAGATTCCACAAGACTTGGCGATCAAGAAAAGGACTCATCCCCACCGGCGATTCGGTTAGGACTCTTGTTATCCTAGGCCTCGTGCATTATATAAACCAGGGCAAAGCTAGTCAACATATATAAAATATACAACAATCATACCATAGGCTAGCTTCTAGGGTTTAGCCTCTCTGATCTCGTGGTAGATCTACTCTTGTACTACCCATATCATCAATATTAATCAAGCAGGAGTAGGGTATTACCTCCATCGAGAGGGCCCGAAACTGGGTAAAAACATTGTGTCCCTTGTCTCCTGTTACCATCCGCCTAGACGCACAGTTCAGGACCCCCTACCCGAGATCCGCCGATTTTGACACCGACAGTGGTAGACTCAACCTTATCATTCATGGGGTGCCCAAATATGGTTTTCATTTTTTCATAGGTATCTGTAGCATCCCCTTCAAGAAAACCTTCATCAAAAATAGAGTCTAGAACTTGTTTGAAAGAAGCGGGCAATCCAATATAGAAACTTTTTAGGTAAACCTCAATTTGATATTGTGGTACATAGCTAGCCCGAATTCTCAATAACCTATCCCAAGCATCTTTTAAAGACTCATCAAGTAAATAACGAAAAATTCCAGAGTCATCTTCATCAAAATTATTTAAGCTCTCATTGGTGACCCCGGTGGGTCTTTCCGTAGCATCATTATTTATGAGCTTAGAGAGGATAGAAGGGTTGTCCAAGGTACTAGAACCCTGGAAAGGACCCTTATTTCTTTTGATTCGGCCATGGCAACAAGTAACCCAACACACAAGCAAACAGAAAAAGGCAAGCGAAAAGAGAGGAGGAGTTTGGGAAAGAAAGGGCGAATAAAACGGCAAGGGTGAAGTGGGGGAGAGGAAAACAAGAGGCAAATGGCAAATAATGTAATGCGAGAGATAAGGGATTGTGATGGGTACTTGGTATGCTGACTTTTGCATAGACTCCCCAGCAACGGCGCCAGAAATCCTTCTTGCTATGGCTTGAGCTTGCGTTGGTTTTCCCCGAAGAGGAGAGGATGATGCCGCAGAGTAGCGTAAGTATTTCCCTCAGTTTTTGAGAACCAAGGTATCAATCCAGTAGGAGGCCACGCACAAGTCCCTCGTACCTACACAAAACAAATAGCTCGTCGCAACCAACACGAATAGGGGTTGTCAATCCCTTCACGGTCACTTACGGGAGTGAGATCTGATAGAGATGGTAGATAATATTTTTGGTATTTTTGGTATAAAGATGCAAAGTAAAATAAAAAGGCAAAGTAAAGAGCAAAGCCATAATAAAGCGTAGGAAGATTAATATGATGAAAATAGACCCGGGGGCCATAGATTTCACTAGTGGCTTCTCTCAAGAGCATAGGTATTTTACGGTGGGTGAACGAATTACTGTTGAGCAATTGACAGAATTGAGCATAGTTATGAGAGTATCTAGGTATGGTCATGTATATAGGCATCACGTCCGAGACAAGTAGACCGACTCCTGCCTGCATCGACCGCTATCCAGCATGCATCTAGAGTATTAAGTTAATGAAAACAGGCCTTAAGCAAGATGACATGATGTAGAGGAATAAATTCATGCAACATGATAAATACCCCATCTTGTTATCCTCGATGGCAACAGTACAATACGTGCCTTGCAACTCTTTCTTTCACTGGGTAAGGACACCGCAAGATTGAACCCAAAGCTAAATACTTCTCCCATTGCAAGAACTACCAATCTAGTTGGCCAAACCAAGCGGATAATTCGAAGAGACTTGCAAAGATAACTCAATCATACATAAAAGAATTCAGGAAAGATTCAAATATTGCTCATAGATAATCTTGATCATAAACCCACAATTCATCGGTCTCAACAAACACACCGCAAAAAGAAGATTACATCGAATAGATCTCCACGAGAGAGGGGGAGAACATTGTATTGAGATCCAAAAAGAGAGAAGAAGCCATCTAGCTACTAACTATGGACCCGAAGGTCTGAGGTAAACTACTCACACTTCATCGGAGAGGCTATGATGTTGATGTAGAAGCCCTCCGTGGTGGAATCCCCTTCCGCCAAGCTCCTAACAGGCCCCAAGATGGGATCTCGTGGATACGAAAGTTGCGGTGGTGGAATTAGGTTTTGGCTCCGATCGATCTGTTGGAAGTACGAGGTATATATAGGAGGAAGAAGTACGTCGGTGGAGCCTCGAGGGGCCCACGAGGTATGGGGGCGCGCCCTAGGAGGGGCGCCCTCCACCCTCGTGGCCGCCTCGTGGCTTTCTTGACGGAGGGTCCAAGTCTCCTGGGTCTTATCTCATGAGAAAATCACGTTCCTGAAGGTTTCATTCCGTTTGGACTCCGTTTGATATTCCGTTTCTTCGAAACACTCAAATAGGCAAAAAACAGCAATTCTGGGCTGGGCCTCCGATTAATAGATTAGTCCCAAAAGTAATATAAAAGTGGAAAATAAAGCCCAATATAGTCCAAAACAATAGATAATATAGCATGGAGCAATCAAAAATTATAGATACGTTGGAGACGCATCAATCCCATCTTGGGGCCTTTTCCGGAGCTCCGCCGGAGGGGGCATCGATCACGGAGGGCTTCTACATCAACACCATAGCCTCTCCGATGATGTGTGAGTAGTTTACCTCAGACCTTCGGGTCCATAGTTATTAGCTAGAAGGCTTCTTCTCCCTTTTTGGATCTCAATACAATGTTCTCCCCCTCTCTTGTAGAGATCTATTCGATGTAATCTTCTTTTGCGGTGTGTTTGTTGAGACCGATGAATTGTGGGTTTATGATCAAGTTTATCTATGAACAATATTTGAATCTTCTCTGAAATCTTTTATGTATGATTGGTTATCTTTGCAAGTCTCTTCAAATTATCAGTTTGGTTTGGCCTACTAGATTGATCTTTCTTGCAATGGAAGAATTGCTTAGCTTTGGGTTCAATCTCGCGGTGTCCTTTCCCAGTGATAGTAGGGGCAGCAAGGCACGTATTGTGTTGTTGCCATCGAGGATAACAAGATGGGGTTTATATCATATTGCATTAGTTTATCCCTCTACATCATGTCATCTTACTTAATGCGTTACTCTGTTCTTTTGAAATTAATACTCTAGATGCATACTGGATAGTGGTCGATGTGTGGAGTAATAGTAGTAGATGCAGGCAGGAGTCGGTCTACTTGTCTCGGACGTGATGCCTATATACACGATCATACCTAGATATTCTCATATGCTCTCGTAATTTGTTTACCCACCGTAATACTTATGCTCTCGAGAGAAGCCACTAGTGAAACCTATAGCCCCGTGGTCTATTTTCCATCATATTAATATTCCAACACTTAGCTATTTTCATTGCCTTTTATTTTACTTTGCATATTTATTATAAAAATACCAAAAATATTATCTTATCATATCTATCAGATCTCACTTTCGAAAGTGACCGTGAAGGGATTGACAACCCCTTTATTGCGTTGGTTGCGAGGATTTTATTTGTTTGTGTAGGTGCGAGGGACTCATGCATGGCCTCCTACTATATTGATACCTTGGTTCTCAAAAACTGAGGGAAATACTTACGCTGCTTTACTACATCACCCTTTCCTCTTCAAGAGAAAACCAACGCAATGCTCAAGAGGTAGCAAGAACGATTTCTGGCGCCGTTGCCGGGGAGTCTACGCAAAAGTCAACATACCAAGTACCCATCACAAACCCTTATCTCCCGCATTACATTTGCCATTTCGCTCTCGTTTTCCTCTCCCCCACTTCACCCTTGCCGTTTTATTCGCCCTCTCTTTTCTGTTCGCCTCTTTTTCGCTTGCTTCTTGTTTGCTCGTGTGTTGGATTGCTTGCTTGTAACGTTGGCTCAAGATAATACCAAATTGTGTGACTTTACCAATACCAACAACAATGATTTCCTTAGCACTTCGATTGCTCCTCTTACCGATACTAAATCTTGTCAAATTAATGCTGCTTTGTTGAATCTTGTCATCAAAGATCAATTCGCCGGCCTTCCTAGTGAAGATTCCGCTACCCATCTAAATAGCTTCGTTGATTTGTGTGATTTGCAAATGAAGAAAGATATGGACAATGATATTGTTAAATTAAAGCTATTTCCTTTTTCGCTTAGAGATTGTGCTAAAGCTTGGTTTTCGTCTTTGCCTAAAAATAGTAATGATTCTTGGAAAGTGCAAAGATGATTTTATCTCGAAGTATTTTCCTCCCGCTAAGATCATCTCTCTTAGAAACAATATCATGAATTTTAAGCAACTTGATCATGAACATGTTGCACAAGCTTGGGAGAGGATGAAATTAATGATACGTAATTGCCCTACACATGGTTTGAATTTGTGGATGATTATACAAAAATTTTATGCCGAATTGAATTTTGCTTCTAGAAATCTTTTCATGCCATACCACCAGACTCTCTGGCATACGTCACACTTAGCGACGAAAGTGGCTATCTCTCTCTTCATGCCATACCACCAGACTCTGTCCTTCGGGTCTTGATACATCTTGGTTCCTCCGGGGTGGATGGAATACGGGGTTTCATGAGCTTCTTGCAAGATCAAATTCTTGAGCTCAACCTTGTTGGGTACGCAAATGCGATTCCCAAACCACACAATCCCTTGCTCATCTTCTGAAAACCCTGGGGCCTTGCCTTGCTTCATCTTCTTCTTGATGCCTTCGATGCTTACGTGTCCTTTCTGTGTTTCCTTAATATCATCCATCATGGTAGGCCTGACTTCGAGGTTGGCCAAGTACTGCATACAAGGCGGGTAGCCTTTTCCTAATCATAGCGTTCAAGGAACAAGCCTTTCTGCTTAAGGCATCTGCTACCACATTAGCCTTCCCATGGTGGTATTGAACACTAAGGTCATAATCCTTAATCAACTCTAGCCATCTTCTCTGCCTCATGTTCAATTCTTTCTGAGTGAAGATATACTTCAGACTCTTGTGGTCCGTGTATATCTCACACCGCTTCCTTAGGAGGTAATGTCGCCATGTCTTCAGGGCATGAACCACTGCTGCTAACTCAAGATCATGAGTAGCATAGTTCTCTTCATGAGGACGTAGCTGTCTGGATAGATATGCAATGACTCTGCCTTCTTGCATAAGAACACCTCCAAGTACGGTTCTCGACGCATCACAATATATCACAAATTCCTTGTGAATATCAGGTGTGGCCAGTACTGGGGCGGTGGTTAATCTCTTCTTCAGCTCCTGGAAGCTCTCTTCACATTTTGGTGTCCACTCAAACTTCTTGTCCTTCTTCAGGAGCTGGGTCATAGGTCGGGCAATGCTTGAGAATCCTTCAATGAACTTGCGGTAATATCCCGCGAGTCCGAGGAAGCTTCTGACTTCCTTCACATTGCTCGGGTTTGCCATGCGATCACGGCTTGGATCTTGGTGGGATCCATCGACAATCCTTGGCGGATAATTTATGACCCAAGAATCCAACCTCATGCAGCCAAAATTCGCACTTGCTGAATTTGGCGTACAGTTGGTGCTCTCGAAGATTGTCTAGGACCATCCTCAAGTGTTGCTCGTGCTCTTCTTCTGTCTTCGAGAAGACAAGAATGTCATCAATGAAGACGACAACAAACTTGTCCAAATATTCCATGAAGACCTTATTCATGAGATACATGAAGTAAGTTGGGGCATTGGTCAATCCAAAGGACATGACCGTGCACTCATACAGGCCATATCTGGTTACAAATGCCGTCTTCGGAATATCTCGGGGTCTGATTTTCAGCTGGTAGTACCCAGATCTGAGGTTGATCTTGGAGAACACCTTGGCCCCATTGAGTTGATCAAACAGATCTTCAATCTTGGGAAGTGGATACTTGTTCTTGATTGTAACTTCATTGAGGGAACGATAGTCAATGCATAAGCGGATAGTACCATCCTTCTTTGCCACAAACAGAACAGGTGATCCCCAAGGGGAGGCACTCGGGCGGATAAATGCCTTCCTCAACTGCTCTTCCAGTTGCTTCTTCAGCTCTCCTAACTCTTCTGATCCCATTCTATAAGGCTTCTTATAGATGGGTCCTGCTCCAGGCATGAGCTCGATGATGAACTCAATGTCTCGGTCAGGAGGCATTCCCGGTAGATCATCAGGAAAGACATTGGGGTATTCGCATACTACCAGTACCTGCTCCAATCCAACTTCAGTCAG
This sequence comes from Aegilops longissima, assembly GCA_021605205.1. Taxonomy (NCBI): domain Eukaryota; kingdom Viridiplantae; phylum Streptophyta; class Magnoliopsida; order Poales; family Poaceae; genus Aegilops; species Aegilops longissima. The sequence goes on from CM038679.1 coordinate 195,684,725, forward strand.
ACAGTTGACTTGGGTGGCTTGAGCAGAAGAGGAGTTGGCAGCAAACTTAACTTCAACTCCTTGGCCATTGGTTACTATGACAGTTCGGTTGGCACAATCTAACAAGCCTTGGTGCTTGCTGAGCCAATCCATTCCCAAGATCACGTCCAAGCCTTGTGATCTTAGGATGATAAGATCTGCTAGGAAATCTACCCCATTAATGACAATCCCGACTCCTTTACATCCTATCTTGGCTCTCATCTCTGCTCCGGGGGTTTGTACCACCATAGGTTTATTCAGGGTGTAGGGTCATGCCACTTTTAATGCAAACCTTTGGTGACAAATGAATGCGTGGCTCCGTAATCAAACAAAACGATTATGGTGCTGAGTTGATATGGCATTACCAAAGACGACGTCCGAGTCTTCCTGGGCTTCTTCTGCAGTGACATGATTCACCCGACCCTTGCCATTGTTGGGCGGGTTGCGGGCAGCCTGGTTCCTTGGTGGCATTCCGTGGCCTTGCCCTGGGTTCTGTGCATTGGGGCGCGGGGCATCGGGCTTCTTGTTGGGGCAATACTTGGAATAGTGTCCTGGCTGACCAGATCCAAAGCAAGTGACTTGATTGGGGTTGTTGCTCTTGCCGGCATTGTTATTGGGGTTGTTGTAAGCTGGCCTGGGGTTGGCGTACTGCTGAGGCTGATAGTTGGTGCGCAGTGCAGGGGCCCTTGGCTGCTGATACGTTGGCTTCACCGGGGCTGGCTGCCACGGGGCGAGGCTTCTGGTTGCTGGAGCTACCCTTGCTGATCATCTTGCGCTTACGGGTATCATCCATAGCACGTCGCTTGTCCTCAAGCATGAGTGCCTTGTTCACCAAATCAGGAAAGGTTGGGCAGTCACACACAACAAGCTTAGTCTCGCAGAGTCCGTTAAGGCCTTCCATGAAGCGCTCTCTTTGGCAGCATCGGTCTTTGACATCCTCGAGAGCATACCTTGACATAACACCGAACTTCTGCATGTACTCCTTGTGAGTGCTACTTCCTTGCTTGAGGGCTCGAACTCACGCTTCTTGATGGCCATGATTAGGAAGGAATATGGGCCTTGCGGAATTCTGTCTTGAAGTCATTCCAAGTGATGTTTTGCCCAGCATGCATGACCTTGAATCCATCCCACCAAGCTCTGTAGTTCCCCGAGACAGTGGGCAGCATATGCCACCCTCTCGTGGTCTTCAGTGCAGCCGACTAGTTCCAACAGATCCTCAATGGTGCGGACCCTGCCGTCTGCATCCAGGGGTTCAGCAGTCTCAATGAAGGTGGGTGGTGCATGCTTCTTAAACTCTGCCAACGTGGAACGTCCATTGCCGTTCCCCGCCGGCTGGCGGATGATAGCTTGAGCAATCATCTGGAGGGCTGCAGTGTTGGCTTGGCGTTCCTCTCGGAAGGCTTGGAGAAGCTGAGACATGTCCATGTTTGGAGGCGGTGGCAGTGGTGGAGCTTGTCCTTGGGTTTGGTCCTGATTGGCTCCTGCTCCGGCTTCTTGCTGCTGGGTAGAAGTACCAGTACGTGTTACAACAGACATCCTGTTGGAGCGGTCAAGGGCTCATGAGGGAAAGCAATATATATGGGGTGCCTAGTAAGGGGGTCGGTATGACACTAATTGTTTTCACGCAAGGGCCAAAAGGCCAAACACATTCATTAAAAATCATAATGGGTGATGTAGTTGCTTACAAGTTCCCGAAAGGGAAAGTACAACAAAACAAGTCGAAAGCAAACACAACACAACATGGTTTCATTTGAACCATTACATGGACTCGACTTCGCATAAGGGGTACACGACCTATCCTACCTTAAGGGTTACAGACTGGCCTATCCTAGTTCTGAACGGTGTCTAAGTGGTGGAATGCTCGGTCGCGTATTCCGGCTCCTCTGGGTCTTCCTCTTCATCTTCATCCATCTCAGTTTCTTCGTCACTAGAGGGAGTGGGGGAGTGGAGGAGCTGAACACGGTGCTGCTTCGCCGGTGGCACCGTGAAGGGGTTGCGATATTCCTTCGCGGCCATACGGCGTGGCCGAGATGATCCCTTGGCATGCGTAGCCTGTGGGGGTCGCCCGCCTCGATAGGCAACAACGGGCTGTCGAGGGGGTGCACCATCCTTCTTGATCCTGTCCGCCTTTGTCTGAGCTAGGCGGAGGAGTTCCTTGGTCTCATGGAGTTCCGTACGAAGCTCCATCGACTCTAAGGCCAAGTGTTGTGCAAGGCTGTCAGCACACAAACTGAAGTAGGTCTAGAAATGGAGGGGAAGCCCCTCGTCCAGGGGTGGAGCTGGTGCGCTACTCTCGTCATCACCCTCCTTACGATAAGGCAGGTAACAAGTGGCTGGCTCACCGCCATCTCTCGCAGAAGATCTCGGCGAAGTCGGCGCCTTGAGTGCAGCGAGATCAAGCGGCGAAGAAGTGGTCGTCATCTGGGGTCCTTCAAAGTACCAGCTTGTCGGAGAGTTGTTCGCCCTCACGACTACCTCCACGTGATACTCCTTCTTGGTGCTGTTGATCCAGTGCTCGTGGTAGGAGAAGGTGGGGGCTCGAGTAAACTGGCACTTCTTAAGGCTGTCCTCGAGAAGCACAGGAAACCCGGTGGTCAGGAAGTCCTCGGGTACGATGGCCATCTACAAAAGTGGAAGGGGCAGGGTCAATATGGGAAAGGTGACCTATGTTTGGGATAATTTTAGGAAATGTAGGTATATAGGTAATTTCATAGATAGTCTCACTCTAACTAACGTCCATGCTAACTAAGGCTTCCTACAGTCAGGATGGCTCTGATACCAGATCTGTCGGGACCCCGACTCATAAGTCGTGATCACCGAATGCACGTGCATAGTGATCCTAGAGATAAGTGCTCACTGAACACACAGAAGCTGAATAACAAGAGTCTTACATCCATACATACCGTATTACACGAATTATGACCATTATGGTCCAGTCTTACATAGATAAAGCCACAAGGGCTGAATACCAAATAAACTTAAGCAGCGGAAATCTTCGTCAATAAGTAGAACCCATGCCATCTGCCTTAACCCTACATGCATTCTGACTGGGAAATGTCCTAGTTCGCATGTTCGTCTCCAAAGAACTCTCCTTCGAACTCATGTTCTTCCATGCCTGGCCAATTAAATAACCAGTGGCAAGCCAATGAGTACTTTGAATGTACTCGCAAGCAACCCATGTTTTGGTTCAAGATACAACAATGCATGATATAGGTAAATTTTTGCAGAAAGCTAGTTTTTTGTTGTTGCGCTATGACATGTTCAACAATTGGTGAATCATGCATCATACAATTTCAAGTAACCATAGGGTCTGGTTACAGATATCAACATAAATGGAGTGGGCATCAACCCAACTCAATCATGTCAAGTCCTTTGACTTGACCCATGTTTTGTAAACAAGTGTGCGTAGCCCAAGAGCGGTTACCCAACTGTCCTTGACCGTGGACACGGCTATTCGAATAGTTTTACACTCTGCAGAGGTTGCACACTTTACCCACAAGATCCGGGGAACTTTCGTGTCATCCACGACCCGCGGTACCTCAAGTACCCGGGGTAAGCACCCGATCACTATCTTTCCCTAGACAACACTAACATAGAGTCTACTCGATTGGTAGTAACCCCCGTGCCCAACATTTCACATCTTAAAATTGTGGAGCCTCGCTCCCATATTCATCACATACCACAAGAACGGGGTACCAACAGTGTGTCCGGTGCCCTGTAAAAACAGTCATGGCCGCTCTACCTGGCACGACCCCATCCCGAGAGAGCGCAACAACAACTCTCCCGTCACTAGTAATGTGGGCTCCAAGCTAGTATCGGCCTAGGTAATCAATAATGCCCTTTCCCATATAAGGGTAGAGTGGTTGCGCATGTAAGGTTGGTGTCGGTGTCAAAACCGGCCGATCTCGGGTAGGGGTTCCCGAACTGTGCGTCTAGGCGGATGGTAACAGGAGACAAGGGACACGATGTTTTACCCAGGTTCGGGCCCTCTTGATGGAGGTAAAACCCTATGTCCTGCTAGATTAATATTGATAATGTGTGTCACAAGAGTGGATCTACCACGATATCAAAGAGGCTAAACCCTAGAAGCTAGCCTATGGTATGATTGTTGTTCGTCCTACGGACTAAAATCCTCCGGTTTATATAGACACCGGATAGGGTTAGGGTTACACAGAGTCGGTTACAATGGTAGGAGATCTACATATCCGTATCGCCAAGCTTGCCTTCCACGCCAAGGAAAGTCCCATCCGGACACGGGACGAAGTCTTCAATCTTGTATCTTCATAGTCTTGGAGTCCGGCCGATGATGATAGTTCGGCTATCCGAACACCCCCTAGTCCGGAACTCCCTCAGTAGCCCCTGAACCAGGCTTGAATGACGACGAGTCCGGCGCGCATATTGTCTTAGGCATTGCAAGGCGGGTTCTTCCTCCGAATAATTTATAGAAGATTGTGAACACCGGGATAGTGTCCGGCTCTGCAAAACAAGTTCCACATAACACCGTAGAGAGAATAATTTTTGCACAGATCTGCTGACGTATTCCGTGGCGTGACATCACACCACGGCCAGGCTTTTATATGAATCGTTTTTTATTGTTCCACCTCAGCGTGTTTAGCGAGGCAGTTTCCTTGGCACGTCTTATCAAAGTGTAGATCGTGCCCCCTTATTCCGGGATTCTCATCAATACGGACGTGGGTAACCCAACCATGCCCGTTGGCCTGCCTTCTCTATCAAAGGAGAGTCCTAGTCAACCACGGGGTGGGCTCTTGGTATTCAACCTCTTTATAACGAGACCAAGGCCCTCTCCTTTTTACACCCTCTATCGAGTTCGCCTCGTGCTTTGAGTTCCAACACCCAAAGCTTCAGATTCAGGCGCTTCAGACTTTCGACGATGTCCGGCTCCGACCAGCATGGCGATGGATGTCTTCCTCATCACGAAGAAGACGTGCTAAAGCTGCGAGACGCCGGTATCTAACCGGTGAGATCTCGATAGGCTGCCTGCTCCAGGCAGGTTATTCCCACTCCGAGTCCGTGAGAACGTGGTGTTTGTGTCTCACTTCCGCCGGGTTTAGGCTTCCGATGGACCCTTCGTCTTGGGGGCTCATGTTTTATTATGGGCTTGATTTCCATGACTTGAATCCAGAGTCCATCCTCCATATCTCGTCATTCATTGTTGTATGTGAGGCCTTCCTCCATATTACCCCCCACTTTGGATTGTGGCTCAAAACCTTCAAGGTGGAGCCAAAGACGATCAAGGGGCAGCAAGCAGAGTGCGGAGGGGCGGTCATAAGCAAATGTGCTGATGCTCCGTGGCCCAAGGGCTCCTTTCAAGAAGAGCTTGGTTTGTGGCAACGGAGTGGTTTTATATCACCGCTCCTGTGGGCACCAAATGGGCGGCGCCCCGCCTTCTCGCCAGTCCACCACAGCTGGGTGGCGCCATGGGTCAACAAGGGGCTCGACTGGGGTCATCCAAGGACGTTCCTCTGCTGCAGGGCCGATTCGAGATCTCCAGAAAGAGGGATCAATCTGGTTGTAGTGGCGCAGTTATTGTGATCCGCGCCTTCAGCCTCAAGAACGCCGCCTCCGCTTGTGGGAATTCAACCGAGGGATCACGAGCTCTCCAAAATTTTATGGGCACGACGCCCACGGAGATGTATAAACTGTTCTTCGGATCACAAGAGAAGTGTCCGGACTTGACCGAGGACGCAGGACTAAGCTGCAATCGCCCAGATGCTCTAGTAAGTAGTCCTGTAACCGGACAAGATGTTCATTCATTTATTATACATATATGCCCTTTAAAGGAGCCATTTCTTGAACAGGAGTGGATAGCCAAGGCAAAGTTGATAAGGTGTCCGGCTCCCCTCCCAGAGACCACGCCGGATCCCATGTTGGCCAAGATGTTGAAGGTCGCGCCTTTTGAAGAAGGCGAAGGGAGGAGCGGGGGAGCAACTGCCTCTGCGAAGGAGGCTATCAAGGAAGGAGGGATTAAGAGTCCCACCTTTCGAGGAGAGAAGAGGACCGCTTCAGAAGATCCGGAGGTCAAGGCCTCAAAGAAAGGAAGGGAATCTTCGTCGGAGAGTCCGGCGCTGGGAAGTAACCCAGCCGCACTATTTCCCCAAGGGATCAGCCTCTCAATGAGCCGTAAGTAAAACGAAGGGGTCTTGTAAATAAGGAACATCCCTGTATTTATTTATGAAGATAACCGAAATTGTACCTTGTAGTTCGGACCTCAGCCCTTCTCAGCAGAGCTCGTCTTCGGGGGATCTTCTTTCGGAGATGATGGAGAGCGAAACGCCTCCACCTGTCGCACCCTCATGTGAAGCGGACGACCCGGAGGTGTCGTCGCAGAGGGTTCCCCCAAGTCCGGCGGGGGCGGAAGGTCCGGCGCCAAGTGGTGTGCGGTCAGAGGAGCCGAGGGATTTGCTCGGGCGAGCGGCTATCTTAGAAGATCACCGTGCTCTAATGGGTATGGTGATTGAAAGAATTGCATCCGCAGAGAGCGGATTGCACGAAGCCGTCAGAAGCTTGCTGACGGGGTTTGAGGTACGCAAAAAAATGATGTACCTGCTGACAGTTATGCATATAAAATGTGCCATGTATAGATAGTAGCCCTCGAGACTCGGTATGTTGTCAAAATTGACGACGCGTCGAGGATCAAATTCTCGATTTTAACATATCGCCGCTCCTAAACAGGTGGCGGGCGTCCGAGGCTAGCCGGATCGATGAATATGCCGAACTGAAGCGGCAACTTGACGAGGCGATGCGGACATCGCGCTGGTCAATAAACGGTTTGACGAGTCACAAGGTATGCAACTTCTATGCGGACACCTGTTAAGGGAGCTTGACGCCCATGTCTTACTGTTTGTATGCTTTAATGCAGATGGTGCCGCTGCCGTTGAGGAGCTGCAGGCAGAACTTGCCCGAGCGAAAGAGCAAGCCATGAGTAGTAATGCGGCTGCTTTAAAGGCGACCAAAGAGCTAGAAGCTGAACGGGCTGCTCACTGTCGATGCAAAGAGGAGATGGACGAGATGGCCAAAAGGTTAAGGAATGCTACCGATCGCTGCGAGGTTCTTGAAAAAGAGCATCAAGCGGAACAGGAGGGCCTAAAGAAGGCCGCCGCCGAAACCAAGAATGCCCAATCGGCTTTGAGAGCTGCCAAGGAGGAGCTGAGTCAGGCCAAGGCAATTGCGGCTGGAAAACCGTTTCTGCTGCGGAGGAAATATACAGATCCAAAGTATGCTCCGCTGGATAAATTATGGAGTTCGAGGATGCTTATATGGACTTGGCGGCGAAGCGCCAGGACGCGTTGAGCACTTCCGGGGCCGAAGGGGCACAAAGGGAAGAGCTATACTGGTCGCAATTCCATAGTCCGGAGCGCCCTCCGCCACGACCGATCGGTTGGCCGAGTGGGCCGAGCTGAATCGATTGTCCGGATTGGCCATGAAGCATGTCTTGACTCACTTGTGGCGGACGGACCCCACCAAGAGCTATTTTGGTGTAGTGCAGCAGTTTCTTGGAGCGGTGCCGCAGACGACGCGATGAAGCAATCGACATGTATTGAGGGCGCGGATGGCTCTTGCCGTGTCAAGACATCTTGGGCAGAGATTAAGGCCACCGATGTTGCATCCCGTGATTGGACAGAGGCCGAGTACCGCCGAGCACTACTTTGAAGAAGTCTGCGGGCGCTCGCTTAATAGAGACACAAAGTGCTCAAGGATATTATGTTGGAATGACATGTATGATTCGTGAAAACGATGGTTCAATGTAATATAAGTGCTTTTTATACTTGTGCGTTCAAGTAGTAAACTACTCCCTATGCGGCCGCTTATGTATATGTATATAACCTGAAAGATGGCAGTCCTTGGCTTCAGCCCCCACGCACATAGTGCGGGGTGTTTGCAAAAAGCGCTTTTTCACACTTAATCCAACGCCTTGGTCCTGTTAAGGAGGTGATAGCGAGCAAACCAGGCAACCGGACTATAATGCTTTATCACTTTCACTTAGCCATAGGAGTTCGAGGGGGGCTACTATATAGCCCCTAGGGGCACCGCACTCTCCCGAATTCGGGGTGCGTATGTGCCTGACCGAAAACCGTCCTTCGTTAATGCAAAGGAATTCTAAACATTCCGTGAGTCATCGAGTGGTTGACCAGTCTCTCGCTATATCATGACAGTCAGCCGGCTTTCATCGAGGTGCTCGCTCGCCAACCGGGCACAATCGCAGAGTTCTCCGGTGCCGCGTTAGCCGTGAAAACGGAACGTAAGGCAGCAAAACAAAGGAGCCGGGCAACCCAACATTTGACCAAAGACATGATTCAGAGCTGATGCATATAAGGCCTAACTCGAGACGCCGAATACTCCCTAAGGTATTCGGTCTTTATGAAAATGGGCAAAATAAGGCCCTAAGCCCTTTGTGTCCAGGTACGCGCAAAAATTCTGGTGCGGCCAATGCCAAAGCACCAGCCTCCTCCTCGGTTATATTAAGTAACCGAGGGGATGTGTATCAACAAGAGACAGTGAAAGAAGGTTTATGCAGGGTCTTAATCTGAAAAGAATCCTTGCAACTGGTCCCTACTGCACGTCTGCGCCTGTGTCTCCGTTGTGCCGTATCCTGGACGGGTGCAGCACGTTGTTCATCTGTAAAAGAGAGGAACTTAGTTTAAAATAAAAAAGGATCATGCGAAAGATGTACTTAATATTTAAATAAACAAAGTATGGTTCGAAGAAGTAAATAACATTTGAGCTTTATTGTCTCTTGTTATACATGCATGCAGCCCCTTGTATGGGGGTATGCCGCTAGTTGGCGCCGGACTCGTCTAGCCGTATCCGGGACTTGAATGACCTATTACAGGTTCTTTGCCTAGTGGAGCCGGATAGCTGTGGAGCTGTCGATGCAGTCTCCCCTTCCTCCGCGCTCGAGTAACACTTAATACTTCCTTTCAATGAGATGATGCGCGTGGACCGGCATTTTAAGTGTTAGAGATGCATAATGCGGTATTATGCGTTAAAGCGGGCGAAGCTTCGGCGTCCCAATAGTGCTTGATGGCTACTTTTAAACGGGCGACATGGAAGAGTAACCTTTCGCGACGGAAGTTGTTGGATGAACCAAACACAACTTCTAGCAAGATGAAGCCCGTGCAAAGGGCGATGGGCTCTGGCAAGACTCCTTTAAAGGAGGTGTTGCTATGGCGAATTTTGGTTGGTTTATCCCCATCCTGCGGATTGTGTCCTCGATATATCAGGTTTATGTCATCGCCGCCATCCATGAGGACATGTGTAAATTGAACCGTCGATTATAGGATCCAATATCAAGGCAGTCCATCCTGCGTTCGGATATTATCGGAATAGTCCCGATGGTCGAAGGTGATTGGTTTTGACAACCAATGTGCGGCGCGCCTTTTAGTGGGTGCCGCTTTGTTTTTCCCTTTGATCACGTGAAGTGAGTTTACTGTTTTAACCTTTTGTGGGAAATTCTTTTGTTTTCCGGGCTCGCTTGTGGTGCTCGTCATCATTTTCCCTTGGTGTGTCGAGCCCTTGTGTTCGGCATTAAGTCGGCCAGACTGCTTGAAGACCCAACAATCTCTGTGGGTATGGTTTGCGTGCTTCCGGAGGTACCATGTATTTGACACAGTCTGTCCGTAATCTTGTTTAGGTTGGATAGCTTGTCTTTGTTATCCTTTAGGGCAGTGTGTTGTTGTTCGCCGAGAGCTTTTGAATCCGGCGTTGACCGCCGTAATATTTGGGCCATTTTCTTTATTTGGCGCTGATCTTTTCTCGTCGTGATTTCCATTTCCATCCCTGGTTTGGATGTACTCGGTCGCTGGTATCTGCATCTAGCCAGCCAGCTGTCCTCTCCCGCGCAAAAGCGGGTCATGAGGCTTGTTAATGCGGCCATTGTTCTTGGCTTTTCTTGGCCGAGGTGTCTGGCGAGCCATTCGTCTCGGACGTTGTTTCTGAAAGCGGCTAAGGCTTCGGCGTCCGGACAGTCGACTATATGGTTCTTTTTAGTAAGGAACCTGTTCCAGAATTTCCGGGCTGACTCTCCGGGCTGTTGAGTTATGTGACTTAGATCGTCTGCATCCGGAGGGCGGACATAAGTCCCCTGAAAATTTTCCCGGAATGCGTCCTCGAGCTCTTCCCAGCTTCCAATGGTATTTTTGGGGAGGCTTTTAAGCCAATGCCGAGCTGGCCCTTTGAGTTTAAGGGGTAAGTATTTTATGGCGTGGAGATCGTCTCCTCTAGTCATGTGTATGTGGAGGATGTAGTCCTCGATCCAGACTCCAGGGTATGTTGTTCCGTCATATGCCTCTATGTTTATGGGTTTGAATCCCGCTGGAAATTCATTATCCAGCACCTCATCGGTGAAACATAGGGGGTGTGCGGCGCCCCTATATTTGGGTGTGCCATGATCTTCGGAATTTTGGGTATTGCATTGCTTTGACGAGTCTGCTTTCTTGGCCCATAGATGGACCTAACTGGGCCATCCTCTTGATGTGAATCCTTATGCGGATCGCATATTGGCTTGTGTGCGGCGCCATTCGCCGCTCTCTTTTTGCCATGAGGTCATACATCCGACCGGGTGGCCTTCTCGCTTTTTAATTGTGGGGGCTCTAAGGCCTCCTCGTCAAATTCGGGCAATAGCTTTCTTTTCGGGTAGCTCTTTGTTCGGCGACTGTCGCCGTACTTGTGTGCGGTGCTGAATACTTTGCTCCATGTAATCCTGAGTGCATCTTCCGCTTTTTTGAACTTCCGCTTCTGCTTTTTCAGGCTACGCGTAGTGGCGATGAGCCTTTTCTGGAGGTCATTTTGCTCCAATGGTTTGTCCGGCGTGAGGTCGTCCGGACTGTTGTCTTCACCGGGGACAGATTGTTTATCCAGGTTGCCTTGTTCGGACGATTGCTCGATAGCTTGTTCGTTGTCCACCGGTTCGCCCTGCTCTATGGCTGGGTCTTTGTTGAGGCGGGACTTTGTTCGGCGTTTAAGTTGCCGCTTTGACTGCTTTTCGAGGGATTTATCCTTCGTAGCGTCCCGTTGCTCCTCGTCTTCATTTGCTTTAGGTGTATCCACCATGTATACATCATGGGGTGAGTTTGTCCAGCATCCTATAGGTGCTGGTTCATTGTTGTCTCCTACATCGTCGTCCGTACCGTAGATGTCTTCGGAGTCGAAATCGAGCTCGTCGTGTAAACTTTCGACAGTGGCTATGAAGTGGGTGGTGGGTGGTGTAAGTGCATCTAGTGCCCCTTAGTGATTTTGGTGTATTGAAGACTTATAGGTTAAGTAACTAATGCGTTTGTGAGTGTACACAGGTCTATAAGTCTATGAGGAGTTTGATATTTACAGAGAAAGTCGACCCCTAAAAATGAATTTCTTCAGGTGAAGAATTTGATATTCTGAAGACTTTGAAAGTGAAGAAATTGGTGTGATTCTGAAGACTTGGTAATCGCTTGAGGAATATGAAGCGTGAAGACTTTTGTTTTCGTAGTTTCATTTTCTCTTTCTTGAGTCATAGGAAACACCGTCATCGTTAAAGGGGGTCGAGGAAATACTAAGGAGAAATTTCCATTTGATGCTCAACTCAAAATCCTCACCTACCAATCCCTTCGAGTGAAGCCTTTGGAAATCTCATACAGTTCAGTCAATTTCTTCAAAGATGATGAGACGAAGCTCTTCCGGTCACCGAGGAATTTGTTTCGATCGAGGAGTTAGGAATTCGCCAGTCTTGAATTGCCTACACAAGGAGGAACATGATAGCCCCGAGGAATTTGATGTTCAAAATTCGACCGTTCTGTGTCTTCTTGCTACCGCTGTCCAAAATATCTTATCCACCTAACGGTCATATCATTGAAGGGCATTTATGTCTTATCATGTCGGGCTGCTCCCTAGGCTATAAATAGCCGCCCCCTACAACCACTAGTTGGTTGGCTGCTCCGAGAGAACTTGACACTTGTCATTTGAGAGCAACCCATCCTCTGAGGACTTTGAGCGAAAATCATCAAGTGAGGAAAAACCCAAAGTGAGGAAAATCCCAAAAACCAAACCCCTACAAACCCAAAGTGATTGAGCATCATCAAGAAATTGATCCAGCGTGGATCCGACGCTTTTACCTTTGAAGACTGTGCTTCTTCCAGACGGTTAGGCGTCACGGTCTAGAGCATCCAAGAGGAATTGTGGATCGCCGAGTGACCAAGTATGTGAAGGTTTGGAAGTCGCTCAAGACTTACCACGAGTGATTGGACGAGGTCTGCGTGACCTTAGTTCAAGGAGAATACGGTGAGGACTTGGTGTCTGAGCTGCGTGCTTTCGATGATCGGGTGTCCGGATCGCGTGTCCTCGAGTTTAAATACTCACCGCTCCAACCAGACGCATAACCGAGACAGCAGTTGGAACTGGTCTACCAAATCATTGTCTTCACCAACCTAACTGGTTCTATTTCCTCAACCCTTTCATTTCCTCATTCTTGTGTTGAGTTTTGTCATATCTGTGTTTGAAGACTTTGATCAAGACTTTCTCAATTTCCTCAGTTCAATTTCTTCACTGTTTGTCTTCATCTTGTGTTATCCTGTGATTACGCTTTCGTACTCTGTGATTGTCTTCATTTCATCATGATGACTATGCTTGTAATCTGTTATGCTTACTTTGAGTACTTATTCCGCTGCATGTATTTCTTCGCTAAGGAATTTCCTCACGAGCAAATTCCTCGATGAAGAATTTGTAAAATTCATAAAATCGCCTATTCACCCCCTCTAGTCGATATAACGCACTTTCAATTGGTATCAGAGCAAGGTACTCCCTTGTTCTGTGTGATTTTGGTTTAACCACCTGGAGTTTTAGTTATGTCGACCGCAGGTATGATCAAGGTCTCAGCAGGGTGTCCTACCTTGATGGGACGGACTACCCTCATCGAAGAACAAAATGCTAATGCATCTTGAAGCAATTGAAAACGATCTACGGTATGTTGTGACAAAAGGTGTTTCCTCAGTCACACCCTCTCTGAATGATGCTGATATGAAGAGATTCAAGCAACTCGATTCTCAAGCGAAGAATATCATATGTGGCCATCCGAGCAAAGGTCAATATGGAAGAGTGAGTGTTTTGGAATCTGCCAAACTCATTTGGGACAGGCTGTCCAAAGTAAATGAAGGTGTTTCAACTCAGCGTGACTCTCGAGTTGATGTTCTTCGGAATCTCTTCAACCGCTTCAAAAGACTCGACAACGAAAATGTTCAACAAACCTTCGATCGCTTCACCGACATCTCAAATGAGCTTCAAGCACTGGTGCCACCGACATCACCGACCATGAGGTGGTGAAGAAATTGCTAAGATCGCTTGATTCCTCATTTGACACTCGCACCGATGATACAAGAACGAGCTGACTACAAGTCTCTTGATCCTGCCGATATCCTCGAAAGGCTAAATACTCACGAGTTCCAGCTTGTCAAAAGAGAGATCTCTATGGTTCGGCTATGGAAGAACACGTGCCTCAAGGCCAAGGCTGAATCTGAATCGAGAGTGAAGACTCGCTAGTAGCCTTGGAGATCCTCAAGAATTTGGCCAGAGCTAGCATCGCTCGTGAAGAAATTCCAGAAATTCACAAGGCGTGGTCGTTTTGGAAAATCCTCAAGAAGCAAGTGATTCCTCATCTAGTGACTATAAGCGAAGACTTTGCCACAAATGCAAGAAACCTGGTCACTATATCCAAGATTGTCCTCGATGGGAAAAGGAATTGAAGAAGAAGAAACACAAGGATTACAGTTACGATGACGTGAAGAAGAAGAAGAAATCATCAAAATCTTCATCATCAAAATCCTCAAAACCTTCTTCTCACAAGAAGAGCAGCTCCAAAAAGGCTCGGGCATTCATTGGCAAGGAAATGGACTCAAGCTGAATCGAGGAAAATGAGGAAGAGGAGGAGTCTCAAGAATCCGAATCTGGTGTGGCTAGTCGGCTCTTGCTATCGCTTATGTTAGCAAATCCATCTTCAACATCAAGAAAATGACTCCGCCAACAAACCTGATGAGGAAAATGATGACTACGCCCCACCTATTGCTTCATGGCAAAAGGTGCCAAGGTACTCAATTACACCTCCTCTGAATCTAGTGAAAATGAATCGATGAGGATCTCAAGCCCAGCTACTCTAAACTTGCTAAGATTGCTATAAAACAACAAAGGGCTTTTGAAAAGGTTCAAAACATGCTAGATAAGAGTGATGATATGTTAGGTGAAGAAATGGATCGCACTCAAGCCCTAATCGAAAATCTTGAGAAAGTTCGCCTAGGCTTGACAGCCTTCAAGGTCATCATAACACTCTCTTATCTCGATCATGAGAAACTTTCTTATGAATTTCTTCAAAGAAAGCAAGATCTTGAGAAGCTAAGAGCGAGTTATGAAGATCTTGAAGGAGCGCGATTCATTACTTGCTCAACAAATCAGCGCTTCTCAAGAAGAATTTGTTCCTCCATGCTTAAAGTGCATTGAACGTGAATCGCTAATTCTTCACTGAATGTTCAAATGCTTCAACTGTTACAAATTCTTCACCTGCCTCTGCTATCACTAATTCCTCACCGAGGACATTGCTAGTATCACTAACGATGCAGGGTTGAAGGAATTGTACATGACAGTGCATGTACAAAAGCCTCAAAGGGCATCGACTCTTTGTGATGTGCTTAAAAGCAGATCCTCAACAGAACCCTAGGAAAGAGGGTATTGCCTTTGAGAGGAAACTCAATGCTGATGGAACGATCGAAGCCCGAGCAAGATCCCAAAACCTCATGGGTTTCTGCAAAGGGACCTCCAGTTGATCCATCTACCTTATCTGGCTTTACATGTGAATTTCCTCATTCGATGATGAGTCATTTGACTCAAACTATAAACTGTTCAAAAATCAGAATGGTGAAGTATTTGCTAGATATGTTGGCACTAATCGCAGAACGGTCCCCTATGAAGAAAATCTGGGTTCCCAAGAAATGCCTTGAAAGTCTTCAGTGAATGTCCTCATGACACCACCCGTGAAGAAAAGGAACCCCAGATCAAATTCTTCATATGGACAAAATTCTTCATATGGATCCAAGTCCTCATACGGACCAAATTCCTCACGTGGATCAAATTCTCAAAAGGATCAAAGTCCTCATATGATTATCATCGTGCTAACAACTCGTTTCGCAGGTAGAGCTAAGGGCTATGAATATGTGCATTATTCTTCAAACCAATATGTTCATAAGTCCTCAAGAATTTCTCCGCTTATTCATATGCTTACCCTAACCCTCTTATGTGAAACGAAATGGTTTGGCCTCTATGCCACCATTCTCATATGGTGCTCGAGAATGATGAACTCTTTGCCACCCCTTGAGATGTGGGTGGTGAAGAAAAGAACTAATCTCTTTCGCAGGTCAGGTCTCCAGACGTGCCTCAACGTCTCAAGAATTTGTTGGGGCCCGATAAATTGCTCGAAAGGACGCAGCTAATCATGATGAAATGAACTTTCATTTCACACGCCCTCATACCGCTTATCTAAATACTAATCGATGAAATTCATCGATGAACTTGATATCATATTCTTCATGAAGTATATGAGATCGTAAGTTGTACTAATTCATCCGCAGGATGATCAACCCAAAGCCACCGAGTGGGTTCTCGATAGTGGATGTACAAATCACATGACCGGTGACAAGAATCTATTGATGGATGCTCCCTTATCACCGCCACATCTGAAGCATATCATCTTTGCCGACAAAGGCAAAAGTCGTATTGGGACTTGGTAAGGTTGCTATCTCTAAGGACATGCACATGGACAAAGTCATGCTTGTTGAGTCTTTAGGATATAACCTCATGTCAGCCTCAATGCTTTGTGATCTTGATATGGTTGTTATCTTTGGCAAGTATCGCTGTGTTGTGATTATGGAAGTCGACAATTCCAAAGTCTTCAAGGCTTTAGGAGAGGAGACTTGTATATTGTTGATTTTTCCACGGGACCACAACCAGCCGTGTGTCTACTTGCAAAAGCTTCGTAGGCTGGCTATGGCATCGACGACTTGGTCACGCAGGCATGAGGAATTTGCACACGCTGCAAAGAAGAAGCATGTCATTGGCATTGAGAATGTCAAATTCTCAAGGATCACTTATGCGGAGCCCGTGAAGCTGGAAAAATGACCAAGGCCAAGCATCCAGCGAAGACTATCATGACCACTACTCGCCCCTTCGAATTGCTTCACATGGACCTCTTTGGTCCCAATCATTACTCAGCTGTCACTAATGATGCATCTCTTTATGGCTTTGTTATTGTTGATGATTACTCTCGTTACACATGGGTACACATTGTTACTTACAAAAATCAAGTGCAGGAAATCTTCAAACGATTTTCCTCGAGGGCTTCAACCAACTTTGGTGTGAAGATCAAGCACATCAGAAGTGACAATGGAACTGAGTTCAAGAATTCCGGTCTTGATGATTATCTTGATGAACTTGGTATTACTCATGAGTTATCTGCTCCTTATACTCCTCAAAGAAATGGCGTCGTGGAGCGCAAGAACAGAACTCTTGTTGAGATGGCTCGACTATGCTTGATGAATACAAAACGCCTAGTCGCTTTCGGATTGAAGCAATTGACATGCGTGCCACATCATCAACAGAGTATATCTTCACAAATTCTTCAAGAAGACTGCCTATGAACTCCTCACGACAAGAAACCCAATGTAAGTTATTTCAAAGTCTTCGTGCTAAATGCTGGATTAGAGATCCTCACCACCACTCTAAATTTGCACCAAAGCACATGAAGGTTTTATGCTTGGTTACGGAAAGGACTCGACACCTACAGTAGTCTTCAACATCGCACTTCACAAGATTGTTGACATCAGAGATGTGCGGTTCGATGAAACTAATGGCTCGCAAAGAGAGCACCTACCTTCGTGTTAGACTTAACCAGCACCGAGGATTCTATCAGTTCAAGGCAACCGAGGATGTCATTCCATCAAGAAACTGCTGAAGAATTCATTCTCAGACGCGAAGAACGCCGAGCTGATGCACCAAGATAATGTCAAGAAAATGGTGCCGAGGAAAATGATCAAATTCCTCAAGACAACCAGCTCATCCTCGCTGCAAAAGAAGTGCAAGTTGACAAGATCATCGATGACATTGAAGCGCCAGTCCTCTCACTCGCTCAAAAGCTTCACACTTATCTAACTTTTGTGGGCACTATGCTTTTGTCTCTATCACAGAGCCCACTAAGGTAGATGAAGCATTTCGAGCCGGAGGATTCAGGCCATGCAAGAAGAATTACATCATTCGAGCTCAACAACGTCTGGAACTGGTCAAACGTCCAGATCCTCGCAAGCATAATATCATTGGCACAAAGTGGATCTATCGCAACAAGCAAGATGAAAATGGTCTTGTGGTGAGGAATAAGGCACGACTAGTAGCTCAAGGCTACACGCAGTTGAAGGAATTGATTTCGATGAAACTTTTGCACCTGTTGCTAGACTTGAGTCTATTCAAGATATTACTCGCCTATGCTAACCATCACAATATCACTTTATATCAAATGGATGTGAAAAGTGCATTCCTCAATGGTAAGCTTGAGGAAGAAGTATATGTTGCTCAACCCCTGTGTTTTGAAGATCCAAAGAATCTCGACAAAGTCTTCAGACTAAATAAGGCCCTCTATGGCCTCAAGCAAGCCCCTCGGCGTGGTATGATACATTGAAGGAATTCTTCGTGAAGAATGGCTTCACCCCGTTCACTCGACCCTACTCTCTTTACTAAATCTTATGATGGTGAACTGTTTGTGTGCCAAATATATGTTGATGATATTATCTTTGGCTGTATCGACCAACGTTATAGTGATGAATTTGCCTATATGATGAGTGAAGAATATCAAATGTCTATGATGGGAGAGTTGAAATTCTTCTTAGGTCTTCAAATTAAATCAACAACACAATGGCATATTCATATCTCAGAGAAATACCTCAAAGATGTCCTCAAGAAATTCGCATGCAAGATTGCAAAGGCGCTAAAATTCCTATGCCCACAAATGGCCATCTATGCAATCGATGAAAATGGTATTGACTTCGATCACAAGGTATACCGCCCATGATTGGTTCTTTATTGTACTTATGTGCATCTAGGCCAGATATAATGCTTAGTGTTTGCATGTGTGCCCGATTTCAAGCTACACCAAGGAATCACACCATAAGGTCTGTGAAGCATATTCTTCGATATCTAGCTCACACACCAACACTAGGATTATGGTACCCCAAGGGCTCTACTTTTGATCTCATTGATATTCGACTCGACTATGCTGGTGATCGTGGACCGCAAGTCAACATCTGGTACTTGTCATTTCTCGGACGATCTTTGGTCCGTTGGTCCTCAAGAAACAGAATGCGTATCACCGTCCATCGCGGAAGCTGAATACATTGCTGCTGGCTCGTGTTGTGCTCAATTACTATGGATGAAGCAAACCTCAAGGACTACGGCATCAACGTGAAGAATGTGCCTCTCATCGTGACAATGAGAGTGCCATCAAGATTGCTCACAACCCAGTTCAGCACTCAAGACAAAGCACATTCAAATTCGCCATCATTTTCTTCGTGATCATGTGTTGAAGGGCTACATCTCCATCGAAAGCATGTGAAGATCAAGAACAGCTAGCTGATATCTTCACTAAGCCCTTGGATGAGAAGAGATTTAGCAAGTTGCGTGTGAGCTAAATATCTTAGAATCTTCGAACGTTCTTTGAAAAGGACACACATCCTAACACTTATGCAAAATTGATGACTTAGATGTGCAACACATGAAGAAACGTTTTCTTCAATCAATGAAGAATAACACTCTAAATGTGAAGAAATTAATGAAGAATTTGATTCTCGTAACCCTACGACAATTGTACGCTGTGTCTGAAATCATCATTCTTATACGGTGGGTCACGCCACCACCAAAGTTGAAAATCTTCAATTTGAGTTTTCCTCGCTTTTGAAATTCTTCAGTTTTGAAATTCTTCAGTTTTTCAAATTCTTCAGTTTTTCAAATTCTTCAACTTTGCAAAATCTTCACTGTCTCGTCGTCTTTCTTCATTGGCTATATATATATATGGATTTATGTCCTCTACAGATTCACTTATGGCTATTTCTTCAAGTCGCTTTTTCGCTAAGTGAATGTGATCGACCCTTCCTCTATGCTATACTCAACCCAATCCATTCACAAATTCTTCATGTGCGTTCTACTTTGAAACTCGCTCAAATTCTTCATCGTGTCCTTGATAGGTGAAGAAATTGCGAACGGAACTTTTAAAACGAATCTTATCCAAACTTCTATTTTATCATTAAACCGCTCCGCATCCCACGATGCATTATTATATCCACCCACGATCGCACACGATCTCCACTACACAGACGTGGGTGACACATGTCGTGAGAAGGAAGCGGTCAGGCATGTTCGTCCTAAATCTTGGACGAGCCGCTTTTCACCGTGGCTATAAATACCCCTCTCTCCCTTCCTCACTCTTTTACTCGCCGATCTCTCTCCCGCCGAGCTCCTCAAAACCCTAGCGCCGCCGCTACTCCATCGTCGCCGGTGAGGAAAAGCTTCACCGCCTTGACCTCTTCGCCGACGTATCGCGCCGATCGTGGAATTTCTTCACTCTCCGCCGTCAGTAGCTGATTTCTCTGCCAAGTTAGGGCGGAGAAGATCTGAACGATTTAACTTCTAAACTGTTCATCTCAGTTCGTCGTGTTCTTCACTTCGTAAATTAAAAGTTACTTTTATTTACTCGCTTTGATTCTCAAATTTTCTTCAAATTCTTCAAAGGTGTTTATTTCAAATTCTCACACATATGAACACCTCAAATCTCTTGACTCATTTCTCTAAGCTATGATTTTCTTCAAGATTCCTCAATTGTGTGGATCTTCGATCTATACAACTCGAACCTAAGATAAAGAACGCTTATTGAAATTCTTCAAGGCTCATCCGTCAAAATCCTCAAACTTGTTCTTTTGAAAACCCTCCGAGAACGATATGACCTCTTCAAATTCCTCGCACCTATACTCTGCTCACAGTACAAATGTCCGCTGCTGAATCCCTAGGTTCTCATCAACTTAACTCATTTGCAGCGCTCTCAAGAAAAATGCACACTTCTTCAGAGAACTCAATTGTTCAATTTCCTCACCAAGAAAATGGCGATGGTAAGAAGCCAGAAGGAGGAAAGAAACCGAGGTCATGACAGATTCAAATCCCCGAGGAAATATATGCTGACTATTGCACACCGATGAGGAAAGCAAAACCAACGCAAGGTGCGATTCGAAGATTGAACGGAGATGGGCACGGAATGGAAGGAATACCGCTATGTTACACCTAAGTACATGAAGAAATTCGCGTTAAATCCTCCATGCCCAAGAGCTCCTTTGGCACCAGGCCAAATAGCTGATCCCACTAGCGCCAAACGCGTGAGGACTTTCCGATGAATGGGCTAAACGCCAAGCTGTTGGCTAAGCAAGCAAAGGAAGCGTGAAGAAATTCAATGAGGATTCTGCCTGCTGCTGCCATCGAGGTCTCGCCAAGCCAAGAAATCGATGCAAAAGAAGTCTGCAATAAGCCAAGTGCTTCTTCATCTATGCCCTCACGGCCAAGTTCCTCAAAGAGCTCCTTCAAGGCAAATTCTCAAGAACAAATTCCTCACACCATCGCTGTTCCATCAAAGTCCTCACCTGTTCCGCCCAAACCTTCGCCTCGTGCATCTCGCCACTTGTCAAAGGACTGCTGGTTTTTCAATTGCCTCGTGCACCTCTCGCAAATTCCTCACCTGCTTTCAATTCTTCATCCGCCCGACGCTCAAGACAAAAGCAACAATGGACGTGGTCCTCGCCTAGTCCAAGGAAGAAACAGCTTGTCGCCCACGTACATTCGATGATGAGGCATCCGATGAAGAACTTGAAGAAATCATCGAGACCGCCAAGCTAGAGCCGCAAGAGCCAAGGGAACAGCTGTGCAACCGCTTTTGGACCCAAGAAAGTCCTCGATTTCATCGACCGCACAACGATCCCAATACCCTCTCGCTCGATCTTCCTTTGACACCTGGTCAAAGTCATATGTTGACTCACTTCATTGCTGAAGAAAATGGAAGTTCGAGAAGGCAAAGGAAATCAAGAAGGCTCAATACAAGAAGGAGAGGTTTCTGAAGAAAAATGTTGTCAAGATGACACCTGAGGAACTTCTTCAAGCCCAAACTGAAATTCAGAACCTCGGCAAGAACTTTGACACGCACTATGCTGATTGGCAAGTTGTCAAGACCAGATTCGCTAATCGACGAAGAATCTCACAAGTGTTGCAACACCATGCAACATGAAAATCCTCAGTGAAGCATCCGCTCAGCCTAATGAAGAAAATGCCAAGAACGCTCAAGCTCAGCCTCGCTGAAGAAAATGCTGATTCCGTGGCTGATGAAGAAATTCCAGCCACCGAAGAAATCGCCAGGCACCCACTAGTGGTGCGCTCAAGAAATTGTTCAAGACAGGGAACTGCATCGCTTGCTCTCAAGAAACTGCCCAAATTCCTCAGCTCCTCCTGCACCAACTCCAACTCCAATTCTTCCATCCGCTTCGATGTGAAGAAAACCAAGGCTGCGAACGAGCTGCTGTGAAGAAGAGAAAGCATCACCAAGCGCTGATTCTTCACCGCAAGAAATTGAAGCCAATGACCAGCTCGTTGAAAACCCGATTGATGCTATTCCAATTTCTCCATACCTTCAAAGGAAGTAGTTCCTTTGGAGAAGAATATGAAGTGCCAACCGGATCTCGATGAAGAACATCAATCTCCGCTCGTCGAGAAAATTGATGAAGAAATTGAAGTGGAAGCTGTCCTTCAACCCCAGCCATTCCTCATCGCACCATGAAATTCCTCAAGATGGTGCCGAGGAAATTGAAAATGAAGATGTGGATATTGATGCACCACTCCAAGAATCAATGATGACTTTTGGGAAAGTCAACATCCCAATACTCCTCTTCACCCCGCTTCAACAAGTTCCTCACCCCCGCATGCATCTGCTCAAATAGACATTGAAGAAAATCAACCCACGAGTTCGTGCATGAAGAAATTCCAGCCACTAGTGCCGATGAAACTGCTTGCTGCTGAAAATCCTCAGATCGCATGTTGAGGATCAAGAAATTCCTCAAGTCAAGAACTGAACTTATGATTCCAGAGGTGGTGATGCAACCGATCGACACCCTCTCGCCAAAGCGTAAGAATCCGCTCTCACCAAACAAAAGTTCAAGGCTAAGATTTCTTTGTCGAGCATGTGTTCTTCATCGAATATAATCCTTATGACTCGCTCGGATTAGGAAGAGGCGCTCGACTGCCACCAAGCAAACTTCTATTCCTCGGTGCTTTTCAACAAGGACAAAATCTTCGATCATGCTCATATTCCTCATGTGGATATGGAGTCACCGCCGTGCTTTGAGCCCGCTCTAAGTGTTCTTCACGATGCAGGTCTTCTCAACTTTTGCAATCGATATATGTGATTGGAATGAAGAGCTAATTCTTCAGTTCTATGCAACCCCGCACATCACCGGAGATGTCAAGATGTAACTTCATGGGTCTTGGATTGATGACCGAAAACACTCACTACAAGGCTCCAAAGAAGTGAATTGCTTCGTGCCCTTCCACTCAGTCCTCCAGATTGACGGTGCACGTCGATCTATGAAGAAAAGGAACTTTCAAATCACTATATGCAAGTGTTGATGAAGCCATTGAAACCAAGGCAAGCTCCAAGGACCAAATTCCTCGTCAAGGAATTGCTATATGTGCCTCTAACAGTCTATCGAATTTTGTCAAGACTATGAGTCCTATCAAGGGCCACGACTCAATGATGAAGAAGTCGCTGGCATCATGAAGAATATGCTTTTCAACATCATCCATGCATGCTCCGCCAATTTCCATGATTTCTTCATGAGGACTCGCTAACATTGCCATGTCACCTTTTGAGCTGAAACCTTATGCGCCTTTGGATTATGAGATTCATCAGTCAAGATCTTCATTGAATTACAAGGTCGACACTTTGAACCACCGCAGCTACCTCGCCTCGATTGAAGTCCTCAAACGCCAATTGCCTCGGTGATGAAAAGGGAAAGGCTATCACAGATAGATGAAGGCATTCGCCCATTGATGGACAGTTTCAAAGCAGATCTTACTCCACCAATGATGACTCGCCACACATGACTCAAAGAGAAATACCTCGATTAAGCATAGTCCTCAAGGAATCGCACCTGTGGTGATGACTGATCGTGAATTACTCCTCGCCTTCATCAAGGTTGATCGCAATCACAAGTGGGTCAAACGCCGCTTGGTACTATTCTTTACAACATGACCTCAACTCACAATGCAGTGAAGAAAACCACTACTATCTTCATGAAACCTTCAAGCGCACTGGGCTGTTCTTTCACATGTCTACAATGAAGAAGAACTGCAATCAATGGGACTCAAGGAAGAATTTGACTGGTCTGCACCTCCTCCAAGAAATTCAAGAAGGTCAAAGTTCCTTCCTTGGTGGCTAGCTCCTATTCTTCATCTCGCGACATCGATGAAAATGAAGATTTGGAAGACATCGCTGCTGGTCCTACTTCAACGAACAACCCGATAATGTCAAGCGCCCGCCTTCAACTTGAAATTCTTCAAGAGCGTTAGTCCTCGCCGATCCTTTTGGTCATTCGATGACAAAGGGGAGAAATTTGAGTTAGTCTTCAAGCCGGTCTCATTTTTGTCTATATACAATATTTTATTAAGTTACAACTCGCTCTTCAAACCTTTATTGGATCGAGTTGTAATCTTAAACCCGATGGTGCTTTGATACTTTTGATGCATTATGCTTTTGCTCTATGCTCGATTACGTAGTGTTGATATGCATTGATCCTTGTTATGCTCGATCCTCATGAGCTCGGTGAAAATCTTCAAATCGATTTGGGATCTGATACTTATGAAGAGTTTCAAATTCTCATACGCATTGGGCTCGATGCTTTTATGCATTATTTTGCATGCTCGCATATCATCAAGCACCATATTTCATCATGCATTTCAAATTCTTCATATTATATGTCAAATGCGCGTATGAATTACAAGATATAGGGGAGATCTCCATGATTCAATTCTTCAAATGTGCATTGCCTCAAAAGCAATTTCCTCACTATGCACATCTTCGGGGAGTTCTTCTATATCTTGCAATCAAATCCTCATTATCAGATTTACACTTCATATATTTATCCTCGTTGAAAACTTAACTCAGATTGTCATCAATCACCAAAAGGGGAGATTGTAAGTGCATCTAGTGCCCTTAGTGATTTTGGTGTATTGAAGACTTATAGGTTAAGTAACTAATGCGCTTGTGAGTGTACACAGGTCTATAAGTCTATGAGGAGTTTGATATTTACAGAGAAAGTCGATTTCTAAAATGAATTTCTTCAATGAAGAATTTGATATTCTCAAGACTTTGAAAGTGAAGAAATTGGTGTGATTCTCAAGACTTGGTAATCGCTGAGGAATATGAAGCGTGAAGACTTTTGTTTTCGTAGTTTCATTTTCTCTTTCTTGAGTCATAGGAAACACCGCATCGTTAAAGGGGGTCGAGGAAATACTAAGGAGAAATTTCCATTTGATGCTCAACTCAAAATCCTCACCTACCAATCCCTTCGAGTGAAGCCTTTGAAATCTCATACAGTTCAGTCAATTTCTTCAAAGGATGAGACGAAGCTCTTCCGTCACCGAGGAATTTGTTCGATCGAGGAGTTAGGAATTCGCCAGATAATTGCCTACACAAAGGAGGAACATGATAGCCCCGAGGAATTTGATGTTCAAAATTCCGATCTGCTGTGTGTCTTCTTGCACGCTGTCCAAAATATCTTATCCACCTAACGGTCATATCATTGAAGGGCATTTATGTCTTATCATGTCGGGCTGCTCCCTAGGCTATAAATAGCCGCCCCTACAACCACTAGTTGGTTGGCTGCCCGAGAGAACTTGACACTTGTCATTTGAGAGCAACCCATCCTCCGAGGACTTTGAGCGAAAATCATCAAGTGAGGAAAACCCAAAGTGAGGAAAACCCAAAACCAAACCCCTACAAACCCAAAGTGATTGAGCATCATCAAGAAATTGATCCAGCGTGGATCCGACGCTTTTACCTTTGAAGACTGTGCTTCTTCCAGACGGTTAGGCGCCACGGTCTAGAGCATCCAAGAGGAATTGTGGATCGCCGAGTGACCAAGTATGTGAAGGTTTGAAGTCGCTCAAGACTTACCACGAGTGATTGGACGAGGTCTGCGTGACCTTAGTTCAAGGAGAATACGGTGAGGACTTGGTGTCCCGAGCTGCGTGCTCAAGGATCGGGTGTCCGGATCTGCGTGTCCTCGAGTTTAAATACTCACCGCCCAACCAGACGCATAACCGAGACAGCAGTTGAACTGGTCTACCAAATCATTGTCTTCACCAACCTAACTGGTTCTATTTCCTCAACCCTTTCATTTCCTCATTATCGTGTTGAGTGTTTGTCATATCTGTGTTTGAAGACTTTGATCAAGACTTTCTCAATTTCCTCGCTCAATTTCTTCACTGTTTGTCTTCATCTTGTGTTATCCTCGTGATTACGCTTTCAGTACTGTGATTGTCTTCATTTCATCATGATGACTATGCTTGTAATCTGTTATGCTTACTTCTGAGTACTTATTCCGCTGCATGTATTTCTTCGCTAAGGAATTTCCTCACGAGCAAATTCCTCAGTGAAGAATTTGTAAAATTCATAAAAATCGCCTATTCACCCCCCCTCTAGTCGATATAACGCACTTTCAGGTGGGCTTTGAATTTCTTCGTCGTCCGCATCCCAACCGTCCTGACCGCAGTCCGGCCAGTGTATTCAAGATGTCGCCAAAGGGCGAGTAGTGAAAGGTGTCCGCGGCCGTGAACTCCATAACGGGCGCCCAATCGGATTCGATTGGCAAGGGCGCGGAGGGTTCGGAGTCCGGAAAGGAGTCCGGCTTCCTGGAGTCAAGGTTTTTGCAAAGGACAGGGATGGAGTTCGACTCGATCGCCGTAGAGATTGAAGCCCCCGAGGCGGTGTCCAACCACTCGTCCTCGATCGGGAAATCCGGCTCCGGATTAAGGGTCGGAGCGGATTCTGGTGCGGCCTCTGTGGCAATCGCTCGCTGCGAGCTAGATCATGCCCATCGAGACAGATGCGGCGCTTGCTATTGCGGCTCGAATCCGTCGAAGATCCAGTCTCCGCGGATATCGGCCGATAGTTTAAACTCCAAATCGGACTCGACGGCCAGGGGCGAAGCTTTCGATCTGCTCCAGATGGCCTGCTTAATTGGCCCCAGCAGCAGTAAAGCCACGAACACGTAAGATCTGTCCGGGAGAAAAGTCTCACCCGACCGCTCGTTGTTGATGATCGAAGGAGCCATCAGGCCTATCGGTGATGACACAGAGGAACTCTCAATGAAAGCACCAATGTCGGTGTCGTAACCGGCGTCCCGAACTATGCGTCTAGGCGGATGGTAATAGGAGACAAGGGACACGATGTTTACCCAGGTTCGGGCCCTCTTGATGGAGGTAAAACCCACGTCCCCGCTAGATTAATATTGATAATGTGTGTTACAAAGTGGATCTACCACGAGATCAAAGAGGCTAAACCCTAGAAGCTAGCCTATGGTATGATTGTTGTTCGTCCTACGGACTAAAACCCTCCGGTTTATATAGACACCGGATAGGGTTAGTGTTACACAGAGTCGGTTACAATGGTAGGAGATCTACATATCCGTATCGCCAAGCTTTCCTTCTTCTTCTTCTTCTTCTCCAACTACTTCGTCAAACACGTGATCTAATCATCGCAAGAAAACAACAGAAAAATATAAGACAATATTAAAAACAGAAAAGTCAAAGTGCTCAGAAAAATGTCAACTTATTTTTGTAAAATACTAGGAAGGGAAAAATTCTTTATTTTGGATTTGGAGTTAGGGGGACAGAGTTGTGGATTTTCAAACAGAGATTTTATTGTTCAAATTTGAATTTAAATTTGAACAGTGCAGAAAAGTGTAATGGATGTGCATGAAAGTTACATCAATAAATAGGTGGGATTATTCTGAGATTTTAGGAGTTGGAATTATTTCATTTGGATAAGTATTTTATCCTGTGGAATTTTTATAAAACAGACAGAAAGAGAAAAAGAAAAGTGGCACTGTGCCACTGGGCCAGAAAGGCTACGGGGCAGCAGGCCCAGAGGGAAATCAGCCCGCGCGAGGCCGCCACGTCAAAGGCGTAAATGCGAACCGGCGGCGAACCGGCGCGTGCGCGCGTGCGTTTTAAAACCTGACGGGTGGATCCCACCCGTCAGGGCGTGAGGCTGACGGACAGGGCCCACGGCCGTCGTCGTCTACCTACATCCAGAGGCGAGAGCGAGCTCACCGGCGGCGATATAGGGCACGGGAGGATGCGTGGGTGGTACCGTTGGACTCAGGGGGATGTCGCCGTTCAGGTGGTGGTGGAGATGGTCGTCGGAGCAGTATGGTTCGCTGGCGACGAGGTCTCGCGGCAGAGGTGCTTCGGGTGTTGATGGTTCCGGCCGTTCTCAGCTGCAAAAAGAGTGGGAAAGAGAGGGGAAAGGGTCAGCGACGCCTTGCGGTTCCAGATCGAGAGAAAACAGGGGCGGAGGAGGCCTGTACCGCGTGGACGTCGATGACCCGAGAAGGCGGAGCTCGAGCTTGATCTTGAGCTCGGGCCTCTCTGGGTTGAATGGATGGGTCGGGAGGTAGATTAGGGGTGTAGGGGAGCGACAGGGAGCGAGAGAGAGGCTCGGGGTCGCCTTTTATAGGATGGCCGAGGTCCACCGTAGGCGTGGCCTACGGGTGCTTGCGGGATCGGCTCGGGTGGCCGTTAGAGAGGGACGGAGGGCTCGGGGTGTTCGTGGGAGTGGTGTAGGGTGCCAGGGAGAGAGAGGAGGAGCGGGACGAGCTGCACGCGGGCCACAGGAGTGGCGCGAGCATTAGCTGAGTGGGGCGACGCTCTGGCGTGAGCTGCAGGTGAGAGAGGAGGACGCGGGAGCAAGTGGGCGGCCTGCTGGCATGGAGCGGACATCGAGGGGCATCGATTGGCGTGCGGGGGAGGCTCGAGGTGTCCGGGAGACGCGGCGTCAACGGTCGGGTGCCCTGCCAGGCTTTCCCGCGTCCGCACGCGTGCACATGCGTCTGGCAGCTGAAGGGGGCATGGGAAAAAGCTGGGGAGAGCCTTGGATGCTCTGGAAAGCTGAGAGGAGAGAAGGAGGCTGAGAGAGAGGGAGGAATCTACTGCCCAGAGAAGAAAAATAGGGTTCTCCCCCCTTCATCATTGCTTCCTCGGGCAGCAAGGCACACAGGTGCTAGAAGGGAACTAGGAGGGGTCGTGGCAGAAAGTTGAGCGTACGGAGATTAGTGGAAGAGGTAAAAAATGGCATTTTGGAAAAGTGTCAGAAGGTGTTTGATAATGGTTTAGGAAAGTAGATGATTTCCATTTGCCATGAGACCCCACAGGGTGAAATGACACATATAATTAGGGCCTTCCACCAATTTGGAGCTTATTTGGGCAAAGTTGCTAATGCAACTTTTGTAAACCCTAGAAATTAGCAGAAATGAACTTGTGCAGATCCAGTTGAGTAAATCACTTCTCCTTGATGCACCACTTGGTGTGGTGGCCTCATTTGGTCATGTGGCCATGCTCACAAATGTTGGGGTCAAGGAGAGAAAGTTGGTAGTACAAAGTTGTTCAAATTTGATTCTGGTCGAAGAGGGTTTTGGGGCATTTTGGTGAACCAAAATGACCTTTATTGATATGTGGCTTTGCAAGGTGATCACAATATGCAATTGTGACTTGCTGGATTTTCCTTGGATTTTTATGGATATATTTCCTCTAGAAATTTTTCAAATCCTTGAAATGGGCAGAAATGGTTTTGGGAGGTTTTGTCCAATATTTTGAACATGACCATGTGTTGAAACTCTTATATATGGAAAATATATGTCCACTGAGTTTCCCTGATTTTTCTAAATTTTTTTTGAAGCTTTTAAATAATTTTAACCTATTAAAGACCATTTCTGGCCTAAAGAAAAAGCCTTTAAATAAAATAGGAAAATTACTTTTAAAATTATATTTTTGTGGTTTATGGGAGTCCTATATCTAATAGGTTTCAAATATACTCTTTGAAATATTTTTCATACCCCAAATTAAGTACTTGTAGTGCAAACCTCAATTCAGGGTTTTTTTGGAAAACAAATTTTTGAAAATACTATTTGGCCAAATTATTTTTGTAAGAAAATACTATATTGCACTATACACATGGCATGATCATTGGGCAGAAGTTTGGGGCAAGGAGATGAAGTATATAATTTGGAGTTGTGTTGACCTTAAAGAGCACATAAAAATCACAGAGAGAAAAACAAACTCCAAATAAAAAGCCAAATGATGCAAAAGTTTTTGCTGGTCCAAATTTTCATGCTTTATTAATGCAAATGACATGTTACAAAAATAGGGTGTGACACGAAGAGTTATTGACAATCCCCTCCAGCAAGATTTAGAGCGGGAGGATGAACAAGCTAGCCCTCCAGAACAGGCAGGAGATGGAGAAACGGAGGATGACAATTACATGCCTCTCTCCGAAGACGAGGTGAGCCTCGGCGACGAATTATTTATCGTGCCTGAGGATCTCATCGAGCAGGAGCGCTTCAAGCGCCAGCTTATAGCCACAGCAAATAGCCTGAAGAAAAAGCAACAACAGCTTCGAGCTAATCAAGATTTGCTAGCAGACAGATGGACCGAAGTCCTTGCGGCCGAGGAATACGAACTCGAACGCCCCTCCAAGAGTTACCCAAAGCGCAGGTTGCTACCCCGACTCAAGGAGGAAGCATTAAAACCAACGTCAACAGCATATGATGCGGCTGATCGGCCACCTCGTGGCCAAGACAGAGAGGCGTATCAACCCGAAGTCCAGACCGCACCCTGCCACCGTTCAACCAAAAACACCAAGGCCCGGGGCAACACGCGGGACCTGCGAGACATATTGGAAAACAAAGCAGGGCATACAAGATCGATCTACGGATCATGGGGTCGTGCCCCAACGTGAGATGATGATCGCCACGCCGGATATACCAAAAGCAACCGCCGGCCGAAACAATGATAAGACTCAGATGAACTGTGTCGTGATATAGCCCGCACAGTAGGCGCCAAGACACCCCCATGCTTCACTGATGAAGTAATGGATCACGAATTCTCAGAGGGTTTTAAACCCGTAAATATTGAATCATATGATGGTACAACAGACCCCGCGGTATGGATCGAGGACTTCCTCCTCCACATCCACATGGCTCGTGGTGATGATCTACATGCCATCAAGTACCTCCCACTAAAACTCAAAGGACCAGCTCGACATTGGCTGAATAGCTTGCCAGCAGACTCCATTGGCTGTTGGGAGGATTTGGAAGATGCATTCCTTGACAACTTCCAGGGTACTTATGTGCGGCCACCAGATGCTGATGACTTGATCCATATAATTCAGCAGCCAGCGGAATCGACCAGGAAATTCTGGACTAGGTTCCTAACTAAGAAAAACCAAATTGTCGACTGTCCGGATGAAGAGGCCTTAGCGGCATTCAAGCATAACATTCGTGATGAGTGGGTCGCCCGACACCTCGGCCATGAGAAGGCGAAGTCTATGGCAGCCCTCATGACACTCATGACCCGCTTTTGCGCGGGCGAGGATAGCTGGCTGGCTCGTAGCAACAACACATCAAGGAATCCAGGCACTTCAGATACCAAAGATAATAACGGTAGACCACGTCATAACAGACATAAGCGTCGCAACAACGGCGATAACGCCGAAGATACGACAGTCAATGCCGGATTCAGTGGCTCTTAACCCGGTCAGCGGAAAAAGCCATTCAAAAGAAGTACTCCGGGCCCGTCCAGTTTGGACAGCATACTCGATGGCTCGTGTCAAATCCACGTCACCCCTGATAAGCCAACCAATCACACCATTAGAGAATGCTGGGTGTTCAAGCAGGCCGACAAGTTGAATGCCGAAAACAAGGACAAGGGGCTGCATAGCGATGACGAGGAGGAGCCCCGGCCACCGATCACGGGAGGACAGAAGAGGTTCCCCCCACAAGTGAAGACGGTGAACATGATATACGCAACTCACATTCCCAAGAGGGAACGGAAGCATGCATTAAGGGATGTCTATGCGATGGAGCTTGTCGCCCCAAAGTTCAACCCATGGTCCTCTTGTCCGACCACCCCACTAGTATCCGCCATGGCAGATCTGCCGCATTGGTCCTAGACCCCATCATTGACGGATTTCACCTCACTCGAGTCCTTATGGATGGCGGCAGCAGCCTGAAACTGCTCTGTCAGGATACAGTGTGCAAAATGGGTATAGACCCCTCGAGGATCAAACACACCAAAACCACCTTTAAAGGCGTCATCCCAGGTGTAGAGGCACATTGCACGGGCTCAATCACACTGGAAGTGGTCTTCGGATCTCCGCACAACTTCCGAAGCGAGGAGTTAATCTTCGATATCGTCCCGTTCCACAGTGGCTATCATGCACTGCTCGGGCGAACCGCATTTGCAAGATTTAATGCAGTACCGCACTACGCATACCTCAAGCTCAAGATGCCCGGACTTAGGGGGGTTATAACAGTCAATGGAAACACAGAACGCTCGCTCCGCACGGAGGACCACACCGCAGCCCTCGCAGCAGAAGCACAAAGCAGCCTTTTAAGACAAACTGCCAATTCGGCGATAAAGCCCCTGGACACCTTCAAGCCAGTCCGGAGTAACCTGCAACAGGATCGCCTAGCACGTTCAGAGCTCGCCTAGCAATTCGTCCTCCATCCTAGTCCCAATCAAGCGACGAAATTTATGCCGCGCGTACATAATTACGCACTACAAATACCATGGGCATAGGCGGAGGCACGGCCAGGCCAGGGGCTGTATACCTTTATAATTTTCTCTCTTTCAGGACCTTACTCTCTAGAAGCCCTTTTCGGCAGTCTGATTACTGGACGCATTACGGGAAGGAAATACAAAGGAGGCAATAATCTAAGACGTACAAGTGAATCCCCAGGTGGTCTGTAATAACGATCGAAATACCTGTTTTAAATACCCATACGCAGCTTGCCCCTGGATAGGACATGTCAAATAGTCCTATTTTATGCTTATTGCACTACTTGTATTCATACGCTTTGACGTACTATTTAATAACAATGCGTGGCGTTTATTGCATTACCCCTTCCTTTTTTCTTTCTCTTGTCTGCTTAATTACGACATATGGCACCAGTACATTCTAGTACGACTAGTACGCAAGGTGTCGGTGTCAAAACCGGCGGATCTCGGGTAGGGGGTCCCGATCTGTGCACCAAGGCTGAGGGTAACAGGAAGCAAGGGACACATATGTTTACCCAGGTTCGGGCCCTCTCAATGGAGGTAAAACCCTACTTCCTACTTGATTAATATTGATGATATGGGTAGTACAAGAGTAGATCTACCACGAGATCGTAGAGGCTAAACCGTAAGAGTTAGCCTATGATGGTATGATTGTAATTGTGATCAACCTTCTAAGGACCAACCTCACCGGTTTATATAAACACCGGAGAGGGCTAGGGTTTAGATGGAGTCGGTTACAAGGAAGGAAATATAATATCCGGATCGCCAAGCTTGCCTTCCACGCCAAGGAAAGTCCCATCCGGACATGGGCCGAAGTCTTGAGTCTTGTATCTTCACGCTTCAATATTCCGGACGTTGTACACAGTCCGGCTGTCCGGATACCCCCTAATCCAGGACTCCCTCAGTAGCCCCTGAACCAGGCTTCAATGACGATGAGTACGGTACGCAGTCTTGTCTTCGGCATTGCAGGGCGGCTTCCTCCTCCGAATACTCCAAAGTAATTATCAAACACTTGAATCGTGTATGGATCTGCAAGATAATCTTTGCATAGCATAAACCCGATCCGCTGGCCATCTTCGGGCGTCGTGCCCTTGCATCCTGGCCTGGTCCAACGCGTACCTGCATTTCCTATCCCACAACGATTCGTGTTACGAGGCGGTTGTCGGTGTCAAAACCGGCGGATCTCGGGTAGGGGGTCCCGATCTGTGCGTTAAGGCTGATGGTAACAGGAAGCGAGGGACACAGATGTTTACCCAGGTTCGGGCCCTCTCGATGGAGGTAAAACCCTACTTCCTGCTTGATTAATATTGATGATATGGGTAGTACAAGAGTAGATCTACCACGAGATCGTAAAGGCTAAGCCCTTAGAGCTAGCCTATAATGGTATGATTGTAATTGTGATCGGCCTTCTAAGGACCAACCTCTCCGGTTTATATAGGCACCGGAGAGGGCTAGGGTTTACATGGAGTCGGTTACAAGGAAGAAAATATAATATCCGGATTGCCAAGCTTGCCTTCCACGCCAAGGAAAGTCCCATCTGGACACGGGTCGAAGTCTTGAGTCTTGTATCTTCACGCTCAATAGTCCGGACGTTGTATGGGCCTGTCGGGCGCTCGGGAACGGAGGTCCCCAGACCTGCCTGCCTGCGGCCAGCGGCGTGGCTCAAAGGAGGCCTAGGACAGCCCATCTTCATCAACGCAAGCCCAAGACCCTCGCGAGGGGCCAAGCCTCGCGGGGCGGACGACGAGGAGCTTCCTAAGGCACGGCCTTGTCAGGCTGGCTCATGAGGAGGCGGAGAGTTCAAGGCAGGGTACCTCGCGAGGTGCCCATGATGCAAGCCATGACGACCAAGGGCGGCAGTCGGGCGCCAGCCTGCGCAGTGTCCTCCTTTCCTCTTTGGTGCAAAGGGAGCAAGCACAGGCGAGAGCATCAAGCAAAGGCATCCGTTTCGGTGCAACAAGACCAAGACCAGCCCCAACAGCTGGAAGGGAGTCTTCGTGGAGCCCAAGCAAAGGCCATCACCAGAGCCTTTGGCAAGCGAGGACCAACTTTAGTCGGGATAAGTGTACCCTGTTCCCCTTCAAAATGGCCAATTGTTGGCGCCCTTCCCGCTCAATATTTGGGAAGAGGCCCAGGGCCTTCGCCTATAAATAGGAGTAGCCACACTCAGAGCAAGGGGATCGAAACGATCGGCATCTAGATCTGGGAGAGACAAAGAGAGATCAGAATCCTCACCAAGGAACTAGTAGCTAGGGCAACTGAACACCACCTAGCAGTTCATCACACACGCCAAGAACAGACCTGCGAGGCTGTTCTCCTTGTATCGTTTCTTCAATCAGCCCAAGAGGCAATCCACCACACACACTGGAGTAGGGTATTACACCACAACGGTGGCCCG
This sequence comes from Aegilops longissima, assembly GCA_021605205.1. Taxonomy (NCBI): domain Eukaryota; kingdom Viridiplantae; phylum Streptophyta; class Magnoliopsida; order Poales; family Poaceae; genus Aegilops; species Aegilops longissima. Next base: position 195,719,076 of record CM038679.1, read on the forward strand.
AACAAGTATAAATCTTGTGTCTCTTGTGCTGTTCCGTTAGTAGTTTAGGTCCCTGCGATTCGGCGAGGTGCGAGACGGTGGAGGGTTGGATCATCGCACACTCCCCAGTGTTCGAACCTCAAGGGTCTGCCGGAAACCGAAATCCGACATTTGGCGCGCCATGTAGGTGCGCCGATCTGCCTTTTCGTCGCTGTTTTTTCCCGAGCCGCCCTCACCTCCCATGTCGCCTGACAGCTCCTGCCGGCGGGCGCCTCGCCGTTACCCGTCACCTTCCGCCAACCCCGCCATCGCTCGGCGGGAACGAGCAGCAAGCATCGCCCCAAAGACTGCCCATGAGGCGGGATGCCGTGCTACCACCACGCGCTTTCACCCCGCTGGTTCTTAAATCACGCATGCCCCGCGCGCCATGGAGGCCCGAGCGGCACTCATCGCGCAAACGAGCTCCCTGCGCTACCACCCCTGGCCGACGACGTCTATGAAGAATGGCTCGACCGAAGTCGCCTGAGCTCGTCCGTGCGCAGAGGCGCCCCGTCCGTCTCGCTGCACCGCACCCGCCACGCTGGGCGATGAGCCCGGGCGCCACCGCCTCCTCAAGAAGGCGCCGCCCCCAAGGCGCTGCGGTCCCTGGGCGGAACCAGTTCCGCCAGCGCCGCCGCTGCAAGAGCAGAGCTGTCAAGAAGTTCTCGCCTGCAAAGCTGCCCGAAGCGCCTCCCGCTCCACCACGCCAAGACCTACGCTGCCCCAGCCATGGCGCAAGGAGGCCCACAAGACCAAGCCTTCCGTCCGAGGCCCCCTGCTGCCACGGCGGGCTGCCGCGCTTTCACCTCCTAGCTGCAAGCGTCGCGTGGGCCCGCCAAGTTCAAGCCGGACTTGCCTCCTCGCCACGACGGCACAATCGACCCACGGAGTTCCTCCAGTTTCACGAGCCGGGCATCGAGGCTGCCAACGGGATGAAAAGGTCATGGAGAATTGGTTTCCCATGGTTTGGCGATGGAGCCCGCACTGCTCCTGAATCGCCCCTGTGCACGATCTCTTCCTGGCCGAGATGCGCATCCGCTTCATCGCCAACTTCCGTGGTATCATGACCGCCACCCGCCGTGAGCGACATGCGCCAATCAAGCAAGCAGCCTGGGAAACCCCGCAAAGTACATCCAGCGCTTCAACAACGCTACGCTCAAGATCCCTGTGGTAACGGAGGAGGCCATCATCTCTGCTTTCTCCGGACGGGCGCGCGCGACGTAAAGATGAAGGAGGAGCTGGCGATGCATGAAGATCTGTGCACCTCTCTAGAGCTGTTCAACTTGGTGACCAAGTGCGCCAGGGCTGAGGAGGGGCGCCTCTCCCTCTTCGAGCTGCCTGCCGCGGATCCCAAGAGAAGAAGTCCAAGGCCAAGGACGTGAAGCGCAAGGGGGCTGCCGTACTCGCGGCCGAGCCAGACACCAAGCGAGGCAGAGATCAGCCCGAGTCCTCCAAGGGCAGTCGGTAATGCGTGTACCACGACCTCCACACCCACAACATCAATGAATGCCAAGAGCTCCGGGCCGTACGTGAAGGTAGGGTCGGCAGACGCCCCGAGCGCAGCGACCGGGGCTATGGCCGAGGAGGAGGAAGGAATGCGTGACGCCTGGGGAAGACGCGGCCTGTGCCAAGGGTGGCGCGACCAACCTCACGAGACCGGCTGGCAAGACCCACTCGCGAGGGAGGCTGGAGGATCAGCCTCGCGAGGATCGCCTGCAGGGGAACGCAGGCCTCCCTCAGCTGCCGCCGCCGCCAAGGAGGATTGAAGACCGTCATCAGGACGAGGGGGATGGGGGCTTCTAGGAAGCACGTGCGATCGCTCGCATCCCGGGCGGAGCTCAAGCCCCAGCCTCTCAACAAGATCTTCAAGCAGTTAGCCCGGAAGTGAATGCAGTCCTCCCCAAGCTCGAGGCCACGCGCCTCCGAGGTGGCCGGGCATGCGCCATCACGCTCAGCCTCAGCGGACCAGCTCAAGCGCGCAGCCACAGCCGGAGTTCTCCGATGCTTTGCTCTCCAATCATCGCAACGTGCTGGTCACCAAGACCTCATCGACGGGCGGGCAGGACTCAACGCCCCGTCCGTGGAGACATTCAAAATCTTCGCGCCTCATACCAGCCTTCAGCCAACCAAGCCTTTCTCCGGAGTCACCGACGGCTCCACGGTCCCGATCGGGCAGGTCTGCCTTCCGTCACCTTTCGGGCTCGCGATAACTACCACACCGAGCTCATCAACTTCGACATCGCCCACATTCGCTTGCCGACAACGCCATCCTCGGTACCCAGCGTTGCACAAATTTATGGCTGTAACCCACCATGGCTACAACGCCCTCAAGATGCCGGGAAGCGGCGGGGTCATCACGGTGCCCCGTGGAAGAGAGACGCGTGTGCTCCCCGGAGCGAGTCTTTCAGCCGCATCGCTAGAAGACCTGCACTACAAGCAGCAGGAGGCCTCCCGAGGCCGCACTCCAAGAAGAAGAAGGCATGGACCGTCCGCCTCAAGAGGCAGCCCCTCGTGGTCCCGCCCGGGCCAGGGGGAGGAGCCTCCTTCCATTGCATAGAAAGCGCCTGCGCCTCTCCTCGTGCAGGGCTCGGGCTCTCCCTCGAGGGCCGCCGACCGCCAAGGTCACGAGGGAGGCGCTGGGCACCACGTGAGACGTGGCTCCGATGCACGCTTCCCGCAAGGAGGAGCAAGGGAGGGCCGAACCTCGGGAGTTCGCTGCCAAGGCCATTCAGAGCTACAAGAGTCAAAGGTCATGAGGGGCAGCCGCCGCCGCTGTGGGCCCCCATCCAAAGCGAGGATGGTGGGCTGCGCTGCCTGCATCGACATACCAGGCTCAACCGAGTCGCCTCAAGAGCGCCTCTGCCCTCGCGAGTGGGACGCTATGAGGGTCCTCCCCACAGCCACGCGCGATGCCATGTGGCCTGCCAATGCGGCAGCACAAGCACTGGCGCCTCATGAGGGACATCCTGAGGCTCAAGAGGCCAGGCGCTCGCAGCCTCGCGGAGATGGAGATGGTCTATGAGGAGCCACCAGCGCCCCGAGCCTCCCGAGGCCCCGGCCTGGGGCTCGTGAGGATCGCCCCGCAGCCCACTCGAGTCTGCTACACCAACACCCCTTCGTCCCCCAACATAACCAGTGACATCTTTAAGTTTTATTTCCTACTGGGCCTCTCAGGCGCGATTATTCCCAGGCCGTAGGGTCCGCCTCATGCATGTATCCCTTTATTTCATGTCATTATCCTATCTCTGTTGGGGGCGCCTGGCTGCATCATATCCCAAGCCGCCGGGCCACCCCAGCTGCATGTATCCTTCCTACTTTTCCTTAGGATTATGCTCCCACTCCACCATGCTTGTTATTTGTGCCTTTTCCGGGTGGCGAATCTTGCATGTTAAAGGGGGTGCCCGAGCATCGCGACTCAGTGGCTCCTACCGCCTCCGCCCTCACCCTCCGGGTCTTGTCCATGGCATCGCGACCTGCTTGTCACCGACGGCCGAGACCAGCCCGAGAGCCGGGACCCGAGGACGAGTTTCACATCTAACCTGCCTTTTGCTGCTAAAGGGGGTTCCCGAGCATCGCGACCAGTGGCCCTACCGCCTCCGGCCCTCACCCTCCGGTCTTGTCCATGGCATCGCGACCGGCTTGCCAATGCCGATGGTCGAGACCAGCCCGAGAGCCGGACCCGAGGACGAGAGTTGCTCGCATCCGACTCCAGCTGCAAGTAAAGGGGGGTGCCCGAGCATCGCGACCGTGGCTCCTACCGCCTCCGCCCCTCACCTCTCTGGTCTTGTCCATGGCATCGCGAATTGGCTTGCCGTGACGGCCGAGACCAGCCCGAGAGCCGGACCCGAGGACGAGTTGCGCCATTTAACCTGCCATGCTATGCTAAAGGGGGGGTGCTCGAGCATCGCGACTCGTGGCTCCTACCGCCTCCCGCCTCACCCTCCGGTCTTGTCCATGGCATCGCGACCTGGCTTGCCACCGACGGCCGAGACCAGCCCGAGAGCCGGAACCAAGACGAGAGCACCGCATCCGCCAAAATTGCAGGAACACACCAAGATAAGGCCTGAGCCAGCGCAACCCGGCTTTGAGGTAGGGCCCCGTGAGTCCCTAGGCTGCTCACGGGTGCCTGTGACACCTCGCCCAGCTCCCCACTGCACAGCCAGGCGCGGTCGTGGTGGGGCTGTACGCCCTGGGCCTCCTCCCGGAGGGGAGCCCCTCCCACGCTCCAAAGGAAGCACCATGTTCGCGCTGGCTGACGACACCGCCGAGGAGCGGGTTTGCCCAGTCACGCATGCGGAAGCGCCATGCCCGCCGGTGATAAACAATCGAGGTGGCCTCCGGTCGATAAACCTCAGGGAGCTTAGAGCTCAGTGTCCGCTCCATCGCAACGCCTCCCTCGAGCGCCTACGCGAGGGGGCTGGACACGGGGCTGCGCTGGGTCACGCCAGACGCACGCCACTCAGCCTGCAGCCCTCGGCCTGGTTCGTCGCAGACGTCACTCCCTCGAAAGGAGCTAAGGTATGAATGCCGCTTGAGCTGCAAGGGGGACTCCCGAGCATCGCGACTCAGAGCCTAATCGGTCACATAGCCCTCACCCCTTAGTTCCGGAAGGCTAACGGCGGTTGAGGTATGCGCGGGCCGGGCTCGCAGACGAGAACAGAGATCCGCCTGCCTCACCTCCCTACTTGCTGTTCAGACGCCAAGGGGGACTCTTGAGCATCGCGACTCAGAGCCTAACTTGTCACGTAGCCCCTCACTCCTTGGTCCCGGCCCTGGTTTCGGTCGGGCTAACGGCGGCTGAGAGAGCAAGGCTGGGGCTCTCGCCGGCGAGAACATAAGCAAGTAGGGAGCGCAAATTTGAAGGAATTCAAAAGCAAATATTACAGTCCACACTGTTATCGCAATACCAAATGTAAGTTTAAACGCCCCGAGGCATGATACATGTGCAGGAATTAAAAGCAAGACAAGAGCCACAACGAGTCACTTGTCGGGCGGTGGAGCAGCGCTGAGGGCTCGCCTCGGAGGCAGCAGGGCTGGCACGCCGCTTCGCTTGGTGTCAAGGCCCGAACTTTCCCAACAGAGCCTCCACGACCCTTCACAAGCTGGCAGCGGCAGCTGCATGCTCGCCATTGTCGGCTCTAGCAGGCTGTCCATGTCGACGCCTGGATCGTGAAGATAGATGTGGTGAGGATCCGCCGCTGCCGCAGAAGACAAGACACGCGCCTGCCTCACCTGGGGGGCCAAAACCAAGGGAGACATCTTCAAGAGCGAACCAGAAGGGAAGCAGCTTGGCGGGCTGCCCTCTCAGGCCGGCGAAAGTGGGCTCTCCAGCCGCTATCATAAAGCTCCTCAGGCGCGAGCCTTCACCTCCATATCTCTGTGAAGGCCACGCGATCTTCGGCAAGAACCCGCGCCTTGTCGCTCCAGCACGACTTTCCTCGCCTCCAGCCTCGCTCCAGCCACGCTTAGGCGGTCACGGCGCTTTCTTCACTTTGGCCTCCCAGTCCTGATGGCCACCTCAGCCTTCATGCTTTCTCCTGCTCCCGGCGGAGGCGGGCCTACTCGGCAAGCTGGCTCAGCAGGCCCTACAGCTCGCCCTCCACCGGCCTCACACAATGACCTTGATGTCGGGCTGCCTCCCCTGCAGCAGCATCGGGCAACTTCGCCCACGAACAGCTTGCTTCCTCATCGCAGTCGCCGAGGCTTGGACCAGCGCCGCTCTGAATCAAGCATCGAGCGATCCAGCCGTGGTTAGCTCCAAACGCCCAGCCATCGACGGAGTCGGCGCCAGAAGATCCTCGCCAAGCAAGGTCCAAAGTCCGAACGGCGATCCAGAATAGAACAGATTCGAGGAGCAGCGGTCGGTGGAGTAGGAGGAGAAGACGCCAGTGTGACCATCTGCACCTCGAGGCGGAACCAGCGCGCACGACAAGAATAGCGGAGGCAGCGCCAAGCAAGGGCACCTCGAGTCGCCTGTCAAGGGGGGGGCTGAGCTCACCCTGGCCCAGCCAGCTCGCGAGGATGCCCGGCAGGAGAGGCTCGGGCGCCAGATCACCTTTCTTTTTCCGGGCAGAGGCACCACCACGGATGGGGCCTCAGAGCCCCCCTTCAGCCACAGGGCGCCACCGGGTCAAGGGCATGGACATCGATTCCGCCGATGGAGCAATAATCAAGATGGGAAGCAGGCACTTACAGGTCGCCGCCGGTGGATTCGAAAGCAGCCTCCGCCATACTTGAAGCCCGAGAGCCGCTGCAGGTATCAGCTTCTAAGGGGACCAGGAGCAGAGAGGCTGCTCATGGATCGCCTGGGTCGAAGGACTCATGGGACCAGCCTAGTCCGTCCTCCTCCTTCGAGCGGGCAGCCGCTTCGCCCCGCCATCCTCATCCTCGCTTGCCACTGGGAGGCGGAGAATGCGGGACTGCGCCGCAGGGAGGAGCCCTTGACTCGCACACCAAGTCAACCCCTCTCCCGCTCTCTTTTCCTCCGCTTCGCTGGAGTCGGAAGAGGACACATCCACCAGGTCCTCCCGAGCCTCCACGGCACGGGCCCGCCCCTATTGAAGACGGGCATGGGCCCCACTACCTTTCTCCCAATCCTCACGGCGAACAGGATGGGCGCCCCGCCTCGCCACATCGCCTCCAACCAAGGACCGAGGACTGTCGCCAGTCCTCGCTGGCCAGTGGCCACGGGCTCGAGTGAGGCCTCCACATCGAAGCGTAGTATCGGCGGCAGGGCTAGTTGGTGCCCAGAACCCTCAAGAGCCGACGCACTGGCAAGCTTCGCCTGCCGGCCATGCTGGCCGGGCTTCAGATCTGCATCCATCTTCTCCAAAGACTGGGGCCTTCAAGGATCCTGAAGCTCCACTCGGGACCAGCCGCTGAGCTCGGGCACTCCAAGGATCAGCCGAGGTGGATGCGCCAATGGCCCACCAAGACCCACTTGCCTCGAAGCCTCAATCCGTTCCCTGGGTTTCAATGGCAATGGCCCGCCAGAGGCGATGAAGCTCAAGACGCGGGAGGCGGAACCACGGAGGTCTGGAGGGAGTAGTAGTGGTGCAGCAAGGCCACGAGGGCTTCACCCCAACATGGGCCTCATAATAGTAGGCTAAGATCGCTGTAAGAAGGACGGAGTTGGGATGGAGGTGCAGAGCTTGAATGTTGTAATGACGGAGGACGGAGAAGAAGAACTCAGAAGGGAGGCACTAGACCAGCAATGATGGCGCCATGAAGCACGGTAGAAGGTACCGACCTCGGGGGCGGAGGAGCCACCTTGAACACCGCTGTTCCATTGACGCCAAGCGCCTCCGCCAACCGGGCGATTGCAGTGAGGCTCAGCTCACACATTTGGCGGGTCCAAGGGAGAGTACCAAGCTCTCGGCCGGGCTTGGCGAGGCGCCATGATGGCTAGGGCACGCAGCGGAGGATCTCAAGGTCTTGGAAGCAGAGGGGAGAGGCGCAAGAAAGGGATCTCGAGCAGCAATCGAGAAAGTAAAGGAGGCAAGGTAGATGCCGCCTCGTTATCAACCCACGCGTGCTGCAGAGGCGCACGCTGTTCAATCAAGCGCCACGCGCGCCCAAGGTCAGAGGCTGTTAGGGGCTCCGCGACGCTCACACTTGCCTCTTTCGCTCTCGCTTGGCCAAGTTCGAGCGCCAGGCCCTGGGCTACATTGCCGGCATTCCGGGAACGGGGTCCCTGCACTTGCTCGCTCGCGCTGCCTCGCGGCGTGGCTCAAAGGAGGCCCTGTGACAGCCCATCTTCATCAACGCAAGTTCAAGACCTCGTGAGGGGACTGGATTGCATGGGCGGACGACGAGGAGCTTCCGTGCACGACTTCGCCAGCTGGCTCATGAGGAGGCGGAGAGTTCAAGGCAGGGTACCTACGAGGTGCCCATGAAGCAAGCCATGACGACTAAGGGTGCTGGGCTGGCGCCAATGCAAGGAAGGTCCTCCTTTCTCTTTGGTGCAAAGGGAGCAAGCGAGGCGAGAGCATCAAGCAAAGGCATCCGCTTCGTGCAACAATTCAAGACCAGCCCCCAACGGCTGGAAGGAGTCATCGTGGAGCCCAAGCAAAGGCCATCACCAAAGTTTTTGGGAGGCGAGGACCAACTTTAGTTAGGATAAGCACCTGTTCCCTTCAAATGGCTAATTGTTGGCGCTCTTCCCGCCAATATTTGGGAAGAGGCCCAGGCCTTCGCTTATAAATAGGAGTAGCCACACTCAGAGCAAGGGATCAAACGATCGGCATCTAGATCTCGAGAGACGAAGAGAGATCAGATCTCACAAAGGAACCAGAGCTAGGCAACCAACACCACCTAGCAGTTCATCACACACGCCAAGAATGCACCTTTGCGAGGCTGTTCTCCTTGTATCGTTTCTTCAATCAGCCCAAGAGGCAATCCACCACACACACCGGAGTAGGGTATTACACCACAACGGTCGCCTCAACCAAGATAAATCTTGTGTCTCTTGTGCTATTCCGTTAGTAGTTTAGGTCCTCGCGATTCGGGCGAGGAAAAGCTAGACGGTGGAGGGTTGGATCACCGCTACGCACTCCCCAGTGTTCGAACCTCAAGGGTCTCGCTGAACCCAAAATCCGACTACAGCCCGGTTGTCCGATACCCCTAATCCAGACTCCCTCAAGAGCTCCTGAACCAGCTTCAATGACGATGAGTTCCGGGCGACAAGAGATTGTCTTTGGCATTGCGGTATGGTCCTCCGGTCAATCCAAGGTAATTAACGAACACTCAAACCGCGTCCGGATCCGCAAGATGATCTTCGATGCCACCTTAGAGAGAATGATGTTTCACAAATGCAATCTGCCGACAACTTTTAGGCAACGCGACGTGTCACTACGGTTAGGTCATTATTCAACCGCCTTTCCACAACCAGCCACAACACATATTGCGAGGTGGTTTCGACATGTCTTGTCAAAGGGCAGATCGTGCCCCTCAATACGGGATTCTCATGAATACGGATATGGGTAATCCCACAACATCATTAATCGTGGGCGCTTTGGGAAACAAGCACCAACGGAAAGTGGGAGGCGACCACTTTCGTTCTATAAAGGGATAAGATTTCATTTTACCCACGCCTTCTTCCTCTCTCGCCCATTCTGCTCCCTCGAGCCCAGCCTACTAAGCTCTTGAAGTCTCCTCCGACAGCTAGACATGTCCGGAGCAGGAGGCAAGGGTGGCTTCCACCGCCGAGGAGAAGCACATCACAAATCTTCGGGCGGACGTACTTGGTCACAGACATAGCGCATCGCTACCGGACGCTGGCAGGTCATTCCACCCTAGGGACCCCACGAGAGTCGTGTTCGCTTGCCCACTTCGGGTCTGTGGATCGGATTTACCCATCCTTCGCCCATGGGCTCATAAGCCTACTATGGGCTAGATTTCCATGATCTAGCCCCGAATTTCGCCCTCAACATCTCGGGCGCTCATCGTCAGATGCGTAGGCCTTTCTCCGTGATTCCGGCTCATTTCGCCTATGGCTGCAAACCTTCGTGAAGTCAAGGTTGTAAGCGGTCAATGACGCGAGTGCGGAGGAGCGGCGGTGGGCGGTGGATGCCTAACGCACCCGCCTTGACGGTTCCTTCGC
>CM038679.1:196328794-196546385 GCA_021605205.1 Aegilops longissima
ACTTCTTGCTTCTGATCTCGTTTACTACATTAAGACAACGCGTTTCGAACTTCTGTGTGTTGCGGTAGTTGAACCCACTTCCTCTGCATGACCTGTCATTGCCACAGTAACTAGATGAAACCCACTAGCATGTGTAGGAGTTGATTGAGCCATGTTTGTGTTTCCTAGCATGCTATGCTTAGAGTCGTGTCAGGTCTAGCTCTCGGGTGATGAACTAGAGTGAATGGTTGTGTCGGTAATGAGAGTGAAGTGTTGAATATGATTTGGTAAAGGTATCGATGAGAGGCCATGTAGGTATCGATGAATGGTTGTTTCATTGAGGCTGTCCTTAAGAACTGAGATCTATATGTGTGATTTAAGATCAGCTACTACCACGCGTTGGGCCCGAAACCAATGGACCCTCTCGACTTATTAACCACTCATGTCCTCTGTCCAGGAGTTGCAAGTAGTTTCTGGTGTTTGTAGTATGTTGGAGGTCGTGCGCAGAGCTGACCTTAGGGGTGGGCTGTGATGCGGTAGGCTCGTGGCCCGGTGTACCGAGTCGCCCATTTGGTGTCTCGGCAACCCTTCACACATCGTTTGGGGCCGTTGAGGACAACCCGGCCGGATTTCCTTGCGGATCTAACCCGAATAGGCGATAAACTTGGACTAGGGACTCATGTGTTTAGTCAGGTCGTGGCCGACACCCTCGCTGGGCTTCCGCTTGAAGGTTGCCGAGTACATGTCGTGTAAACGGCAATAAGTGATGAAAGCGTGTGTGAAGAAGTACACCCCTGAGGGTATAAAACTATTCAAATAGCCGCGTCCGCGGTAAAGGACTATTTGGTCGCTTATGCAGTTCATAGACAAGTTAATGGTTACTACTAAAAGACTCAAGATAAATGTGAGTACCGCGGTTGGCCCTCTCGTATGAGGACGATGGAGGATCCACGGTGGAGTATTGAGATGGTGATTAGTGGACTCGTGTGCGTAACTATTTTACAAGTGGTGTCTCGTAGGATAGCTTAGCCAAGAGTCAAAGCTAGCTTGTTGCAATAACTCCACTACCTTCTTGAGAATGTGCATGTATAGTAGGATGTGCTGTAAGACTTGCTGAGTACCTTTGTACTCATGTTGCTTTAGTTACTGTTTTCAGATGACAACACCGCCCCCTCCGATGGGTTCTATGTAGATCTCGACGTTGACGAGTGACATGCCACCCAGGTGGTAATCTGAGCTTGTGAAGGGCCTATGTAGATAGACAGGCTTCGTCAAGACTTCTTTCTTTCTAGTGTCTGTACTCAGACTAGTTTGCTTCCGCATGTGCTTGTATGTTTGTATGACTTGAGTGTCGGGTCATGTGACCCCTACTTGTATGAACATGTTATGTATGGCTCTCCGGAGCCTTTAAATAAAGTACTTGAGTTGTAGAGTTTTGTTGTGATGCCATGTTGTATTTACACATATCGAGCATATTGTGTGTATGATTGAAATGCTTGGTATGTGTGGGATCCGACAATCTTGTTGTTTATACTTGGCAGCCTCTCTTATGGGGAAATGTAGTCTAGTGCTTCCATGAGCCATAGTAGTCCGCTACAGCCCAGTTCACCGGAGTCCTGCTAGCCCAGCACTACTGCTCCGGAACACTTGACTGGCCGGCATGTGTTTCACTTTGTTCCTGTGTCTGTCCCTTCGGGGAAATGTCACGCGGTGACATCTGGAGTCCTGCCTAGCCTACTACAGCCCGGGTTCCCGGAGTCCTGTTAGCCCAGTGCTATAGCCCGGATTCACACGCTGCTGACCGACATGCTCGATGTTGATTCATGTATGCATGTCCTCGTAAGTTTGTGCCGCTTTGGGTTCATGACTAGCCATGTCGGCCCGGGTTCTCTGTCATATGGATGCTAGCGACACTATCATATACATGAGCAAAAAGGCGCAAACGGTCCCGGGCCATGGTAAGGCGACACCCGTGGGAATACCGTGTGTGAGGCCGCAAAGTGATATGAGGTGTTACAAGCTAGATCGGTGTGACTTAGAATCGGGGTCCTGACAGTGTTGGCATCAGAGCCGGACTGCCCGTAGGTTCATTGAGAAAAACTGGTCAATGTCGAGTCTAGAAATGCTTTAGTTATATGTAGGGGAATTGGTTTTGGAAGGGACGTAAGACTCTTTTTACTCCTTTACCTTATACCCTCTGATCTGAGTCATTCTCTTCTCATTCTACGTGGGTTAAGGACTAGGCTCTCTTCTTTCTATCAGGTTCACGTGTTACTAATCCGTATTAACTTATAGGATTGTTGGTTACAAGCTTCAGTTTAGTTTCTACTACTTTTAGTATGTTGTCAGTTAAACAAGAACCTTGATATGATGTTGTTGAGTGGCTTTGCAAACTGTTGTGGATGTCTCAAATCATTTTCTGAGCATTTACAGCTGTTATGTTGTCCGATTTCTCCTAGAAAATCCTAATGTCTTTGCATTATTTTGTGCTTTCAGATGGCCATCCATTCCCAGAATCAAGTGGTTCGTCTGACTCGGTGCCTTGATGTACCTGGTCAAACGGCCATGCTGGTCCGAGTGATGGTCGAGACAGGCTATCGATGATATCCTGAGTATACCGTCGAGGAGCAATTTCGAGACATTAATCAGAGCCAATACCTTTGTACGGTCAGGATATACCCTTCCTATCCTGGAGCTACTAAACCTCTCCATTGCTCTTATGGACTTGGGGTTACCATCGAGATGTCCGTGCAAGACACAGCTTACTCGATGATGACTATCATACGAGCCAGGATTGCCTTGTTTCGGAACACTGATTTCCGCTATATGCCAGCATCAATCCCTTGGGCACAAGGGTACTATCAGGCTATTTACTTTGACTCTACCCATGAGGATTCACTACTCCGCACCACCACCGAGATGCTTGACGACAAGGACCGTGACAATCGTGCCTTGTGAATGGAGCTCTTCAACGCTCGTTCTGATCACTGGGCCACCCTGACACGGTTTGCACCTGCAGTGTAGGCTGGGTATATGGACATGAGGGACTTGTACCCCGTGCGGTCTGGTCTGCCAGATTGTATTGACTGGCGTGATCTAGGAGGCATCACCCCTCCCCGTGGACCCCGTCTGCCACCGTTTGTTGGTCCAAGGCCACATCCGAGTCCCTATGGACCGGAAGCTCCACAGGACCGACTGTTTCCAGATGATCATGTTCAGCTCCCAGGACATGGTGGTAATCTTTATGAAGATTACTACGGAGACGTCTGAGTTGGTAGTAGCTTCACTAGTATTGTAACAGTTGTATTCTCCACAGTCCTGCGTGACTCGTGGGATACGACTTGGTGTGTATCACGTTCCGGAGGTGTAGAAAAATAATGTATAGGAGCTTGGAATGCCTCCGATGAGATGTAACATCTTTCACCATAGTTGTGCTTTAGCCTGGGCTTGTACTAAACTATGTACGATGTGTATGACCGATGGTATATATATGGCAATTTCCGTATTACCATGTCATGCAAATGAACATCTCTGCATTCCATGTCGTTCATTATATTTCGCACTTCCTTGCCAAGATTTTGCCATCCCTGTCTAAACCGTTGTCTTGTTTTTCCTAGGATGGTCAACACCCGCAACAACCCTGCTGCCCCGGAGCAGGGTGAAGCCAGTGCAGATAGGGATGAGAATCTGCCTCAACCGCCTTCTCTGGCCAAAGTTATGCTGGAGGCGGAAAGAAACACGCGTGAGACCAACCGCTTGCTAGAACGAATTGAGCAGAATACTACACGTCATCAGAGGAACGACTTGGTGTCAATCAATGACTTTGTCATGTTGTACCCACCGAAGTTTAATCATTCTGTCGAGCCCCTCGATGCGGATGATTGGCTTCGCAGCGTCACCCATAAACTACGTTCTGCTAACGTAGCCGAAGCTGATAAGGTTACCTACGCTGCCTATCACCTCGAAGGCCTGCTAGCCTTTGGTGGGAAAACTTTGAGGCTATGCTCCCGGCTGGCCAAATCACTACTTGGGCCGAATTCAGTGAGGCTTTCCGTGAGCATCACATGCCGGAAGGTCTCATGGATCGTAAGAGGGAAGAGTTCTGCAATTTCACCCAAGGCAGACTGACCGTGGATGCATACATCCGTGAGTTTGGAAATCTGGCATGTTATGCTCCTGAAGAGGTACCTACCGACGCCAAGAAGCAGGCAAGGTTCCGCAAGGGACTCAGCCCTGAGCTTCGTCGTGATCACCGTCTGCACGAGTGCACCTCCTTTCAGAAGTTGGTGAATAAGGCCATCAGTGCTGAGACAGGTCAGACTGACTATGACGCTTCACGCAAGAACTCCCGTGACTTTGGTTCTTCATCCGGCTCTGGATCTCAAATGCGCCGGGTTTGGATTCCAAACACAGCTCTGCCACCCAGGTTCACTCCGAGGCCATCCTTTGAGGCGCCTCGCCCCAACCAGTAGTATGCACCGCCCAAGACCTATGGTGGCCCCGCTGCTAATGCTGCTCCACGCCCCAATGTTGTGACATGCTTCAAGTGTGGAGAGGCGGGTCACTACCTGCGCGAGTGCCCCCAGAACAACCCCAATCAGCCTGGAAAGTCCGTTGGCCGTGGTAAGGTAGCGGGAAAGACTTATTACGCCAAGCCAGCCACCACTGCACGTGCCCATGTCACCTATGTCTCAGTTGAGGAGACTCGTGATGATCCCAACGTCGTCCTTGGTACGCTCCTTGTTAATTGCCATCCGGCAACTGTTCTTTTAGATACTGGAGCATCTCATTCATTTATTTCTGAGAGCTATGCTCGATTGCACAACACCACATTTAGTGACATGCCCACCTCCATGGTAATGCAAACCCCTGGTTCTAAATGGCAAACCTCTCAAGTAAGCCATGGAAATGAAATTCTTGTCGATAGATTGTTCTTCCTTGCATCATTGATAGCTCTCAAGTCCTCGAACATAAACATCATCTTGGGTTTGGACTGGATGTCAGCCCATTATGCTAAGATTGATTGCTCTACTAGAACTGTTCAACTCACCCATCCATCGGGCAAGACAGTCAATGTTTTGACCCGAGTGTCTAAGCGTCAGCTTTACTCCCTAAATGCCAATCCTCTTATAGACCTTGAAGATATTCCGGTAGTCCGTGACTTCCCGGATGTCTTTCCAGAAGAATTACCAGGTGTTCCGACTGCTAGGGATGTCGAGTTCGTGATAGACCTTGTACCAGGAACCGTCCCAATCTCTAGAAGACCCTATAAGATGGCACCCCTAGAACTAGCGGAGCTTAAGAAACAACTTGATGAGTCCTTGAAAAAGGGTTTCATCCATCCTAGTTCTTCTCCATGGGCTTGCCCCGTCCTCTTCATCAAGAAGAAGGATGGAACGGATCGGATGGTTGTAGATTACCGACCTGTCAACTTGGTCACTATCAACAAGTATCCGCTCCCTAGGATCAACGATCTGTATGATCAGCTCGCTGGATCCTCATTCTTTTCCAAAATGGATTTGAGGTTGGGCTGCCATCAAATCAAAATCAAGAACGGGGACATTCCTAAAACGGCCTTTGTTACTCGTTATGGCCAATGCGAGTACACCGTCATGTCCTTCGGTTTAACCAATGCTCTAGCCACCTTCTCTCGGTTAATGAACTCGATCTTCATGGATTATATGGATAAATTCTTCGTGGTATACCTCAATGATATACTCATCTACTCCAAGAATGAGGAAGAACATGCCGAGCATCTAAGGCTAGTATTGATGAAACTTCGAGCGCACCGCCTTTATGCCAAATTCTCCAATTGTGAATTTTGGTTGCCAGAAGTGACCTATCTAGGCCATGTAATCTCTGGTAAGGGTATTGCTGTCAATCCCGAGCGATTTCAAGCCGTCCTTGATTGGACTCCACCTGAAACGGTCAACCAAGTTCGGAGTTTCGTTGGCTTAGCGAGCTACTGTCGCCGATTCGTCGAGAATTTCTCCAAGGTTGCCAAACCTCTAACTGAACTCCTCAAGAAAGATAAGAAGTTTGAGTGGACTCCACAGTGCGAGTTCAGCTTTCAGGAACTGAAAAGACGCCTGACATCTGCTCCCGTACTCGTCCCACCAGATTTTTCTAAGGACTTCGTTATCTATTGTGACGCCTCGCGACAAGGACTAGGTTGCATACTCATGCAAGATCGTCATGTGATTGCCTACGCTTCTCGACAGTCGCGACCACATGAGGATAACTATCGCACACATGATCTAGAGCTTACAGTTGTAGTCCATGCACTCAAAACATGGAGACATTACCTTCTCGGTAATCGTTACGAGATTTACACCGATCACCAAAGTGTGAAATACATCTTCACCCAACCAGATTTGAATCTCAGGCAAAGACGTTGGGTCGAGTTGATCACAGATTACGACTTAGGAATAACTTACACCCCGGGCAAAGCCAATGTCATGGCTGATGCGCTAAGTCGTAAATCTTATTGTAACAACTTGATGTTACAACGAAGTCAACCACTTCTCCACGAGGAATTTCGTAAGCTCAACCTTCACATAGTTCCTCGAGGATTCCTATCCACTCTGGTGGCGAAACCTACCCTTACGGATCAGATCATCAAAGCACCGAAGGTAGATCCGGGAATCTCCCGTATTAATAGAAACATCGAGAAAGGAGTTGCAGATTGTTTCTCCGTTGATGATCAAGGTGTTGTGTTCTTTGGAGACCGCCTAGTGGTTCCCAAGGTACCCAACCTGAGGCGGCTGATCCTTAAGAAAGCTCATGAATCTCCTCTCACAATTCATCCCGGTAGTACTAAAATGTATCAAGACCTACGCCAAAGGTTTTGGTGGACTAGGATGAAGAGAGAAATTGCTCAATACATTGCTAATTGCGACGTCTATGGTCGTGTTAAAGCAGAGCATCAACGGCCTGCTGGCACCCTTCAACCTTTGGCTATTCCTGAATGGAAATGGGATAAAATCGGTATGGATTTCATTACTGGGTTTCCCAGGACCAAGAGAGGGAATAATGCTATCTTCGTCATTGTGGATCGTCTTTCCAAAGTAGCCCACTTCCTACCTTTTCGTGAGAGTATAACCGCTAGCCAGCTAGCTGACTTGTACATCTCCCAAATAGTGTCTCTTCATCGTGTTCCATTGGAGATTAACTCAGACCATGGAAGTCTTTTCACCTCTCGATTTTGGGAAATTTTCCAAAATGCTATTGGCACTCGTCTCTCCTTTAGCACCGCCTTCCACCCTCAATCAAATGGTCAAGTAGAACGAGTCAATCAAATTCTGGAAGATATGCTCCGAGCTTCTGTTATCTCCTTCGGTATGGATTGGGAGAAATGCCTTCCATTGGCCGGATTTGCTTATAACATTAGTTATCAAGCTAGCTTGGGCAAAGCTCCTTTCGAAGTTCTCTATGGACGAAAATGCTGAACGCCTCTTAACTGGTCAGAAACCGGGGAAAGACAACTCTTTGGCCCGGATATGATTCAGGAAGCAGAAGAGCAGGTTCGCATTATTTGTGAGAAATTGAAAAAAGCCCAATCTCGTCAAAAGAGCCAAAATGACCGCAAACATAAGCTCATGACTTATGAAGTTGGCAAGAAGGCTTACCTTCGGGTTACTCCTTTGAAGGGAACCCGTCGTTTCGGTATCCCAGGCAAACTGGCTCCTCGTTACATTGGACCCTTTCGCATTCTTGCCAAATGAGGAGAAGTTGCCTACCAATTGGAACTACCTCCGCATCTTTCCAGAGTTCATGATGTCTTCCACGTTTCTCAACTCAGGCGTTGCTTCTCGGATCCTATCCTTGGAGTGGACCACGAAACGCTTGATCTCCAAGATAATCTCACATGTCGGGAATATCCCGTTCGCATCCTTGATCAAGCTGAGCGTACCACTCGACGCAAAAATATTAAGTTTCTCAAGGTTCAATGGTCTCACCATTCTGAGTAAGAAGCTACTTGGGAAAGGGAGGATCGTCTTCGACTTGAGTACCCCTCCTTCTTCCCAACGGATCCTAAATCTCGGGACGAGATTCTTTTGAGTGGGGGTGAGTTGTCACATCCTAGCTAGTTCATGCATTAGAGTGTTGCATCATGTTTACTTTTTCCAGAAACTTGAAATGGGGATGATAGAACCCCCAGCACCACCTGGAAACTTGAAATGGGGATGATAGAACCCCCAGCACCACCTGGAAACAACTAGGGTTTACTAAAATCTTTTTCAATGAACCTGAAATGCCCTTCTAAAATGTCCATCATTTTTGCCTTGGTCCAGAACCTTTGCCAAAATTGGTTCACATTTTTCTAGGACACATAAGGTCATTGAATTAAATCTATGTAAATTGCATTTGGGAATTTAAATGCTAGTAAATATTTTAAATGCTCAAATAATTCTGGATATAAGTGTGGGCTGTTGGCAATAATCTAAACAGAGTCCCTAATTATTTTCAGGATTTTTGAAAGTGCCTAACTACTTTTAATAAAGCCACACAGTTACAGAATAAAAAAAAAATAAAAACAGAATAAAGAGAGGGAGAGAATCTTATCTGGCAGCCCACTGGCCAGCCCAGCACTGTGCTGGCCCGTGCCAGTCAGCTGCTTCCTCTCGCCAGAGCAGGCAGAGAGGTGACGCCGGTGTGCGCGAGCTCGCCATGGCACCACCCGCGTGCCGCCCGCGCCCCAGGACACCTGGGCAAGCCCCACGTCGCTGCCCCGACCCCCTCGACACATCCACACACCCCTGCCTCTCTCCCTCGGCCTCTCCCGCCATGGCCTATTCACCTGCCACCGCACCGCCGACGTAGCCGCGCTCTTCGTCATCCTCGTGCCGCCCCGTCTTGTCCACGAGCTCTGCCGCTGTCCGCTACGCCGAGCTAGCCGAGCCCCGAGCACTCGTATGCTCTGCACCGTCTCCTTTGACCTCGTCTTCACCGAACACCGCGGAGATCCCCTTCGCTATCCCCGCCGCACCAGCTCATCCCCGACCTCGCCATATGCTCCGTCGTGATCGCTGTGACCTCAGCCACCATCCCATCCCTCCCGTTCTCTCTCTCGACCACCATAGTGACCGCACGAAGCTTCACCGCACGCGCCGCCACCGAGCTCGTTGCCGACGACGCTCCGGCCACCCAACGGCCACACCACCTTGTCCACTACACTCACCGCATCGCTAGGAACCCGTAGCACCACCGCACGCCCCTTGCCGTGCCCCCTAGCGACGAGCCCGAGCTCGCCGAACTCCGGCAGCCGCACAGCTCGTTGCCGGCGTCGTTTCTGGCGACCCCGAGCCCAATCGCCACCACCACTCGATGCGGCTCACTCCTAGCTACTCGTAGATGGTCTCTGCCGCCCATTTGGACGCCGTAGCACGAAACCCAGACGCCTCGACGTCGGCCTCGCCGGTGGCTAAACGTCATGAAGTTGACCTCACGACCGCTGACCGGTGGGCTGGGTTTGACCCCCTGGGTCTATGACAAGTGGGGCACGCCCTGCTAATTAACCCAGGTTTAGCGCTAACTAAATTTAGTTAGTTTAACTAACTACTGACAGACGGGACCCACTGGTCAGTTTGACCTGGACCGTCTCCGTTGACCACTGACATCACCCTGACACACTGCTGACGCAATAAGTATTTTCTGGATTTATTTTTATACCGGAAAGTCTAGAAAATACTACAAACTTTAAAAAAATCATAGAAATTAATATGTTACTCCAAATGCAAAGATTTATATATGAATTTTGATCAGAAAAATTCAATCTTTCCATCTGTACTAGTTTCATGCATGTCAGAACAGTTTAACCTTGCTGTTTAGATGAAACAAGCTAATGCACTAATATCACCTCCTATTTTGGGTTAGCATTTGAATCCTTGATTCAAATGAACTCAAACCAATCTGTTCTAAGTTGCATTAGTCAAAACACACTCATTTTGACATGTCATTGCATGCATCATATTGTTGCATATTGCCATGTCAATGCATGCATCATATTGTTGCATATTGCCATGTGGTGATTGTGTTTTGATGTGTTCTGCGAGGTAGGTTCTGCCTCCGAGGATATTCACGAGTACCCAACTGAAGGGCAGTATCCCACTACCACTCTGTCAGGCAAGCAACCCCATCGATCATTTCGATACAAACCCAACTTCTCGCCTCTTCTCTCGTTTACTGCATTAAGACAACGTGTTTCAAACTGCTGTGTGTTGCGGTAGTTGAACCCACTTCCTCTGCATGACCTGTCATTGCACAGTAACTAGATGAAGCCCACAAACATGTGTAGGGGTTGATTGAGCCATGTTTGTGTTTCCTACCATGCTATGCTTGCTATGCTTAGAGTCGTGTCAGGTCTAACTCATCATGGTGATGAACTAGAGTGAATGTTTGTGTCGGTAATGAGAGTGAAGTGTTGAATATGATTTGGTAACGGTATTGATGAGAGGCCATGTAGGAGTACATGGTGGGTTGTTTTGTTGAGGCCGTCCTTAAGAACTGAGATCTGTATGTGTGATTTAAGATCAGCTACTACCACGCGTTGGGCCCGAAAAGAATGGACCCTCTCGACTTATTAACCACTCGTGTCCTCTCTCCAGGAGTTGCAAGTAGTTTCTTGTGTTTGTAGTATGCTGGAGGCCGTGCGCAGCGTTAACCTTAGGGGTGGGCTGTGATGCGGTAGGCTCGTGGCCCGGTGTACCGAGTCGCCCGTTTGGTGTCTCGGGAACCCTACAAACATCGTTTGGGGCCGTTGAGGACACCCCGGCCGGATTTCCTTGCGGATGGAACCCGAATAGGCGATAAACCTGGACTAGGGACTCGTGTGTATAGTCAGGTCGTGGCCCGCACCCTTGCTGGGCTTCCGCTTGAAGGTTCCCGAGTACATGTTGTGTGAGCGGCGATAAGTGGTGAACGCGTGTGTGAAGAAGTACACCCCTACAGGGTATAAAACTATTCGAATAGCCGCGTTCGCGGTAAAGGACTACTTGGTCACTTATGCAGTTCATAGACAAGTTAATGGTTACTACTAAAAGATTCAAGATAAGTGTGAGTACCGCGGATGGCCCTCTCATAGGATGACGAGGGAGGATCCACGGTGGAGTATTGAGATGGTGATTAGTGGACTCATGTGTGAAACTATTTTACAAGGGTTTCTCATATGATAGCTTAGCCAAGATTCAAAGCTGGCTTGCTGCAATAACTCCACTACCTTCTTGAGAACGTGCATGTATAGTAGGATCTGTTGTAAGACTTGTTGAGTACCTTTGTACTCATGTTGCTTTAGTTACTGTTTTCAGACAACAACACCGCCCCCTCCAGTGGGTTCTATGTAGATCTCGACTTTGACGAGTGACTTGCCACCCAGGTGGTGATCTGAGCTTATGAAGGGCCTATGTAGATAGACAAAGCGTCGCTGCCTTCTTTCTTTCTAGTGTCCGTACTGCACTAGTTTGCTTCCGCATGTGCTTGTATGTTTGTATGACTTGAGTGTCGGGTCATGTGAACCCTACCTGTATGAACATGTTATGTATGGCTCTCCGGAGCCTTTAACTCTTGTATGGCTCTCCGGAGACTAGTTTGCTTCCGCATGTGCTTGTATGTTTGTATGTTTGTATGCTTATTTTATGTTTTTGCAGAGAGACTTCAGTCTCGCTAGTAGTTCCGCGTGGACATCGACGTTTAGCTTGTTACCTCAGCTACGATCTTGTACCCTGGGAGGGTCTTGTAGATAGTCAGGCTTCTCGGCCTTTTTCATTTGTAGTTGTCTGTACTCAGACATGTTTATGCTTCCGCTTGATGGATGTATGCTCTATATGTTGGGTCACGAGACCCATGATTGTAATACTTGGCTCCTCTGAGCCTATTGAATAGATACTTTGAGTCTTAGAGTTTTGTTGTGATGCCATGTTGTATTTACACATATCGAGCATATTGTGTGTATGATTGAAATGCTTGGTATGTGTGGGATCTGACAATCTAGTTGTTTATCCTTGGCAGCCTCTCTTATGGGGAAATGTAGTCTAGTGCTTCCATGAGCCATAGTAGTCCACTACAGCCTGGTTCACGGGAGTCCTCGCTAGCCCAAGACTATCGCTCCTAACACTTGATCGGCGGTCATGTGTTTCACTTCGCTCTGTGTTCGTTCTTCGGGAAATGTCACGCGGTGACATCCGAGTCCTGCCTAGCTGCTACAGCCCGGGTTCCCGAGTCCTGTTAGCCCAAGTGCTACAGCCGGATTCACGCTACCGTCGACCGACATGCTCGATATAAATTCATGTATGCCTGTCCCCGTAAGTTTGTGCCGCTTTGGGTTCACGAAAGCCATGTCAGCCAGGGTTCTGTATCATATGGATGCTAGCGACACTATCATATACGTGAGCCAAAAGGCACAAACGGTCCCGGGCCATGGTAAGGCGACACCCGTGGGAATACCGTGCGTGAGGCCGCAAAGTGATATGAGGTGTTACAGGTTAGATCGGTGTGACTTAGAATCGGGGTCCTGACAATCCGGTTCTAGTTGTGATAAGGTCAAGGTACAACTCCGGGTCATCCTTTGGCCGAGGGACACGACTATTCGAATAGATAAACTTCCCTGCAGGGGTGCACCACATAACCCAACACGCTCGATCCCATTTGGCCGGACACACTTTCTTGGGTCATGCCTGGCCTCGGAAGATCAACACGTCGCAACCTCACCTAGGCACAACAGAGAGGTCAGCACGCCGGTCTAAATCCTATGCGCGCAGGGGTGTGGGCCCATCGCCCATTGCACACCTGCATGTTGCGTGGGTGGCTGGAGAGCAGACCTAGCGACCTCCATTTCAAAGGAAGTTGTATTACGCGGTCCGACCCGACGCGAGCCACTCAGTCGCTGACGTCACGAAGGCTTTGGCTGATACCACGACGTTGAGTGCCCATAACTGTTCCCGCGTAGTTGATTAGTGCGTATAGGCCAGTGGCCAGACTCAGGTCAAATACCAAGATCTTGTTAAGCGTGTTAATTCATGTAACTGCGGATGCCGACCAGGGCCAGGCCCACCTCTCTCCTAGGTGGTCTCAACCTGCCCTGTCGTTCCGCCACAATGTAAAAGTCGGGGGCCATCGGGAACCCAAGCCCACCTCTATCGGGATGGAGCCACCTTCCCCTTCAGCCCCCATCTCCGAACAGTATCATAAGTAATGTAACAGCATAAAGTATATAGCATATGCCCGTGATCACCTCCCAAGTGATCACGGCCCAAGAGTATAGCATGGCGTATTTAACAAGATTGTAGGGCCACTAATGGAATACTAGCATCCTATACTAAGCATTTAGGATTGCAGGTAAGGGTAACAACTGTAGCAACAATGACAGGCTATGTAGCAGAATAGGATTAAACGAAAGCAGTAACATGCTACTCCTCTCTAATGCAAGCAGTATAGAGAAGGAATAGGCGATATCTGGTGATCCAGGGGGGGCTTGCCTGGTTGGTCTGGCAAGGAGGGGTCGTCAACACCGTAGTCGAACGGGGCACCAGCAGCGGCGTCGGTCTCGGTGTCTAACGAGAGAAGAGGGGGGAGAAACAATAAATATAATGCAAACATAGCATCACAAAACATAACATGACAATACGCGGTGCTAGGGG
Source organism: Aegilops longissima (assembly GCA_021605205.1). Classification (NCBI taxonomy): domain Eukaryota; kingdom Viridiplantae; phylum Streptophyta; class Magnoliopsida; order Poales; family Poaceae; genus Aegilops; species Aegilops longissima. The sequence goes on from CM038679.1 coordinate 196,342,408, forward strand.
TGACCTAACGTGGTAGTAGGTGTTACCCGCTAAGGGGAAAACATCCGGGAAAGTATCCCCGGTGTTTCGCGTTTTCGGATAGATGTACCGGAGCGGGAAAGTTGCGTGTATGATATTCTAGGGGTGTGTGGCAGATGAACGGGCTGCGTATCCGTATTCGTCTCATCGTTCTGAGCAACTTTCATGTAGAAAGTATTTTCATCTGAGCTACACTTTATTTTATATGATTTTCTAATGTCAGCATGACGTCAGCAGTCAACAGAGGTGTTGACCGGTCAAAATGACGTGTGGGTCCAGTGGGACACACCTGTCATACTCTATTTAGGTTAATTAGGGTTCAGGTTAAACTAATTATTGTTTAATTAAACTAATAGGTTAATTAGATTAATTAAATAGGATTAATTAACTTAATTAATTTAATAAATTAATTATTTTTATTATTATACATTTTTTAATCTTTTCTTTTTTTCTTTTAACGTTCTGGGGCGTTGGGGCCCGTTTGTCATAAGCACAGGGGGGCTAGCGGCTGCTGGGCATCGGGCGCAGCCCGAACGAGCACTGGCCCGCATGGCAGTTGGCGGGCGCGGGAGCTGGCGAGGCCACGGCGGGGCGGTGCCATGGCGAAGCGGGCGGCCACCGAAGGAGGACGCCGGGGCCGTGGAGGGGTGCGGCCGGACCGAGTGGCGACTGGCCTTGGCCAAGGCGGCCACGGGAAGGGACAAGGGGAGCTGGGCACTAGCCGCGGTGACCGGTAGGCGAGGTCAGGGGCGGTGCAGGTGGCCGCGGCGAGGGCATCTTGTGATCGCGTGCAGCGCGCGGGCAAGCGGGAGAGAGGGTGGCGGCCACGGTGAGCGCACGCGAGCGCTGGGTGCGGGCGCGCTGCGCACTTTGGCGCGACCAGAGCAGGACACCGCCACGGCGCGGGTCCGGGCGCGACGAGTGGGATGACGAGGCGGCGGCCCAGGTCGGCGCGGGAAGGAGGCCGTCAGGATACGACACGGATGCTGCTACAAGGCGGAGGCTGCGGCGACGAAGCGAGTGCAAGCAAGCAGCGGGTCGCGAGTGAGAGAGAGAGAGGGAGTGAGGCTCACGGCGGATAGTAGGGTTCGGGGCAGCGTCTGTCGAGCCGGAGGGCGGAGACGAAGTGGCGGAGAGGAAGCAGGCCGGCGATGGCGTCCGGCGAGGTAGCTCCGGCGATGGTGGGCGTGGTCGATCCGGGCTGCGGGGTCGTTCCCCTGATGCTGATACGGATTGGGGAGGAGGAGGCGAACGTGGGGGGAGTGGGGTGTCGGTGGGGGTTAGGGTTTGGGGTAGTGGGGGATATGGGCGCGGCTGATGGGCCGGCCTGGCAGCCTGGTGGCCTGCTGGGCCGTGGCCCAGTGGGGGGAGGCCTTTTCTCTTTCTATTTTATTTTGTTTTCTGTTTTGTATTTTCTCTTTTTGTTGTTTTACTTTTGGCTAACTATTTGGGCATCAAACGAGTTTTATAATATTTGAGAGCTGGCCCACAAAGCAGAGCACAATATAACCTACCACCAAAAACTAGTTCTGGGTAAATATCATTTCATAACTATTTTGTATTAATAAAAAGGTTATTAAATAATGTTTTCTGCCACTGCTTGAGGTTGTTTAAGTCAGTTATAAAATTTCAATAATGTTGTTTACAATTTTGTTATAGCCTCTGATTTATCTACTATTTATTGAACATTTTAGTTCTAATATTTGGAAACTTTTTTTGTTGACATTAATTTGAATTTGAATTTTGAAACGGTTTCGAATCATCGCGAGGTTAACAATAGTAACCGTGGTGACGTGGCATCATTAGCGTTGGATTACTGTAGCTTAATTACCCGGGCGTCACATGTGTATAAGGTTTTCCCTAGTAGTGTAAGTTGACACGGACAGAGGGCTTTGTTAACTTAGTCAATATGAACGATTCTAGCTCCAGTGACCGTACGATGTCCATCCAATGGTCGTAGTGCTTCTTCAACCTCTGGTCTTCTTGCGCCAGCCGCCCAAACCAGCGCCGGTCGTGCCGCCTGCTCCTGCCTCCCATTGCCGGATGTGATGCCGGGGAGGCCTCACATCCCCCTACTACTCACACCACTGGCTGGGCCATCCCTCTACTCACCCACACCCCCTATTATTCTGTGGCGACGGCAGCCTCACACCACGGTCGAACCAGTCAACCCTCGTACTCCTCTCCGTGTGGGCATCCACTGCCGCGTCTTCCTCGGCTCCGCGTCTAGGCCTCGCCGTCGTCTACCGCCTTGGTGCTCTCGGCACGGTATGGTCAATGTGGTCAAGGTACGACTTCCATCGGAAGAGTACTATACGTGGAGAGGCTCACAGCTGGGTCCACGGCCGCAGCAAGGAAGTGCCTCCTTATTATGCGCAAAATAATGATTCCTCCACCTAACAGAAGGGGCCCACCGGAAGGGGCACTGTATTTCGTGAAAAAAACATTTCCTCCCTGACTGCTAGGACACACCAGCTACTTCGCACGTAAGGAAGTGCGTCCATATTACGGGCAAAAAATATGATTCTCCCCCTGACAACTGGGACCCACCAGCGATATCTTCGCATGCAAGGAAGTACCTCCTTATCCTCCCAGATAGTCAGGACCCACCTAGTCGAAGCGTACGTAGCGTTGTCATTCAGGTCACAAACATGTACGTACATACTGGTCGATCGGTCTGTCTGCAGGATGCAGCTATGAACCATGGCCGAGTAAGGAAGGGCACGTGTCGTAGTAGAGGCGCGAACATAGCATGTCACGCGGTCCCGTCAATATCGTGTACATGTATGTACAGCCAGGGTGCACGAAAGTAAATACGGCCACATACGTACATACAGGAGGGATCTCGAACACCTACTCACGCATACTGACGGTCAAGGCTCATGTACATGGAGAGGCAGCGGAGAGCAGCGAGGGCATCCTGTTCATCGGCAGCCAACGGACTGGGTCGGAACAGAGAAACAGCATCGTCGTGTTCATTGGGAGGCAACGAAATGCGTCGTGTTCATCAGGAGCCAACCGGCCCGGACGAACAACTGAAACGAGGCCTGGCGTACCACAGAATGGAGGAAACAACCATGTGCTCGACCGCCTACGGTCGAAACAGGATCCTGTTCACCAAGAGGGGTCTGGCGTACTGCAAATGGAGGAAACAGACTTCTCTTCGACCTCCCACGGTCGAAACGGGGTCCTGTTGATCGGGAGGGGTGTGGAATACCACAAAACGGAGGAAACAGACTTCTCTTCAACCTCCTACGGTCGAAACGGGGGTCCTGTTCATCGGGAGGGGTGTGGTGTACTGCGAAACGAAACTCCATGGGCTAATGTTCATCCACTGTCTACTGCCTTGCTCCAACATCCACGGGCTACTGTACAGCCACCATCGACCTCCTCCATCCTCCACCTGCGACTGTTCATCCATGGTGTCTCCCTCCTACCTCCACTAGCTATTGTTCATCCACGGGCTCCTGTTCATCCAGCCTCCACTGCTCCTCCACCGGCTACTATTCAACCAGCCCTCGCCACGGGGTCCTGTTCCACCACCCCTCCCTGGGCTACTATTCATCCAGCCCTCAACCGGCTACTATTCAACCATCCCTCCACCGGCTGCTATTCATCCAGCCCTCCATGGGGTCCTGTTCATCCACTCCCAACCGGATCGATCAGGGTCCTGTTTATCCAGCGGCAACGGCCTGTACGACCACGTGGTCCTGTTCATCCAACCCCCAACGGGAACTGTTCATCCAACCCCCAACAACGCTCACTGTTCATGAAGAGGCAGGAGGTTCGATCGGCTTCAGTTAGCAGCAGTAGCGAAGGAATCGCTCGATCGGGTTCAGTTAGTAGCCAGGGATCGATTGATCGCTCAGGTTCAGTAACGTGTAGTAGTGTAATCGCTCGGGTTCAGTAGGCGAACGCCCCACTCGGGTTCAATTAGAGACCAACGCCTCGCACCCACACGCGTATGTGTACGAGAGAAACGTGCAATCCCTCCGTGCATCGCTCGGCCCCGACCACCCACCGTAACCAGGATCTCCCTTATATTTCTTCGCCCTCGTTCTTACCATGGTTTTTCCATCATGGACGGCCCAAAGAATGTCATGCAGCTGCGCTCATGTTCGCCTGTATATAAAAGCCCATTTTCTGTCATGATTTTTTGTCATAGAAGTAGGATCCCACCACATCTATGATGATACCGGAGACGCATTAGTATAATCACCAACATGTGGGATAGCATTGGCTTATGGATGATAACTATGGAATAGCGTTACCTAAAGAACATGTCTCTTATCTAAACTATGGAACATCGTTTACTCCTGAACAAGACTCTTAAGAGATCAGCATGAATATATAGTGGAATGTGACAATCTATTTTACATGCTTAGATGAATAACAAAGCCATAAATGTTGCACACATGTAAGATGAGGGTAAAACCTATCTGGCCGCCATCCATCGGAATGAGCATCATGTGCTGACTTGTCGATGGCCCTGCAGTTGTTGTGGCTATCCATGTCATGCGTGCACATTCGATGCAGGGAACTATTGAGTGGGGACTGTAGCTCCCTTCTGGTGTATGCTTCCCTTGTTGGAGCAGCTGCGGTGAGAAGGAAGACGGTGTGGCTAAAGATGCAGAAAACACATAGTGTTAAGAACGACACATATCTCTGATCTGAATAAATACCCTAAGAGATCAACAGAAAGGTACGAGAGTGGCCACACGTCTATTGACTGAAAACTAAATGGGGTCACATGATTTTATTTTGCTTTGGTACTGTCCGATCTGCGCCAGATGGCTTGATGGTCGTCTTGTGCCTCCTTGTAGACACTGTTCAGAATCTTCCCCAAAGAGCCAACGACCACCAGCAGAGCAGCCCGCCTCCGCCGTCCTTGGCCGCGAGAGCTCCGACCAAAACCCCGTTCCCCACCCCACCACAACGCTGTGGTTGCGCCGCCCCCGGCCAATCCACAAAGACTCGCCATCATCCAGATCCAGCAATGGTAGTACCTTCAACCCATGCAACTCTAGGATAGCCACCTAAGCACTGCTTCCACGGCGAACTTGCGCCCCCGCACCCTTACGATAGATATCAGCCAACCGGAATCCTGTGAGCTCTGCCGCCCCGAGGGGTGTTGCTTCCCATTGGGAATCGACTGACCCAGACTAAAAATTCAGATGACTGATGCCTAAATAAAGTGATTTAAGATGAGTGTACAACATATCTTGCGCCCTGCTGAAGTAGGCAGCTCCAGCTGCTGAGTCGGTGAGGCCGGCGCAGTTGCGGTGGCTCTCTGCGGCAGGAAAGTAGATATGTCGCCATGGTCGGCGACTAAGGGGAAGCAGCGCTGGGGCCCTAGACGCATCCGAAGTTGGAGCCACTCCAGTGTCGTGCACAACGGCGCGGGTGAATCGGCTCCGGTACGGTTCACACGGTCGTCGTCAAGGCAGCTCCGGTAAGACGGAGTAAGTGGCAGATAGCCTAGTGCACAACGACAAACGGATAGTGGCTCCGACATTGAGGAGGAGGGCGGCAGGGAATTTGGTGCGGTGGGGGCGCCATGGAGGAGGGGCTGAGGTTTCGCGGTTGGGGAGAACGGAGCTTCTAGGGAGAAGCTAATTTGGCGCCCATGATGTATGAATGGGGAATTGGGAGGGGAAACCATGTCTTACGGATGCATTTGTCTGAAATGTGCGTGGGGGGGGGGATTACGGTTCTACCCCTGCCTTTAGGCTTCTGGGCTTGGGTATGTGTCTTGAGGGTCGGGGATAGTAGAGTATCTTTGCTTCTCCCAAATAGTGGGCACGAGAGATTTCGGGCGAGGATGACTTGTTTTGAAATAGTGGGCGCGAGCGATTTTGGGCGAGGAGGGCGTGTTTTGAAATAGTGGGCGTGAGCGATTTCGGCCGAGGAGAGGGTGTTTTCCCGCCCATGGTTTATGAAGTATTCGACACCTGTCATTTTGGCAGAGGAGAAGGAACGCTTGGATGAAGTTACGAACCTACCCTCGATGTACAACAAGGCAATTGATGCGTGTCCCACATAAGCCTGTAATTTCACGCCTCCCATTTGTTTGCTTGGGGGAATTCCACCGAGCAGTGGGTGTTTATTGGTTCGTTAAGATTTTGGGAGAACGAGCATCCATGTCTACCTTACCAAGTCGATTCGAATCAAATTTTGAAATATTAGATTGCCACTTCTTTCTTAGATGGTGAGATAATGCTCGGGACTAATTTTTTTTTATATGCTCGTTGCTAACGATTTACTATATGAAAAATAGTTGACCAACTCAACAATGGGAATCAAACCCAAAATGAAATATCTCGATTCAATGAAATAGCTTGTTCACCAGGTCAAAATAGTGAACTAAATCCAAAATTACAAACCTCAATTGAGTAGCATGTTGTATTATAATACTCCATGAACATGCTAAAAGTCAAATTTATGAACCTTTTTGATACACATATCTCCATTCATATGTGGATTGCAGACAACATGTTCTCCATTCAATATTTGAATGCAAATTTATATCGAAACATGGTTTCTATCAGTATTTGATGCATAAACGTGACCCCCCCTCTCCCGGACTCCTATTCTCTCTCTCTCTCGCTGACAATGTTCGTTTCTACCGCACGCATGCAAACACAAACCTAGTCGGTCCCTCTCCTTCTATCTCTCCATCTATGTTTGTGTGTGTGTGCGCACACGCACGTGTGTGTGTGTCGGTCTTTCTAGTTCGCATGCACACTCCATGTATAGGTCTCTCTAGCACACAATGTACGATTCTCTAGTCCAAGCTAAATATCTAGGGAGCACTCATCGTACGCACACAAATTGCCTAGCTCGTTGTCCGTAACTCTCTCATGCACCACTCTGTTATCTCGGAGCTCTTCCCTCTCTCTCTCTCTCTCACTCTCCATCTCCCTGGGTCACACATACACATGCATATCTCACTCGCACTTGATAGACCCATCTAAAAATCTCTCTCTCTCCCTCATTCTATCTCCATCTCACACGCACACACACACAATCTCACGCCTAGCTAAGTATGACTATCTCTCACTTAATTTTAGGCACACGCAGTCCTCCCTATGTATATGACTATTTCTCAGTCTCCATCACAAACATATGCATTGTCTCTTTCCCTCACTTGGTCTATCTTGATTTCTCTCGGGGCATCTTTCTATCATGTACACACCTCGTCCCTCAATCTCTCTCCCATATAGTCCACTCACGATCCCCAGGGGATCTCTCTATCACAAACCCACCGGCTCTCCCTCCCTATGCGTCCATCTTCTCCATGCATCCCTTTTGACCTTTGACCCTTATTGGCCGACCTCTATTGGACATGTGTTATAGGGGTGTATCTCTCCGTTGCAAACAATCACGCACTAGCTATCTTCGTGTATCTCCTCACCTCACTTTTCTATCTCGGAGATGCAGGCGTGATATGTTTGCATAAGTAACAAACACTCTCTCTCTATTTAATCGTTTGTTGTCCTTTTCTATCACACACACACACACACTCTTTTGCACACTCACTCTTTCTCCTTCAAATGCACTTGATGTCGGAGTAATTAGCAAGGGGTAGCCTCATCAGCTCCCCGTGGCGTTTTCAGACCTCGGGGCGGGCTGCGCCCCTCAAGAATCAAAGACCAAAGCGCCGCCTTCTCGCAGCCGGCTGGTCCAAGCGGCCGGCTGCCAGAAGACGGCAAGGCCCAGAGGGCACCCTCAAAGTGGACCAACTTCTAGCAGGCGACCTCTAGAGAGGCCGGTTCCTAGCAGGTGGCCCCAAGGGTCCTCAGGGTCTGCACCCATATAAATACGATGAGACGGGTGTGGCTACAGCGCGCCCTGCCACCCCCAAATCCGGGGCCAAGCGAGGCCACAGTGCACCATACCAGACGAAGATCTCCCGTCTGGCATGGAACTGTTGCCACTCCGCCCATGACGCCACCCCTGGCAGAGAAGGCCATGCCCCCACTATGGGTTGTCGGTACAGCCCATAGGCGGTGGGCCTTACGTGTCAGTGAGAAGCCAGAAGGCGGCGAGCACGGACCAGTCGGCATGAGGGGAGGCTGACTCCTATCAGGCGGCCCTACCCCTCCCTCAAAGTCTGTGCGCCATTAATTAGGAGAGATGGGGAATGGCTACAGTGATCGCCCGCCAGGTGACGGTACTATAGCCATGCCTCCCCCGACAAAGCACACATCATTACCAGCATCGCTACAGTGCTGGGCAGCCAGCAAGACCCGCGAGCTGCGGGCGCGGCCTGTCTGCCAAGTACGATATAGCCGGCAGGGGCCACCGGGCGGTGGGCCCCATCAGCCAGGGAGAAGCTGGTAGCCAGAGACACTGACAGTCGGGTCCTACACCCAGCCAGATTACCTTTGTACCCCTGGGGGTTGGCCTGTATAAATCCCGAGGGTACCCATGCAAAGGGTTTAGACCTTCGTTCATTCACACACACATATAGAGAGAGGAAGCTAGGGCTAGCCTTGCTCTTCTTCCCCCTTTAGAGAACCAGCTCAAGGAGCAAGCCTGTAGCCACCATTGTTGCTTAAGTGATCATGCGGAGATCCCGCAGAGCAGCACTAGGGGTGTTATCTCCTAGGAGGGCCCCGAACCTGAGTAAGATTCGCCGGCATGCATGTTTGCGCCTTATCCCGTTTCCTGGCACCGGCAACGTACTTTTAGCTCCCTCCATGATAAGCCATCCTTTGGCATATGTCGCACGACACCCCCGACATTTGGCGTCCACCATGGGGCTAGGTGCACCGTAGTCCGGAGATCTGTTCTACACGGGAACCCTCTTCCTCCCTAGCGAGTACAGCTAGCCTGCCACGCCCAACGACATTTGCGCCGACGTGCTGCAAGGCGCTGAGCTCGCCTGCGCGACGAGCTGCCTCACTGACCTCATCGGCGAGGTCCACCTCTCCGACGACCCCGCCCCCGACGCGGGAGCAGCCAGCTCAAAGAGCTGCCTCCTCGACCTCATTGGCAAGCTTGACATCGCCAACAAGCCGGCCTCTGACTTGGAATCGATCGGCTCCACCAACCCGATGCTTGTCGACTCCGACACGACATCGCTTGGCGCCTTCCCCACCAACGTGGTGGTCATTAACGGTCCTCTCCCACGCGCTGACAGCAGCGGCAGCACCGTCATGGAGGTGCTCGTCATCAGACACGACGGAGCCTCTATGGCACTCAAGACCCACCGCAGTCGGCCCTGCGGGACCTGTCTGCGCCCATCTCAGAAGACGTCGACGCCGAGACGCTGGAAGCCCACCTTGTCTCGTGCTACCTCTTGAGCACTGCGTTGGATTTCCCCGAAGAGGAGAGGATGATGCAGCAAAGTAGCGTAAGTATTTCCCTCAGTTTTTTAAGAACCAAGGTATCAATCCAGTAGGAGGCCACGCACAAGTCCCTCGTACCTGCACAAAAAAATAGCTCCTCGCAACCAACGCGATTAGGGGTTGTCAATCCCTTGGTCACTTACGAGAGTGAGATCTGATAAAGATGATAAATAATATTTTTGGTATTTTTGGTATAGAGATGCAAAGTAAAAAGTAAAAGGCAAAGTAAAAACAATGCAAGTATTAAAGTGATGGAGATTGATATGATGAGAATAGACCCGGGGGCCATAGGTTTCACTAGTGGCTTCTCTCAAGAGCATAAGTATTCTACGGTGGGTGAACAAATTACTGTTTTGCAATTGACAGAATTGACCATAGTTATGAGTATGTCTAGGCATGATCATGTACATAGGCATCACGTCCGAGACAAGTAGACCGAAACGATTCTGCATCTACTACTATTACTCCACTCATCGACCGCTATCCAGCATGCATCTAGAGTATTAAGTTAAAAATAGAGTAACGCCTTAAGCAAGATGACATGATGTAGAGGGATAAATTCATGCAATATGATAAAAACCCCATCTTGTTATCCTCGATGGAAACAATACAATACGTGCCTTGCTGCCCCTTCTATCACTGGGAAAGGACACCGCAAGATTGAACCCAAACCTAAGCATTTCTCCCATTGCAAGAACTACCAATCTAGTTGGCCAAACCAAACGGATAATTTGAAGAGACTTGCAAAGATAACCAATCATACATAAAAGAATTCAGAGAAGATTCAAATATTGCTCATAGATAATCTTGATCATAAACCCACAATTCATCGATCTCAACAAACACACCGCAAAAAGAAGATTACATCAAATAGATCTCCACAAGAGAGGGGGAGAACATTGTATTGAGATCCAAAAAGTGAGAAGAAGCCATCTAGCTACGAGCTAAGGACCCGAAGGTCTGAAGTAAACTACTCACACTTCATAGGAGGGGCTATGGTGATGATGTAGAAGCCCTCCGTGGTGGATGCCCCCTCCAGCGGAGCTCCAGAACAGGCCCCAATATGGGATCTCGTGGATACAGAAAGTTGCGGTGGTGGAATTAGATCTTTGGCTCCGTATCTGATCGTTTGGGGGTACGTAGGTATATATAGGAGGAAGGAGTACGCCGGTGGAGCAATAGGGGCCCACGAGGCGGGGGAGCCCTAGGGGCGCGCCCCACCTCGTGACCGCCTTTTGTTCCTTGGAGTAGGGTCCAAGTCTCCGGATCACGCTCGTGAGAAAATCACGCTCGAAGGTTTCATTCCGCTTGGACTCATGGATATTCTGCTTTTGAAACACCGAAATAGGCGAAAACACAATTTCGGGCTGGGCCTCCGTTAATAGGTTAGTCCCAAAATGATATAAAAGTGGAAAATAAAGCCTAATATAGTCCAAAACAGTAGATAAAGTAGCATGGAACAATCAAAAATTATAGATACGTTGGAGACGTATCATCTCGCTCGTCGAAAGCGCCAAGAAGTAGGCCACATTGAGACGCCTCTCAGAGGCCTACCAGCGCGAGATCGACCGCGCCGTTGGCGCCACGCCGGCTGCCGGCGGGCCCAGCCGCATTGGCACGATCCAGCAGCGCGGCGCTGCCATCACCAACATGTCTGGAGCAGACCGCCATGTCTATGCCACGCCCAAGGAAAACATACGAGCTGCCCAGGCGGCAGCAGATGAGCTGGACCACCTCAAGGGCGACGCGCGTCACTACATGACAGAGCGCGTCCAGCTGCTCATTGATGCGGCTACCGCGCAGCAAGAAGCCGGCTGTCGCACCGACGAACCCGATCAGCGGGTTGAGAACCCGCCCCCTCGCCAAGAGCAAGGTGCGACCTCCCAGACACCGACTGATGGCATCCGCGACAGACGAGACAAAGAGCCGGCTGCTAGTCGCAGCCGAACACGCCTATCAGGACCCCAATTCGAAGTCACATCGATCCAGTCGGTGACACCTCATATCACTTTGCGGCCTCACGCAAGGTATTCCCACGGGTGTCGCCTTACCATGGCCCGGGACCGTTTGCGCCTTTTGGCTCACGATATGACAAAGGTCGCTAGCATCCATATAACAGTAGAACCCGGCCAACATGAGTAGTCGTGGAACCCAAAGTGGCACTAACTTATAGGGACAGCATACATGAATCAACATCGAGCATGTCGCTCAAAGAAGATGTGAATCGGGGCTGTAGCACTAGGCTAACAGACTCTAGGAACCCGGCTGTAGAAGGCTAGGAAGGACTCGGATGTCACAAGCGTGACATTTTCAAGGGATGTATACGTGAAAGAAGTGAATCACATGCCGCTACCAATTGTTCTCGAGCAAGAGTGGGCTAGCAGGACTCCGTGAACTGGTCAGAAGGACTACTATGGCTCATGGAAGCACAAGACTACATTTCCCCATAAGAGAGGCTACCAAGGATAAACAACTAGGTTGTCGAATCCCACACATACCAAGCATTTCAATCATACACACAATATGCTCGATATGTGTAAATACAACATGGCATCACAACATAACTCTACGACTCAAGTATTTATTCAATAGGCTCTGAGGAGCGAGATATTACAAACATGGGTCTCATGACCCAACATTCAGAGCATACAAGTCAAAGCACAAGAGGAAGCGTAACATGTCTTAGTACAGACATCTACAAATGAAAAAGGGCTTAGAAGCCTGACTATCTACCAGATCCTGCCGAGGGCACAAGATCGTAGCTGAGGTATCAAGCAAAACGTCGAAGTCCACACGGAACTACTAGTGAGACTGAAGTCTCTCTGCAAGAACATAAAATAGGCAAATGTGAGTACAAATGTACCCAGCAAGACATACGTCAGAACTAACTACATATGCATCGGTATCAATAAAGGGGGGTGGTGGAGTTTAACTGCAGCAAGCCAGCTTTGACTAAGTGGCTAACCTAAACTACGACTGCAAGCAACTCTTTTTAGGTGGTGCACACGAGTCCACATTTTCACAATATCAATACACCACTATGGATCCGCTCCCGTCTCCCTACGAGAACGCCATCCATAGCACTCACGCTTATCTTGCGTATTTTATAGTATCCACTTTCACTTGTCTATGAACTGTTCTAGGCAACCCTGAAGTCCTTTACCGCGGACACGGCTATTCGAATAGATGATGCTAACCCTGCAGGGGTGTACTTCTGCATACATGTTTCCACCACTTAGCGTCTGCACATGACATGTGCTCGGCAGACTTCAAGCGAAAGCCGACATGGGTGTAGACCATGACCTACCTAAACACTCAAGTCTCTAGTCCAGGTTTATCGCCTATTCAGGTTTCATCCGCAGGGAGTCCGGCCGAGGTTTCCACATACGGCCCCGAACGATGTGTACAGGATTCCGCGACACCAAATGGGCGCCCGGCATACCCGCCACGTGCCTACCGTGATCACAGCCCACCCTCGGTCAGCGCTAGAACGCCTCGATGCGGCTATATCTCCCACGGTCGGGCACGACTTAGAGGCATAACCGCATTGAAAGCAATGTCGCAAGTGAGGTAATCTTCACACAACCCATGTAATACATAAGGGAAAGAGATACATAGTTGGCTTACAATGCCACTTCACACAATACATAAATAAACATCCATCATCCAGATTACACTCAAGGTCCGACCACGGAACCAAAATAAAAGAAGACTGCCCTAAATGCTACACAGATCCCCGATCATCCCAACTGGCTCCACTATCGATCATCGGAGAAGACACATAGTAACGACCACGCCTCATCGAACTCCACTTGAGCTCGGCTGCGCCACCTGACCGCATCGTCGGCACTGCAACTGTTTTGGTAGAATCTGTGAGTCACGGGACTCAGCAATCTCACACCCGCGAGATCAAGACTATTTAAGCTTATAGGAAGGACAGAGTTGTGAGGTGGAGCTGTAGCAAGTTTACTAGCATATATGGTGGCTACATTCGCAAAAGAGAGCGAGAAGAGGAGCAAGGCACGGTCGTGAAGGTAGTAGCGATCAAGAAGTGATCCTGAACTACTTACGCCAAACATAACTCCAACATCGTGTTCACTTCCGGACTTCGCCGAGAAGAGACCATCACGTTACACACGCGTTGATGTATATTAATTTAAGGTCAACTTCGGTTTTCTACAACCGGACATTAACAAATTCCCATCTGCCTCATAACCGCGGGCATGGCTTTCAAAGATAATACCCCGCAGGGTGTCCCAACTTAGCCCATTATAAGCTCCCACGGTCAACGAAGGATATTCCTTCTACCGAAGACCCGATCAGTCTCGAATCCCGGACTACAAGATATTTCGACAAGAATAAAACAAGACCAGCAAAGCCTCCCGACAGCCGACAAATCCCGATAGGAGCTGCACATATCTCGTTCTCGTGGCACATCCGGACGAGACAGGCTACGAGTAAAACCAGGCCTCGAAGTTTCCCGAGGTGGCCTGCAGCGGCTCGGTTCGGGCCAGCACTCAAGGAGCACTGGTCCGGGGTAATAAAGATGACCTCGGCTCGTGGAAACCCGGGGAAAAGGGCTTAGGTGGCAAATGGTAAAACCAATGTTGGGCCTTCTTTGGAGGAGTCTTATTCAAAGCGAACTGTCAAGGGGGTCCCATAAATCACCCAACCGTAAGGAACGCTAAATCAAGGAACATAACAACGATATGACGGAAACTAAGGCGGCAAGAGAGGAACAAAACACCAGGCATAAGGCCGAAGTCTTCCACCCTTTACCAAGTATATAGATGCATTAATTAAACAATAGATATTGTGATATCCCAACAAGTAAACATGTTCCAACAAGGAACAACATCTCCATGTTCCAACAAGGAACAAACTTCATCTTCACCTGCAACTAGCAACGCTATAAGAGGGGCTGAGCAAAGCGGTAACATAGCCAATCAACGGTTTGCTAGGAAAGGATGGTTAGGGGCTTGACATGGAAATATGGGAGGCATGATATAGCAAGTGATAGGCATCATAGCATAGGCATAGCAAAAGAGCGAGCATCTAGCAAGCAAAGATAGAAGTGATTTCGAGGGTATGGTCATCTTGCCTGCAAAGTTCTCAGAGTTGTCGAAAGCTTGATCCTCGTAAGCGTTCTCAACAGGTTCCTCGTTCACGTACTCGTCTCCTGGCTCTACCCAAAGCAAGAACACAAACAAAGGAACCACAATAAATCACGGTGCAAATGCACAAGCAACATGATGCAAAACATGGCATGATATGCGAGATGTGATATTCAATGCGTATGCGTGCTCCGGAAGGAAAATGATGAACCAGGCATCAACTTGGCAAACCAAGTATGCCGCTGGAAAGGTGAGATGATTTTGGTTGAAATCGATATAAAGATCACCGGAATCGGATGCACGGTTTGCAAATGACAAGCAAAACAAGAATGGCACAAATCTGCCATTAACAGCAAGATACCACTTAGCAAGTAACAAGAAATTAATCTACTGCACCCAAACGTACCAACAAAGCATATGGCAGTGATCTAATCAAGATGCTTGACAAAAGATGAACACTGAGCTACGGCTAATCACACATTAACAGGTTCAAACAAGCATGGCAAAAGTGCAAAATAAATCAGCTTCACAAACTTGGTGAAAATACTGAACATGGCAAAATCAGCATCAGGAAGCAATGTTCAGAGCAAGCAAACTACATGCTACAGGAACTTATAATAGCAAAACAAGGCATGTCATAGAAGCTATACATGGCAAGAACAACATCATAGCATACACGGATCAACTACAACAACCTTGGCAAAATTGAATAACATGTAAACAATCTGCCAGGAAACATTTTATAGCAAAAGTAGAGCTCCTATTTACGCAAGCTATGGCACTCCATAATTGCAAACAAGGGCATGGATGGATAGAGCATAACCATATGTTCAAAAAATCCTTACTTAAGCATCTCAAAATAAGCATGGATCTCTCTGTAGCATCAAGTTAACATGGCATAAAAATATCAGCAAAACAGGGGCTGAAATCAGAAACATCATGAAGCCTAGTTTGCATGCTTGTGCTAGTCACCACAGAGATCACAAAAATACATGGCACACACCCCTGTAAAGATGGCATGGCATATTACAAAACACATGTAGGACTCAAGTTCATAGGATGCACACATCAATCATGGCAAAATGACAAAAGTGCATGTTCGATAAGAATCAAACTAACATCACATAGCCCTCTTCTAACAGCATTTCGGGCATCAAGATGAGCTCAAATGAAAATGACGCAATGAGATGAAATGATGTACTCATCGAGGCGAACAATACGGTATGCTACACGCCCAAAATGGAACCACGGGTGCAAAGTTATGGCATGATGAAAATGCAACAAAATTATCACAGATGAATGACTTGGACGAAAAATCGGGGGGGAGAAGTCAACCCTCTCGTTTTTGGATCTAGATCCGGCTCGAGGTCGCCGGAGTCTCGCCGGAGTGGCGCCGGAGGAGGGAAGAGGACGGCCGGGGAAGGCGCCGGCCGACGAGGGGCGCCGGCTGGGCGGCGCGGCGGGCGGAGGGGGTGGCCGACGGCTTGAGGCCGAGGCGCCATGATGGGACGGGCGGCGGTGGGCGGGCGGCGCGGCGGCGGTAGCGGCGACGGCGGCCGAGGCGGCGGGCGAGCGCGGGGCCGGAGGGAGGCGCGGCACGCCCGGCGCTGGGAGGCGGCGCCCGCCAGCGCGGGAAGGCCGCTGGGCTGGCGGGTCTGGCGCGCCGGGCGGCGGTGGGCACGGGCGCCACGTGGCAGCCTCCGGTTGGCTGCGGGCGGCGGCGCGGACGTGTCCGGTCCGATCCGGATGTCTCCGGCGGGGGAGAGGGAGCGAGGCTAGGGTTTGGAGGAGGATTGATCCGAAATTTCGGGGGAGGGGGTGTTTTTATAGATAGGAGGAGCTAGGAAGCTCCAAATGGAGTGTAGTTTTCGCCCACACGATCATGATCCGACGACGGAGAGCATGGAAGTGACTTAGATGGGTTATTGGGCTGTTTTGAAGGGGTGTTGGGCTGCAACTTAAAAGATGCCTTTGCGAGAGTGCGGTTAACCGTTGGAGTACCAAACGAGCTCCAAATGAGTACCCGCTTGGTGGTCTACCGGTGGTGTACCGGTGGTGTACCAAGGCCACTTGACAAACCTCGGTCCATTCCGAGAAAGTTGAGTACCCGCTCACGGAAAAACGTAAAAGGGGACACCGGGGGACATAGGAGTGCCGGATTGCAAAACGAACAACGGGGAAAATGCTCGGAATCATGAGACGAACACGTATGGAAATGAGATGCACATGATGACATGATATGAAAAGCATGACATGGACAAAATGCAAAACGAAAGACAAAAACCCAACCACGGAGGGAATATCATATCACAATGCCGAAAATGGTAAGAGTTGGAGTTACAAATATGGAAAGTTACATCCGGGGTGTTACAGCGCTGCCCACGGCCTCGAGCATACTACAAACACCAGAAACTACTTGCAACTCCTGGACAGAGGACAAGGGTGATTAAGAAGTCGAGCGGGGTCATATTTCAGGGCCCAATGCATGGTAGTAGCTGTTTCATGGATCACAAACATAGAACTCAGTTCCTGAGGACGGATTCAATGAGACAACCCACCATGTACTCCTACATGGCCTCTCATCGATACCATTACCAAATTGTGTTCAGACACTTAGCTCTCAACAGTAGGGCATGTTCACACTACTCCGATTCATCCCCGATGAATCAGACCTGACACAACTCTAAGCAATACAAGGCACGACAAACAAGCATGAATGAGTAGGCACATCAGGGCTCAAACAACTCCTACTCATGCTAGTGGGTTTCAACTATTTATTGTGGCAATGACAGGTCATGCAGAGGATAAAGGGGTTCAGCTACCGCAGCAAGTAACAGTTGAATCATTGTTGTCCTAATGTAGTAAAAGAGAGTAGGAGCGAGAGAGTGGGATTGTATCGGAATGGACAAGGGGGTTTTGCTTGCCTGGCTCTTCTGAAGATAGCATTGAGTCTTCATCGGTGTCAACAATCACAACGTCGGAACACGTCTACTGAGGGGGGGTCAAATACCGACAAACAAGGAAGAACACAATCAATGCAATGCACAATATGATGCATGATCATGACATGGTAATATGAGTGTGTTGGCCTAATGCAACTACAACCAGATGAATTTGGGTCATATTGAACCAAGGGTTCAACCCCAAATTGAAATTATGAATTCAAATAGTGCCTTATCATGTTTTGCACTAAACAGCAAGGTTAAGTTGTTTAAATATGCATGAAACCAGTGCAGATGGATAAATTGGATATTTCTGATCATTTTTCATATATAAGTTGTTTGATTTGGAGCTATAGTTGATTTTCTATGATTTTTAGAAGTTTTGGACATTTTCTGGAATTTCCTGAATTGAAATAAATCTAGAAAATACATATTGCGTCAGCATGACATCACCCTGATGTCAGCAGGTCAACTAGGCGCCTCCAGGTCAAACCTGACTAGTGGGGTCCACTGGTCAGTGACTAGGGCTGGTTAGTGACACTGACAAGTGGTTCCGGTCATCGCCCACGTCAGCAAAGTCAACATGACATGTGGGGCCAGTCAACAGCCATGTCAGCGCGGTCAAAGCTGACGCGTGGGGCCTCTGTGGTTTGTTAAACATAACAGGAAATAAACTAGAATTAATTATGGGTGTGGTGCCCATCCGTCAGTGAGCTAAGGGGTTAGTTAGTGGCGTCATTAGTGGCTAATGACAGGCCACGTCGACCTCGCCGGAGTTCGCCCGGCGACGACCAAAACGACGGCGGAGCGTTTCAGAAAAACGCTACGGGGCTCCATTTTGTGCGCGGTTTATTGCTACGGCTTGCTGGTGCTCTTGTGCATCTAGTGGTGGCAGCGGCAGCAGCTGGGATGGCCTGAGTCGACGGCGGCAGCGAGCTAGGCGGCAGCCGGAGTTCGGGCAACAACGGTGTGGGCGGTACGGAGCACGGGATGAGCCGTGGACGGTCATGTTCGAATCGCGTAGTGCGGTGAGTGCAACGGTGAGCTCGAACGCGAGCTTGCGCGGCCGTAGCTACGATGGCAACATGGCCGGCGGCGGGGAGCTTCAGCTCCGCTGAGAACGAGCGCTACAAGGCGCAATCGAGGCGGGGAAGAGAGGGGGTTTGAAGTGGTAGCTCACATAGAGTTGAACGGAGGCCTTGGCGAGCTCGGGGAGGGGCTGGTGGTGATGAGAGGTCGCCGCGATCTCGGTGGCCGAACGAAGAGGGCGGCGGCGGTGTTGTGGCGCGTCCGGGGCCTCGTGGCTCGTCGAGGAGGTAGAGGACGAAGTGGCGGAGCTTCTGGGTGCGTCGGTGAGGCGTGGGGTGGCCGGTGGCCGCGGGAACGGCGAGCGGCGCGACGGCTTGTTCGGGTGGCTGTGCGCGAGAGAAACAGAGGAGGTGGAAGCACAGGAGAGAGTGAGAGAGCGGTCGGGGTTGCGTGGCGTCGCGAGGGAGGCCCAGGGCGACGAGGGGGAAGCGGTAGGAAGCAGGAGGTGGCACAGGCGCGTGCCGGCGTGCGGCGAATACACACCTCGCGTCCTTCTGGCGCGAGGTGGGGGACGACTGGCAGATGGGCCTGGTAGGATGCTACAGTGCCAGGCCGGCCAGGTAAGCACCAGGTATTCTCTCTCTCTCTCTTTTGTTAATGTTTTTCTATTTCTCTATAACTTCTAGGCTTTATTAAAAATACCAGAACGTTTCCAAAAATCCTGAAAATAATTGTGGGCTCTGATTGGAATATTTTCAACAGCCCTCACTTAAGTTCAGAATTTTTGGACATTTAAAACATTATATAGCATTTAATTGTCCAAGTTCAAGTACGTATGAATTAACTCCAAAATCCAGAAATGTCCTAGAAATGTGTGCATCATTTTTGGAAGAAGTTTTCACCCATTCCAAAATTGATGAACTTTTCTAAAGACCATTTTGGGTAGATGGAAAATATTTAATTTGACCCTAGTTGGATTAAGGGGTTTCTAGGGGTTTCTGTCATCCCCATTTCAAGTTTCTGAGAAATTTTAAACATGATGCACACATAAAGGCTAGCCTAGTGCAAACCAGATCTAGGGATGTGACAACTCACCCCTACTAAACAAGAATCTCGTCCTGAGATTCAGGTTGTGAGGTAAGAAGGCAAAGGGACACAAGCTAATACAATATTCACGATCCAGATGTCTTTCTCGAGCATATTGATTCATTGCATCTCGTTGACCTCGACGTCTTTCTTTGAGATCTACATCCAACATGACAACGAGAAGAAAGGGAGGATTTTAGAAGAATCGATCTTCTTGAGGTTCGAACAATTTAGGATCATCTTAATGATCACAAGGTCAACTCACGGTATGATACATAGAAACATCTCTGGAGCTGAGAGGCAAAACATGCATGAGGAGCGACATAAGAAACAATTTGACGAGGGTTTCAAAGTAGCAAGGAAATTGCCATGAATCCATAACGGGGCACTTCAGGGAAGGTGACTCGAAGAACTATTCCCTTAGGTGGCAAAAAGAATTACTTTTGATACAAAGATCATCGAAATTCTTTATACCAGCCTAAGGCAATCACAAACGATCGTGTGAACGAATTCCAAAGAATGGCATACTCATACCAGAATGGATGATGTGGACTACCTTGTTGAAGACAACGCAATGGATGATTTTTCTTATCATCAGAAATGGATGGGATCCTTGGTAGGACCACCTCTGAAAATGATCCTGAACAACAATTACTAAGAGGGCAGCCCATGGGAATTGGTACAATGGCGGTGCAAGCTGAGAACAAAACGCAACTACTGGAAATGTTCTAACCATCATATCTGCTTGAGATTCAGATCTAGTTACTAACAGAATTCTTCAGACTCAACATGTCTGGAAAGAAAGTTTGCAACACAATTCGACGAGATGATGTTGCGAGATTCTCGGTAATTGAACTACGATAGCAAGCTCCAAAACATGAGCTGGTTCCGCGACATACATGTGAACACGTTGTCCTGGACAAGCATGACCACATAGTAGTATTATAACAAAACACTATCGAGTATCGGAGGGGAATCATTAGCGAGGGTAGCGAAGTCCTAGCATAAGTCATGATTCTTAAGAAGGAACTTCTTCACCTTGAACAAATCAAATAGTGGCTTGGTGTGCTAGGGAATACGAATGGAGTGGAGGTAATTAATCTACCAAACCATAGAATACCTCGCACGAATGCATGACTGACTTGGGATGATTCCGAAGGAAGCAAAACAAACCTTTCTCAAATTCATGGCGGAAACATGCACTGAATGCACATGAATCCGAGGAAGTCACTTCTTCCATCCAAGCATAAGCTTCATGAACGAAACACGAAGGCATTGCTTACAAAGTTTCCAACACTAGGTTGATGTTCAACATGACTCATGGGGGAGACAGAATGCTGCTGATGGACTCAACAACAACTCATCGGAATTTCCATATCACTGGACTTCCACCATCATGTGAACACGGTGATAACATTGGTCAGACCAAAAGATGTAATGGTGTATGATTGAGGGATCAACCACGAGTAAGACAACATTACGAACATTGTTGGTTCTGATTTGACTTGACGATAACCCATACTCAATCAAAGTTTGATAAGACAATAGGTTCAACAACTGATCACGGGGATCAGCCGATGAAGATATCATCTTTCTTCAGCACACACGCGCACTCAAGGATATCCCTTAGTGATGAACTAAGTCGGACAAGCTTTTATCTTTCAACTCTCCAAGTTGTCGTTTAGCTCAACCAACTAGCTCAGGGGTATCCAACACAGGTTCTTGGAGAAAGGGTGGTTCACAAGAATTCAACTTGATCATGAGCTCAACATAACTGTCGGATTTCGGGTTCCGGCAGACCTCTAGGTTCGAACACTGGGGTGCGTGCGGAGATCTCGCCCTCTACCTACCTGCACCTCACCGCCATGCTAGGATCTAAAACTATGAAAGGAACAACACAAGAGACACAAGGTTTATACTGGTTCAGGCCACCATTGTGGTGTAACACCCAACTCCAGTGTGTGGTGTGGTGGATTTCCTCTTGGGCTGATGATGAACAATACAAGGAAGAACAGCCTCGCGGGGGTCTGTTCTTGGCTGTTGCAATGAACTGCTAGGGGGAGTTCAGTCGCTCTCTCTCTGCTGATTCAAGATGCCAGATCAAGCTCCGATCTAGCTGCCTCTACCCTGTGGGTGGCTAGTCCTATTTATAGGCAAAGGCCCTGGGCCTCTTCCCAAATATTGAGCGGGAAGGGCGCCAACAATTGGACATTTTCAAGGGGAACATCTAGTACACCTATCCTGACTAAAGTTGGTCCTCGCCTGTCAAAGGCTGTGGTGGTGACGCCGGCTTGGGCTCCACGATGACTTCCTTCCTGCCGCTATGATGGTCTTGGTCTTGTTGCAATCAAACGGATGCCTTTGCTTGATTCTCTCGCTGCGCTTGCCCCTTTGCACCAAAGAGGAAAGGAGGACATCTGCTGGCTGGCGCTCACTGGCGCCCTTGGTCATCATGGTTTGCGCCATGGGCACCTCGTGAGGTACCCTGCCTTGATCTCTCCACCTCCTCATGAGCCACTGACGAGGCGCGCTACCGAGGAAGCTTCACGTCGTCCGCCTCATGAGGCTTGGCCTCGCGAGGGTCTTGAGCTTGTGCCGATGAAGATGGGCGTGCTAGGCCACCCCTTGAGCCACGCCGCAGGCCGCAGGCAGGCAAGTCTGGGTACCCCCGTTCCCAGAACACCGACAGTAGCCCCCGGGCCCAAGGCGCGCCTGGACTTGGCTGAGCAGAGAAGCAGTGTTGATTGGATGTGGGTGGCTCCGCTCCCCCACGACGCCTCGGCAACTGCACGAATGACAAGTCCCTGCATGCAAAGCGGGTCATGATTACCTACGATCGTGGAGGCCGGCGGTTGGCCTTCCTCGGCTATAAGTATGGAACGGCGTGTGCCCTTCTAGTCCATCTCTTCTTGCTTCTCCGTCCTTACTCCACCTTGCCGCAATGGCTCCGATCCGCCGGTTCTCCGCAAAAGAGAAGGGAAAGGCACCCCGAGAGGGTCCCGACCCGCTTCCGCCGAAGAAACGGCTAGCCCTATGCTGTTGAGATGAGGGTGCCCGGCAGGAGGTGTCGACGCCTTGGTGCGAGCGGCCGCCGCCAGGGTTCCCGCTGCCCTTGTACGCCCACCTTGAGGGCCCTGCAGGAGTTGATGCCTAGCGCCATGGACGACGCCGCCGTCGGCGTTGGTGGGTCACGGCGGTGCACGTTGTCCCTCCTAGAGTTCATGCCGAGGGCTCTTCCCGAGAGTTAGTGCTCCACGCCGCCATGCCTCCTCAGTCTTGGATTTGCCTTCCTCCCTCCTTCGCCTTCGTGATGCCGCAGGGGGGATACTTGGAGCTCTGGTTGCAGCACGCCGGCTGCAACACCCTCGCGACCGAAGTAGAGGTCGCGGTCGTCGCCCCGGGCAAGGTATTCATGACTCGAGGCTGGGGCGAGATCGCCCGGGTCTGCAAGACGAGGTCGCCCTCGAGATCCACCTGGAGTACGACGGCGCTTCCATGATGCTCTTCAAGGTCTTCGACGAGGACGGACGCCGGCTAGAGTGCTGCCCTGAGAGAGGTGGTCGGGGCCCTGCCGTGGCGAGGACCAGGCTCGCCGATCGCTCCCTCAGCAGCTCCTCAGGCGGCGGAGGCATCGGAGGATCCAGCGACTCCACCGAGCTCTTCGTGACTCCGGAGACGAGCGACAACAGCTACGAGCCACCGAGCGTGCACCGTTCTCGGAGCAGGACGGGCTCATCAGGCCGCCGCCGCCTCTGATCTGGATGAGGTTGGCGCCGGTGCTTGACGGCCCACTATTGATAATGGCATTTCTTGCGGAGGCACGTGTAGTTAGCGTTCTTTAGGATTTGTTCCCTCTGTTCCTAGCGAGGAATCAAAAAGCGCGCCACGTGGGGGCTTGTAAGGTGCCTGTAGTTCTGTTTGTTAATATAGTCCTTGCCATGAAGTAGTGCGAGATGCTCATTCCGTCTTAGCTTAGTTCTTCCTTTCGAACCTCACGAGGGCTTGGTGCTCTATGCCGACAGGTCCCGGTCCCATGGCAAGCTTCAGCCGTCGCTGGTATGCCAGGTCACGATGCCGTGGTCAAGGCCAGGAGGTGAGCGGCCTGGGGTCCAGTAAGACCCCCTGAGTCGTGATGCTCAGGAGGTTCCCTTTAGCGCTCAAGAAGCCATCGTACGGTGAGAAAGGAGTGCGGCGTTGCTAACACGGGAGTGCATTGGGTGGGGGGACGGTGCTGCGATAGCTAGTGTTTCCAGTGGGTGACTTATCTTGAGAGTCAGGAACCGCTTCCTGGTATGACGCTAGGTTCGCGCATCGGCAGGCGAGGGGTTGCCTGGCGAGGTCCCCGCGTGCCTCTTCCCTCTCGCCTTTGCTCCCCTTTCTGCTCTACATCCTCGGGTCCCGGCCCTCGAGCGGGTCTCAGCCGTCGCTGGTATGCCAGGTCGCGATGCCGTGGACAAGGCTAGAAGGTGAGGGATGGAGAGCCAGTAGGAGCCCATGAGTCACGATGCTGAGGTACCCCCCTTTAACGTGCAAGCGGTTCGCGCGGATGAGAGTGAATAAGACGCCGTGAGGGCCTCGCCTGGCGCTGCTCCTTGAAGTGATCCTGCAGGCCCACCACAAGAAGAACAAGAGTCCGCTATGACAAGCGACGGTCAGACGTTGGTTGCTTTGGAGGGGTGACGAGGCACTGAAGGCCTGACGAGGTGGCGTTGTGCGGGGCTGCCGCGGCCAGAGCTCAGCCATTCAGGTTTGTCGGCGTTGCAGGGACGGACCCATGCGCAAGCGCCGTGCCATTGTGGAGTAGCTTCATCAGTTGGTGTCAGTTGAGCAGGTAACTAGGTCAAGCACGTTAATCACGAAGGAGCAAGTTCATTTGGATAGATGCAGGGAAGGCAGACATCGCTGGGTGTGGCCCGAGCGACTTGGGGATGATGCAGCCCGAGGGGCGCCCCCAACAAAGTAAGCCAGGAACATGAAGTAAAGGGGATACACGCTGCAGGGACGGACCCACACGGCCTGGGAATAATGCAGCCCTAGGGGGGCGCTCCTAGCTGGAAATGAAACTTGAAGGATGTCACCTGATAACGTTGAAGACGAAGGGGTGTTGAAGTAGCGGACGTCGTGGGCTGCGGAATGCGATCTTCACGAGCCCCCAGGCCCAGGAGCCTCGGGAGGCTCCGGAGGTGCTGGTGGCTCCTCGTGGACCATCTCCATCTTCGCCAGGACTGCGGAACGCCTGGCCTCTTGAGCCTCCTTGCCTTGCTCCTTCCTGAGGGAAACATGCTGGTGGCTCCTCGTGAACAATACAAGGAAGAACAGCCTCGCGAGGGTCTGTTCTTGGTTGGTGCGATGAACTGCTAGGGGGAGTTCAGTCGCTCTCTCTCTGCTGATTCAAGATGCCGGATCAAGCTCCGATCTAGCTGCCTCTACCCTGTGGCTGGCTAGTCCTATTTATAGGTAAAGGCCCTGGGCCTCTTCCCAAATATTGAGCGGGAAGGGCGCCAACAATTGGCCATTTTGAAGGGGAACATGTAGTACACCTATCCTGACTAAAGTTGGTCCTCGCCTGTCAAAGGCTCTGGTGGAGACGCCACTTGGGCTCCATGATGACTTCCTTCCTGCCGTTGCGACGGTCTTGGTCTTGTTGCACCGAAACGGATGCCTTTGCTTGATGCTCTCGCCTGCGCTTGCCCCTTTGCACCAAAGAGGAAAGGAGGACATCATGCTGGCTGGCGCTCACCGGGCGCCTTGGTCTTCATGGCTTGCGCCATGGGCACCTCGTGAGGTACCCCGCCTTGATCTCTCCGCTTCTCGCGAGCCAGCCTGACGAGTCGCCTCGAGGAAGCTTCGTCGTCCGCCTCATGAGGCTTGGCCCCTGCGAGGGTCTTGAGCTTGTGCCGATGAAGATGGGCTGTCTGGCCACCCTTGAGCCATGCCGCAGGCAGCAGTGTGCAAGTCTGGTACCCCTGCCCGTAACGCCGATAATAGCGATCGGGACAACTCGTAATACTTCCGAGAAGATATTCGGAAAATCAAGAACCACCGATATGTTACTAAGCTCGAGAACAACCTTGCCTTTCAGGGCAAGATGATATGATCAAAAGAGTGAGGGATTGACACAATCCTAACTCATTGATCGAAGAGTGCACCAGAAATAAGGACTAGGTAGCACGATCAATCTTAGGATGATGATTTAATAACCAACACGCTAAGAATGAGAATATTGTCCATTAACTGCCAAGTAAAGAGGTTGCTAGGAGTATCGATTTCACACATCACAGTTCACTTATCGGCATTCCGGTTACAACAACACGGGACCGAGGAATGAATAATGCTAGCCAGAAGTATCACTACATCAAGAATTCATGAGAAATAGTGCAATTCTCATGACAATCCTGACATAAAGGGGGTAATACTCCGAGGTAGAACAGAATCAAAAGCTGGATTGGCATTTGATTTGCGGATTACAACTGCTTTGACCCAATCCTGGATATGGATGAGGTACTGGAGTTTGTTTCTCCTAGTCATTCCAGAATAGAATGGCTTGACAGACCACAAGAATAATAGGCATCGATGAACGAATGCACCCATACTCTTGATTGTCAATTGATAGATGGAGGTCAGAAAACAACTAAAGAGGGACAACTCAAAGGAACATATGTTTTTTTAGTTGTGGATGCATAGATTAGTTTGTCGAGCGGAGCTCAACATTTCTTTCGGATAACCCATGCGGAAAGGTAGAACTGGCAGATTCAAAATTATGAATGGAGAACTCCTCAAGAGTACTCTAATTGTGATCCTTCGGTTCAGCGAGAAACTTCTTCCATAAGCGGTTCATAGTATTTGTAAGAAAGAAATACCATGGACCTTGAGGACTATCGCAAAGTTACTAATATCCTAAAGGAACTAGAAAACACTATCAACAGGAGGTAAGTAGGGTGAATCTCGGGTTCAAGAACCCAGGAATAGAATACCTACTACTAAATAGCATCACGGGATGCTTTCGAGAATGGTGGCCAGAATCATCACACGGGAACACAAAAACATGGTAGATTACTAGATGATCCTGACACCTAGGGTCATAATAATAGCTCCAACATATATGTCGAGGCAACAGAGTACCTCAACTCACCGATTAGTGCGATTAATCTAGCCCAAATGGACATCAGGAACATGGGAAGGATTTGCAAATGCATCAGACTGTTTAGAAACCTGAGATGACTCGGACAACATAACGGCTGTAAATGCTCAAAAATATTTGAGACATCCTGCAAAATAGTGGACTGACCACTCAACATCTCAATATCAAGGTTTTGAGGCTAGCTATGATCATACGGAAGTAATAGAAGCTGAACTGAGACTTTTGGCTCACGTATATGACAGTGTCGCTAGCACCCATATGACAGAGAACCCGGGCCGACATGACTAGTCGTGAACCCAAAGTGGCACTAACTTATAGGGACATGCATACATGAATCAACATTGAGCATGTCGGTCAGCAGCGTGTGAATCCGGGCTGTAGCACTGGGCTAACAGGACTGCGGGAACCCGGGCTGTAGTAGGCTAGGCAAGACTGGATGTCAGCGTGACATTTCCCAAGGGATGTACACAGAACGAAGTGAATCACATGCCGCCAGCCAAGTGTTCCGGAGTAGAGTGCTGGGCTAGCAGGGACCGTGAACGGGCAGAGCGGACTACTATGGCTCATGGAAGCACAAGACTACATTTCCCCATAAGAGAGGCTACCAAGGATAAACAACTAGGTTGTCGGATCCCACACATACCAAGCATTTCAATCATACACACAATATGCTCGATATGTGTAAATACAACATAGCATCACAACATTACTCAACGACTCAAGTATTTATTCAATAGGCTCCGAGGAGCGAGATATTACAAACATGGGTCTCATGACCCAACATTCAGAGCATACAAGTCAAAGCACAAGCGGAAGCTTAACATGTCTGAGTATAGACATCTACAAATGAAAAAGGGCTTAGAAGCCTGACTATCTACCAGATCCTGTTGAGGGCACAAGATCGTAGCTGAGGTATCAAGCTAAACGTCGAAGTCCACACGGAACTACTAGTGAGACTGAAGTCTCTCTGCAAAAACATAAAATAGGCAAACGTGAGTACAAATGTACCTAGCAAGACTTACATCTGAACTAACTACATATGCATCGGTATCAATAAAGGGGGGTGGTGGAGTTTAACTGCAGCAAGCCAGCTTTGACTCAGTGGCTAACCTAAACTACGATTGCAAGCAACTCTTTTGAGGTGGCGCACACGAGTCCACATATTCACCATATCAATACACCACTATGGATCCGCTCCCGTCTCCCTACGAGAACGCCATCCATAGCACTCACGCTTATCTTGCGATTTTAGAGTATCCACTTTCACTTGTCTATGAACTGTTATAGGCAACCTGTAAGTCCTTTACCGCATGACACGGCTATTCAATAGATGATGTTAACCCTGCAGGGTGTACTTCTTCATACATGTTTCCACCACTTAGCGCCCTGCACACACGACATGTGCTCGGCAGACTTCAAGCTTAAAGTCGACGGGTGTAGACCACGACCTACCTAAACACTCAAGTCTCTAGTCCAGTTTATCGCCTATTCAGGTTCCATCCACAGGAGTCCAATGAGGTTTCCACATACGGCCCCGAACGATGTGTACAGGGTTCCGCGACACCAAACGGGCGCCCGGCATACCCGGCCACATGCCTACCGCATCACAGCCCACCCCTAGGGTTAGCGCTACCCACGGCCTCGAGCATACTACAAACACCAGAAACTACTTGCAACTCCTGGACAGAGGACAAGGGTGATTAAGAAGTCGAGCAGGGTCATATTTCAGGGCCCAATGCATGTTAGTAGCTGTTTCATGGATCACAAACACAGAACTCAGTTCCTGAGGACGGCTTCAATGAGACAACCCACCATGTACTCGTACATGGCCTCTCATCGATACCTTTACCAAATCGTGTTCACACACTTAGCTCTCAACAGTAGGGCATGTTCACACACCTCTAATTCATCCCCGATGAATCAGACCTGACACAACTCTAAGCAATAGCGGGCGCGACAAACAAGCATGAATGAGTAGGCACATCAGGGCTCAAACAACTCCTACTCATTCTAGTGGGTTTCATCTATTTATTGTGGCAGTGACAGGTCATGCAGAGGATAA
Source organism: Aegilops longissima (assembly GCA_021605205.1). Classification (NCBI taxonomy): domain Eukaryota; kingdom Viridiplantae; phylum Streptophyta; class Magnoliopsida; order Poales; family Poaceae; genus Aegilops; species Aegilops longissima. Next base: position 196,371,153 of record CM038679.1, read on the forward strand.
AGGGGTTCAGCTACCGCAGCAAGTAACAGTTGAATCGTTGTTGTCCTAATGCAATAAAAGAGAGCAGGAGCGAGAGAGTGGGATTTTATCAGAATGAACAAGGGGGTTTTGCTTGCCTGGCACTTCTGAAGATAGCATTGAGTATTCATCAGTGTCAACGATCACAACGTCGGAACACGTCTACTGAGGGGGGGGGTCAAATACCGGCAAACAAGGAAGAACACAATCAATGCAATGCACAATACGATGCATGATCATGACATGGTAATATGAGTATGTTGGCCTAATGCAACTACAACCAGATGGATTTGGGTCATATTGAACCCAGGGTTCAACCCCAAATTCAAATAGTGCCTTATCTTGTTTTGCACTAAACAGCAAGGTTAAGTTGTTTAAACATGCATGAAACCAGTGTAGATGGATAGATTGGATTTTTCTGATCATTTTTCATATATAACTTGTTTGATTTGGAGCTACGGTTGATTTTCTATGATTTTTAGAAGTTTTGGACATTTTCTGGAATTTCCTGAATTGAAATATATCCAGAAAATACATATTGCTTCAGCATGACATCACCCTGATGTGAGCAGGTCAGCTAGGCGCCTCCAGGTCAAATCTGACAAGTGGGGTCCATTGGTCAGTGACTGGGGCTGGTTAGTGACACTGACAGGTGGGTCCGGTCAACGCCCATGTCACCAAAGTCAACATGACATGTGGGGCCAGTCAACAGCCATGTCAGCACGGTCAAAGCTGACGCGTCGTGCCTCTGTGGTTAGTTAAACAGAACAGCAAATAAACTAGGATTTATTATGGGCGTGGGGCCCATCCGTCAGTGAGCTAAGGTGTTAGTTAGTGGCGTCATTAGTGGCTAATGACAGGCCACGTCGACCTCGCCGGAGTTCGCCCGACGACGACCAAAATGACGGCGGAGCGTTTCGGAAAAACGCTACGGGGCTCCGTTTTGTGCACGGTTTGTTGCTACGGCTTGCTGGCGCTCTTGCGCATCTAGTGGTTGCAGCGGCAGCAGCTGGGATGGCCTGAGTCGACGGCGGCAGCGAGCTAGGCTCCTGCCGGGGTTCGGGCAAAAACGGTGTGGGCGGTGCGGGGCACGGGAGGAGCCGTGGACGGTCGTGTTCAACTCGCGGTAGTGCGGTCAGTGCAACGGTGAGCTCGAACGTGAGCTTGCGCAGCCGTAGCTACGATGGAAACATGGCCGGCGGCGGGGAGCTTCACCTCCGGTGAGAACGAGGGCTACAAGGCGCAATCGAGGCATGGAATAGAGGGGTTCGAAGCGGTAGCTCACATAGAGTTGAACGGAGTCCTCAACGAGCTCGGGGAGGGGCTGGTGGTGACGAGAGGTCGCTGGCGATCTCGGTGGCCGAATGAAGAGGGCGGCGGTGGCGGCGGTGGCGGCGGTGTTGCAACACGTCTGGGGCCTCGTGGCTCGTCGAGGAGGCAGAGGACGAAGTGGCGGAGCTTCTGGGTGCGTCGGTGAGGCGTGGGGTGGCCGGTGGCCGCGGGAACGGCGAGCGGCGCGACGGCGCGTTCGGGTGGCTGTGAGCGAGAGAAACAGAGGAGGGGGAAGCACGGGAGAGAGTGAGAGAGCGGTCGGGGCTGCGTGGCGTCATGGGGAGGCCCAGGCGACGGGGGGGAGCGGTAGGAAGCAGGAGGTGGCACGGCGCGTGCGGGCAGGCGGGCGGACACACGCCAAGGCCCTTCCGCACGACGTGGGGACGATCGCGATGGGCCTGGTGGGCTGCTACATGCCAGCCGGCTAGGTAAGCGCCTGTATTCTCTCTATCTCTCTCTTTTGTTAATGTTTTTCTATTTCTCAGAACTTCCGGCTTTATTAAAATACTGTAATCGCTTCCAAAAATCCTGAAAATAATTGTGGGCTCTGATTGAATATTTCCAACAGCCCTCACTTGTTCAGAATTATTTGACATTTAAAATATTATATAGCATTTAATTGTCCAAATTCAAATACGTATGAATTAACTCAAAATCCGAAATGTCCTAGAAATGTGTGCATCTTTTTTGGAAGAAGTTTTCACCCATTCCAAAATTGATGAACTTTTCTAAAGACCATTTTGGGTAGATGGAAAATATTTAATTTGACCCTAGTTGGATTAAGGGGGTGCTGGGGGTTTCTGTCATCCCCATTTCAAGTTTCTGAGAAATTTTAAACATGATGCACACATAAAGGCTAGCCTAGTGCAAACCAGATCTAGGGATGTGACAACGCCTCACCATCAAGCACGACCAAGATGGTCACCCTCGAGCGGTGGAATGACGGGATGATTGTCCGCCTCATCCTCCTTCTCATAGAGAGAGGCGTGCTTCCGCGCCGCCTGTTGACCACCCAACTCTCGGTGACCGGCTGGGCCGCCGAGAAGGAATCAGAGAGAATGATGCCCACAACTGGATGGACCGTCTCAATGGATCCCTGACGCTAGAAGAAGAAGACACGTTGGGCCCGCCTTGTTTCGGCCTCCGCATCTGCGACGAGCCCTTTCCCAAAGGGTTCACGCTTCCACAAGATACGCCCAAGTAGAATGGCTCTGTGAAGCCAGAAGACTGGCTGGTCGACTACTCCACGGCCGATAGCATAGCGAATGGCAACAAGCGTGTTGCCGTGAAGTACGTTCTGCTCATGCTCCCAGGCATGGCCCGGACATGGCTGAAGAGCCTGAAGCCTCGTAGCATCAACAGCTGGGTAGATTTCACTGAGGTCTTTGTCCGCAACTTCACCAGCACCTACAAGCGGCCTCCGAAGCCTCGCCAGCTTTCACTGTGCGTCCAAGGCCCCAACGAGTCCACTCGCGACTACCTGACGCAGTGGGCCAAGCTGCGCAACTCTTGTGAAGGGGTGCATGAGGTCCAAGCCATCGACTACTTCACTGCCGGGTGCCGAGAGGGCACCTTGCTCAAACACCGACTCCTTTGCAACGAGCCGGCCACACTCGATGAACTGCTGATCATAGCAGACAAGTACGCCACTGCCGACTCCTCCATTAAGTCGGAGCTTCGAGTGGACGCTTCTGGGAAGGTGCTCCCTCTGGCTCCTCGAACACCGGCTGCAGAAAACAGTCGGCGCCAGCAGCCAAACGACAACAAGCGCAAAGCCCCCCAGCCGGCTTCCCCCAGCCAGCAGGTGGCGACAGTTGAGGATCAACAAGCTGAAGGGCAGCCACCCCCCAAGCGTCAGAAAGGCGCCAAGCCGGCTTGGTTGCCTGGTTTCTCCTTTGAGCAGACCCTCGATGCCCCCTACAAGTTCCACAGCGGTGCGAAGCCATGCAACCATAGAAATCGGAAGTGCCGCTAGCTTGTCCGCATTGCCAAGGTAGAAGGACTGCCACCTCTGCTTGCTGGCCCACCGGCTCCGCCTCCTCTGCAGCTGACCACCCGTCCAATAGTCGGTGCAATCCAAGATGATTACCCTGAAGAACAAGGTGCCTACATTATCTTCACCAGTGTGGCCAGCGATAGGCACAGCCGACGTCAGCAGCACCGTGAAGTGAATGCAGTTGCCTCAACTGCTCCAGAGTTCATGCATTGGTCTGAGAAGCCCATCAGCTAGAGCCGTGCTGACCACCCGGAAGTGATGCCTGTTGGCGTTCCTAGAATGGGGGTCCCCAGACTTGCCTGCCTGCGGCCCACGGCGTGTGGCACTGCGAGTGGGCCCATATGGCCCATCTTCACCAACAAGCACTCAAGACCCTCGCGAGGGGCCAAGCCTCGCGAGGCGGACGACACAGGATCTCCTCGGGAGCGGCCTCACCAGGCTGGCTCGCGAGGGGAAGAGAGATCAAGGTGAGGCAAACCTCGCAAGATTCTCATGACGCAAGCCATGATGATCGGGACCAGGTGGGCGCCAGGCGGGCACCAGCGCGCATAGTGTCCTTGCTTCCTCTTTAGTGCTAAGGAGGCAAGCGCAGGCAAGGAGTACCGAGGCATCAGGCAAAGGTTTCCATATCGGTGCAACGAGACCAAGACCAGCAGGACGGTAAGACGGAGGTCATCGTGCAGCCCAAGCCGGCGTCACCACCAGACCCTTTGGTAGGCGAAGACCACTTCTGTGAGGATAGCTTTTACTAGTTGTCCCCTTTGAAATTGGCCGTTGTGGCATCCCTTCCCGCTCAATATTTGGGGAGAGGACCAGGGCCTCTATAAATAGGGCTAGCCACCACAGTAGGAGACATCGGATCCTCACCCATGAGATCACATCTTGAGTAATCCTCACCCACACACAGTCACCAAGCACAAGAACACCTCACCTCAGGAGGCTGTTCTTCCCCGTGTACTGTTCATTCTCTGCCCAAGAGGCAATCCACCACACCACACAGGAGTAGGGTATTACACCACAACGGTGGCCCGAACCAGTATAAATCTTGTGTCTCTTGTGTTGCGAGTTCGTCGAGCTAAGCTTAGAGATCCCGGTGAGGTTAAGGGCGTGATTTGGTAGGGGGAGATCTTCCGCGCACCCTAGTGTTCAAACCTTGAGGGTTTTGCCGGAACACGAGATCTGACAATGGCTTCTCCAGGTTCCTATGCCCTGGTGTTGGATGCCACCCTTGCAACAGAGAGGCGAGCTGCTCGGTTCTCCCTGATTCTGATAGATGGCGGTAGCAGCATCAACATCCTTTACCGCGACACCATGGAGAAGTTGAAGATCAAAGAGAAGCAGCTGCTGCCAAGTCGGACTGTGTTTCACGGCATTGTACTCGGCTTGTCCTGCTCACCAATCGGCAAAGTCAAGATAGATGTCCTCTTCGGAGACAAGGATCATTTTCGCTGAGATGCGATTTGGTTTGAGGTGGTTGACCTGGAGAGCCCTTACCATGTGCTCCTAGGCCGGCCTGCTCTAGCCAAGTTCATGGCAGTGCCTCATTATGCCTACCTCAAGATGAAGATGTCAGGAACCAAGGGCATTATCACGATCAGTGGAGACTATGAGAAGTCGTCTACCTGTGCTGCTGCCAGCAGCCGGCTGGCCGAGTCCCTTGTGATTGCTACTGAGAAGAAGCTCCTGGAACGGGTGGTGGCCATGGCCGGCAAGCAGCCGGACATGTCCCCAGAAACCAAAGAGTCAGAGACCCAGGGCTCCTTCCAGCAGGCCAAAGAGACAAAGAAGATTCCCTTGGACCCTGAGCACCCGGAGAGGCACGCTATCATAGGTGCCAATCTTTGTCGGCGTCCAGGGAACGGGGGTCCCCAGACTTGCCTACCTGCGTCCCACGGCGTGGCTCCACGAGCGGCCCTGTACGGCCCATCTTCACCAGCAAACACTCAAGACCCTCGCGAGGGGCCAAGCCTCCCAAGGCGGACGACACAAGACCTCCTCGTGGACGACCTCACTAGGTAGGCTCGTGAGAAGCGGAGAGATCAAGGCAAAGGGTAGCTCACGAGGTTCATGTGATGTAAGCCATGACGACTGGAGCCAGGCGGGCGCCAGCGTGCAATGTCCTCATTTCCTCTTTGGTGCTAAAGAGGCAAGTGCAGGCGAGGAGTCCCGAGGCATCAGTCAAAGGTTTCCATATCGGTGCAACAAGACCAAGACCAGCAGGACGAAAGTACGGAGGTCACCGTGGAGCCCAAGACGGCGTCACCACCAGAGCCTTTGGCAGGCGAAGACCACCTTTAGTCAGGATAACTGGTACTAGTTGTCTCCCTTCGAATTTGGCTGTTGTGGGATCCCTTCTCACTCAATATTTGAGGAGAGGACCAGGGCCTCTGTAAATAGGACTATCCACCAGCGTAGCAAGGGGGATCATTCAGATCATCCTCAACCACACAAGTTCACCAAGCACAAGAGCACCTCTCCTCAGGAGACAGTTCTTCCCTTGTAACTGTTCATCCTCAGCCCAAGAGGCAATCCACCACACCACACTAGAGTAGGGTATTACACCGCATTGGTGGCCCGAACCAGTATAAACCCTTGTGTCTCTTGTTCTTTGGGTTCGTTGAGCTAGGACCTGTGGTTGTTGTGATAACGATCTAGGGAGAGAGAGATCTTCGTGCTCACGCCAGTGTTTGAACCTCAAGGGTTTGCCGGAGCCCAAAATCCTACATTTGGCGCGCCAGGTAGGGGTGTGTAGAAGCTTTCCTTCCGCTGATGCACGTCCCATCGCTTCGTCGCACCCATGGCGGACGCTCGTCCAGCCCGCGCTAAGCATCAGGCCGCCCTCGCCGCCCGCGTCGCTCAGACCGCTCCTGTCGGCGGGCCTCCCCGTCGTTCCCCGTCACCCGCCGCCAACGCCGTCACCGGCCCGGTGGGAAACGAGCAGCAAGCTTCATCGCTGCACCCCTCTATGCAGCGAGATGGCCACACCGCCACCCCGTCGCTAACCCCAGCCGGCTCATCGTCTCACGCTCATCGCGCTCCCACGGACGCCCAGGCCGCACTGCTCATGGCACGCGAGCTCCTCCGCTACCGCCCAGTCGACGACCTCTACGAGGACTGGCTGGACCGCATCGCCAAGCTCGTCAGCGCCGCAGGGAGCTCCCGCGCGCCATCCCTCTTACTACCTCGCCCTCCGCCAGCTGCCCGAGACGTGGCTGACGAAGTGCCTCCACCACCTCTGCACCAAGACGGCGCTCTGGCGCCGAGGTGCGCGGCCCCCAGGCGCGACCCACCGCGTCGGGCGCCCGCGCGAGAAAAAGGAAGCTGCCAAGAAGTTCCCCGGCCGCAAGAGAATGCACCCGCGCTCCCAGCGCCACTGCGACAAGACCGCGTGCCCCCTGCAGCGGCGGAGCGCGGGCATCAAGGGTAGGCTCCGCATCAGCACTGGGCCCCGGTGGCTATAGCAGGCTGCTGCGCCTTCACTCCTGAGCTATGTAGCGTCACCTGGTCGGGAAAGTTCAAGCCAGACCTGCCTCCTCACTACGACGGCACCCCCGACCCCACGGAGTTCTTGTAGATCTACAAGCTGAGCGTCAAGGCGGCCAACGGCGACGAGAAAGTCATGGCGAACTGGTTCCCCATGACTCTCAAGTATGGCGCTCGCTCGTAGCTCCTGAACCTGCCCCCGGGCTCGATCTCCTCCTGGGATGAGATGCGCGATTGTTTCATCGCCAACTTCCAGAGCACTCGCTACCGCCCTCCGGCCGTGGGTGACCTGCGTCACATCAAGCAGCAGCCAGGAGAGACCCTGCAGAAGCACATACAATGCTTCAACAACGTTCTCCTCAAGATCCCCAAGGTGACGAACGAGGCCATCATTTCAGCATTTTCTGATGGCGTCCGCGATATCAAGATGAAGGAGGAGCTCGCCATCCACGAGGAGCTATGCATGGCTTTGGAGCTATTCAACCTGGCGACCAAGTGCGCAAGGGCTGAGGAGGGGTGCATTTCCCTCCTCGAGCTCCCGGCTACCGACCTGGAGGAGAAGAAAGACAAGGCTAAGGACGTGAAGCTCAAGGCAGTAGCCGTGCTCGCGGTGGAGCCAGATACGAAGCACGGCCGGGACCATCCCGAGTCGTCCAAGAGCAGCCGGCCGTTCTGCACCTTCCTTAATGTACACAACCACAACACCAACGATTGTCAAGAGCTCCGGCCCATTCGAGATGGATGCTTCGGTCGATGCCCCGAGCACAACTACCGGGGCTATGGCCTAGGAGGAGGACGAGGCGGAGGATGCTGGGACGATCGCGACCCCCGCCAGGAGTGGCGCGATCGGCCTCGCGAGGACCGCTGGCAGGACCAGCCTCATGAGGGCGCATGGAGGGACCAGCCTCGCAAGGACCGCCCTTAGGGAAATGCTGGTCTTCCTCCGCTGCCGCCCCCGCGAAGAAGGAATGACGACCACCATCAGGATGAGGGGGCTGGAGGCTTCCAGGAACCGCGTACTATCACCTGCATCTTAGGCGGAGCTCAGGCCCTAGCCTCTCAGCGTATCTTCAAGCAGTTTGCTCGCGAGGTGAAAGTAGCCCTTCCCAGGCATGAGGCCACGCGCCCGCTCAGGTGGTCCAAGTGCGCCATCACTTTCAGCTCCGCGGACCAGCTCAAGTGCGCGGCCACCGCTAGCGCCCTCCCGATGCTCGCTCACCACATCAAGAACGCATAAGTCACCAAGACCCTCATCGACGGTGATGTAGGGCTTAACGTCCTGTCCGTCGAGACGTTCGACTGCCTCCAAGTGCCATACAATCAGCTTCAGCCTACCAAGCCCTTCTCAGGAGTGACCGACGGCTCCACCACCCCGATAGGGAAGGTCCGCCTCCCTGTCACCTTCCTACAGCGTGACAACTACCGCACCATGCTCATCGACTTTGACGTTGCCCACATCCATTTGCCGTACAATGCCATCCTTGGGTATCCGGCCCTATCCAAGTTCATTGAGGTGACCCACCACGGCTACAACGTCCTCAAGATGCCAGGAAGCGACGGGATCATCACCGTCCCTGATAACCCACAAGTCTAGGGGACCGCAACAGTTTTTGATAAGTAAGAGTGTCGAACGCAACGAGGAGCTAAAGGTAGAACAAATATTCCCTCGAGTTATATCGACCACCGATACAACTCTACGCACGCTTGACGTTCTCTTTACCTAGAACAAGTATGAAACTAGAAGTACTTTGTAGGTGTTTTTGGATAGGCTTGCAAGAAAGTAAAGAACACGTAAATAAAACTAGGGGCTGTTTAGATAAAAACACAACTAAGGTAAATATGGCGAGTGTGGAAAAGTGGTGGTAGGAGTTGTGGAATTGTCCTTAGGCAACTGACTATGTTACTAGACCGATAATCGTTATTGCAATTCTATTTGAGGGAGAGGCATAAGCTAACATACTTTCTCTACTTGGATCATATGCACTTATGTTTGGAACTCTAGCAAGCATCCTCAACTACTAAAGATTCATTAAGGTAAAACCCAACCATAGAATTAAAGCATCAAGTCCCCTTTATCCCATACGTAAACAACCTACTTACTCGGGTTTGTGTTTCATCACCACGCAACCCACTATAAGTTTAATCATGAACGCATTGCAACACCCTACAGCGGAATCCTCACGGTTCTTGCCGACACGGAGGGCACCATAGGACAGCACCAATAATAAAACATGCAACTCAAATCAATCGTAGCAGTTCATCAATCACCGATAGGACAACGAAAATCTACTAAGACATCATAGGATGGCAACACATCATTGGATAATAATATGAAGCATAAAGCACCATGTTCAAGTGGAGGGTACATCGGGTTGCGGGAGAGTGGACCGCTGAATATAGAAGGGGGAACGTGATGGAGATGTTGGTGAAGATGACGGCGGTGTTGATGGAGATCGCGGTGATGATGATGGCCCCTGGCGGCCGCTCCGCGCCATCGAAGCAAGGGGAGAGCCCCCTTCTTCTTCTTCTTCCTTGACCTCCTCCCTAGATGGGAGGAGGGTTTCCCCTCTGTTCCTTGGCTCCCATGGCTTGGGATGGGCGAGAGCCCCTCCGAGATTGGATCTATCTCTTTGTTTCTGCGTTCTATTCTAGCTCTGTTTCACCGTTTCGCGTATATATGGAGATCCGTAACTCTGATTGGCCTGAAACCTTTTCTGTGATTTTTTTCCGAATATTAGCTTTCTTGTGGCAAAAGAAGAGCATCAACCGCCTTACGGTGGGCTCACGAGGGTAGGCGGCGCGCCCCTGCCTCGTGACCACCTCGGGCACCGTCTTGCGTGGATTTTTCTTTTGGAATTTTCCATATTTTCCAAAAATAAGATCCGTCTATTTTTATCCCGTTTGGACTCCGTTTGATATGGATATTCTGCGAAACATAAATCATGCAATAGACAGGAACTAGCACCGGCAATCGGATCAATATGTTAGTCCCAAAATAATATAAAAGTTGCCAAAAAGTATATGAAAGTGAATAATATTGGCATGGAACAATCAAAAATTATAGATACGACGGAGACGATCAAGATCCCCAAGCTTAATTCCTGCTCGTCCTCGAGTAGGTAAATGATAAAAAGAATAATTTTTGATGTGGAATGCTACCTAGCATTATCTTGATCATATGTCTAATCATGGCATGAATATTAAGACACGAGTGATTCAAAGCAATAGTCTATCATTTGACATAAAAACAATAATACTTCGAGCGTACCAATAAAGCAATCATGTCTTTTCAAAACAACAAGGCCACAGCAAGCTTATCCCTACAAAATCATATAGTTTGGCCATGCTTCATTTTCGTCACACAAAATGCCCCCATCATGCACAACCCCGATGACAAGCCGCAATTGGTTCATACTTTTTAACGCGCTTCAGCTTTTTCAACCCTCAAGCAATACATGAGCGCAAGCCATGGATATAGCACTATAGGTGGAATAGAATATAATGATGGAGGTCATGTGGAGAAGACAAAAAAGGATAAAGTCTCACATTGACGCGGCTAATCAACGGGCTATGGAGATGCCCATCAATTGATGTCAATGCAAGGAGTAGGGATTGCCATGCAACGGATGCACTAAGAGCTATAAGTGTATGAAAGCTCAACAAAAGAAACTAAGTGGGTGTGCATCCAACTTGCTTGCTCATGAAGACCTAGGGCATTTGAGGAAGCCCATCGTTGGAATATACAAGCCAAGTTCTATAATGAAAATTCCCACTAGTATATAAAAGTGAAAGCATATGATTCTCTCTCTATGAAGAACATGGTGCTACTTTGAAGCACAAGTGTGGTAAAAGGATAGTAACATTGCCCCTTCTCTCTTTTTCTCTCATTTTTTTGTTTTTTTTGGGCCTTCTCTTTTTTTTGGCCTTTCTATTTTTTTTCATCCGAAGTCTCATCCCGTCTTGTGGGGGAATCATAGTCTCCATCATCCTTTCCTCACTTGGGCAATTCTCTAATAATTATGATCATCACACTTTTATTTACTTACAACTCAATATTACAACTCGATATCTAGAACATAGATATGACTCTATATGAATGCCTCCGGCGGTGTACCAGGATGTGCAATGATCTAGCGTAGCAATGACATCATCATGCTAGCTATCTTACGATCATGCAAAGCAATATGACAATGAATTCTCAAGTCATGTATATGATTATGATGGAAGTTGCATGGCAATATATCTCGGAATGGCTATGGAAATGCCATAATAGGTAGGTATGGTGGCTGTTTTGAGGAAGATATAATGAGGCTTATGTGTGACAGAGCATATCATATCACTAGGTTTGGATGCACCGACAAAGTTTGCACCAACTCTCGAGGTAAGAAAGGGCAATGCACGGTACCGAAGAGGCTATCAATGATGGAAAGGTAAAAGTGCGTACAATCCATGGACTCACATTAGTCATAAAGAACTCATATACTTATTGCAAAAGTTTATTAGCCCTCGAAGCAAAGTACTACTACGCATGCCCCTAGGGGGATAGATTGGTAGGAAAAGACCATCGCCGTCCCCGACCACCACTCATAAGGAAGACAATCAAAGAAACACCCCATGCTTCAAATTTGTCACATAACGGTTACCATACGTGCATGCTACGGACTTGCAAACCTCAACACAAGTGTCTCTACAATCCACAACCACCCACTAGCATAACTCTAATATCACCATCTTTATATCGCAAAACTATTGCAAGGAATCAAACATATCATATTCAGCGATCTACAAGTTTATGTAGGATTTTATGACTAACCATGAGAATGACCAGTTCCTGTCATCTCTCTAAATAGATATAAGTGAAGCAAGAGAGTTTAATTCTTTCTAAAAAAGATATTCCCACGCTCTAACAAATATAAGTGATGCAAAAGAGCATTCTACAAATGGCGGTTGTCTATGTAAAAAGAAACAGGCAATCCAAACTTCAAATGATATAAGTGAAGCACCTGAAGCATTCTATAAATCCATACTCAAAAGATATAAGTGAAGTGCAAAGATCATTCTGTAAATCAACCAAGGACTATCTCATACCAGCATGGTGCATAAAACAAGAATAAAAACCTAATTGCAAAAGACGCTCCAAGACTTGCACATATCGCATGAACGAAACGAATCCGAAAACATACCGATACTTGTTGAAGAAAGAGGGGATGCCTTCCCAGCATCCCAAAGCTTAGACGCTTAAGTCTCCTTGAATATTTACTTGGGGTGCCTCGGTCATCCCCAAGCTTGAGCTCCTGCCTCTCTTCCTTCTTCTCACATCGAAACCTTCTCAATCAAACACTTCATCCACACAAAACTTCAACAGAAAACTCGGTAAGATCCGTTAGTATAATAAAGCAAATCACTACTCTAAGTATTATTGCAAACCAATTCATATTTTGTTTTCGCATTTTTTCTACTGTAATATAACTTTTTCATGGCTTAATCCACTGATATAAAATGATAGTTTCATTAAAACAAGTAAACTATGCATCAAAAACAGAATCTGTCTAAAACAGAACAGTCTGTAGCAATCTGAACATTCACCATACTTATGATACTTTAAGAATTCTGCCAAAATTAGGAAAAATAAAAAATTTGTACAGAAAGACAGTTCAACAAGAATCAGAACCATTTGATGTTCCAATAAAATATTAAAATTCACACACTACAACAAAGTTTCTGTCCTGCACCGCACAAACCAACAAGCATTGTAAACATCCTAAAGGCAAACCTTCGCACATTATTTTTATAATACAATGGAACTGTACAAGGGGATAATTATTTTTATTGAAAATTTTCTGCAATCAAGTTCACCAAGTTGCCGTGAGCATGAACAAAGTTCAAGGAGCTCTCCCACTTCAACAATGCTTGTCTCTCTTACTTTCACTTTTCTTTTTGAAAAAGTTTTGAGTTCCCCTCTTTATTTTTGTTGTTTTTAAACTATATGAAAGCACTAAACAGAAATAAATTACTCTCTAAAACTTCTGGGTTGTCTCCCTGGCAGCGATTTCTTTAAAGCCATTAAGCTAGGCATATGGTGCTCAAGTAGTGAATCCACCCGGATCCCAAGGTATATCAAAGCCAATTTTAATTAACAATGATTTGTAATTTAGTAGTGAGCACAAAGTAACATATATCATGTAATGACGAAGTCTAACTCTCTTCCTATGCATCGGCATGTCATAAAAGAACAATTCATGCACACATAGTAAAGGCCAATGCATAGTATAAGCAGTTTCTTGCAATTTCATCATATTGGAAACATAAAGAGGCGGAGATATAGTTTCTCTCTCATAATAATTGCAAGTAGGAGCAGCAAGAACATGCATATTATATCTATCAAAATCATCATGTGCAACGGTAAGAGCCAACCCATCAATATAATCCTTAATAAGTGCAAACTTCTCCGATATAGTGTAGTCGGGAGAATTCAAAAAGATAATAGGACTATCATGCGTGGGTGCAATAGCAACAATTTCATGTTTAACATAAGGAACTATAGCAAGTTCATCTCCATAAGCATAATTCATATTGGCTTCTTGGCCACAAGCATAGCAAGCATCATCAAAAAGGGGTATTTCAAAATAATCAACGGGATCATAGCAATCATAATAGCAATAATCATAGCAATCATCCTTCGGTAAGCACGAAGGGGAATTAAACAATGTAAGAGTTGAAGAGTTACTCTCATTAGAAGGTGGGCATGGGTAGCTAATCCGCTCTTCCTCCTTTTGTTCTTCGCTCTCCTCATCATATTTTTCATCCAATGAGCTCACAGTTTCATCAATTTCTTCTTCCATAGATTCCTGCAAAATATTAGTCTCTTCTTGGACAGCGGAGATTTTCTTAATAAGTGCATTAATTTCATAATTGTATTTATAATTCTCATAGCAATATTTGAGGATAGCTAAATTTTTAGATCTATAAACAGCATCATCAAAATCCTCAAGCTCTTTACACATAGCTTCAATTTCATAAGCACCCATAAAAGCAACAAATTCTTCTATTTGTTCCACATCATAGTAATCATATATACCTCTATCATAAGAAGCTAAGGTTTCATTATCATTAAATTTGCATGAAAAGGGAAGGTGTGGACAATTCATCCTAGAGCAACAAGTATAATCATATTCCATGCGTAGTTGCCAAGCATACCACTTCAATATATGAATTTGATCCCATAATAGTTTCCCTTTTTGTGTCAAGCGATAATCCCTAATATATTCACGTTGATCCAACGTTACTCCCATTACATAATTGAATGGGGTTTTCTAAGGATTATTAAAGTAGTACATAATATCTTTCACATAACCAGCATCGAGGGTTTTAGGAGGTTCCCCGTCTCCATGAGTGGCAAGTACACCTAATTTTTTGGTATTTCGTGTTCCATATCCATAACTAAAGATAGAGAACAACTAAGAACAGCAAATAAAAATTACTTAGTGATAAAGCAAACAAGCACACACGATAATATTCACCCCACGCTATTGCTCCCCGGCAACGGCACCAGAAAAAGGTCTTGATAACCCACAAGTATAGGGGATCACAACAGTTTTCGATAAGTAAAAGTGTCAAACCAACCGAGGAGCTAAAGGTAGAACACATATTCCCTCAAGTTCTATCGACCACCGATACAACTCTACGCACGCTTGACGTTCGCTTTACCTAGAACAAGTATGAAACTAGAAGTACTTTGTAGGTGTTTTTGGATAGGCTTGCAAGAAAGTAAAGAACACGTAAATAAAACTAGGGGCTGTTTAGATAAAGACACAACTAAAGTAAATATGGTGAGTGTGGAAAAGTGGTGGTAGCAGTTGTGGAATTGTCCTTAGGCAAGTGACTATGTTACTAGACCGATAATCGTTATTGCAATTCTATTTGAGGGAGAGGCATAAGCTAACATACTTTCTCTACTTGGATCATATGCACTTATGATTGGAACTCTAGCAAGCATACGCAACTACTGAAGATTCATTAAGGTAAAACCAAACCATAGCATTAAAGCATCAATTCCCCTTTATCCCATACGTAAACAACCTACTTACTCGGGTTTGTGTTTCCGTCACTCACGCAACCCACTATAAGCGAATCATGAACGCATTGCAACACCCTACAACGGGAATCCCTCACGCTTGCGCAACATGGAGGGCACCATAGGACAGCACCAATAATAAAACATGCAACTCAAATCAATCATAGCAATTCATCAATCACCGATAGGACAACGAAAATCTACTCACACATCAATGGATGGCAACACATCATTGGATAATAATATGAAGCATAAAGCACCATGTTCAAGTAGAGGGTAAATCGGGTTGCGGGAGGGTGGACCGCTGAATATAGAAGGGGGAAGGTGATGGAGATGTTGGTGAAGATGACGGCGGTGTTGATGGAGATCGCGGTGATGATGATGGCCCCCGGCAGCGCTCCGGCGCCACCGGAAGCAAGGGGGAGAGAGAGCCCCCCTTCTTCTTATTCTTCCTTGACCTCCTCCCTAGATGGGAGGTGGGTTTCCTCCTGTCCTTGGCTCCCATGGCTTGGGAGGGGCGAGAGCCCTCCGAGATTGGATCTATCTCTGCTTCTGCCTGCTCGGCCCTGTTTCACCGCTTTGGCAGATATATGGAGATCTGTAACTCGATTGGCCTGAAACCTTTTCTGTGATTTTTTTCAAAATTAGCTTTCTTGCGGCAAAAGAAGAGCATTAACCGCCTTACGGTGGGCTCACGAGGTAGGCGGCGCGCCTGGGGCGCCCGCCTCGTGACCACCTCGGCACCGCCTCGCGTGGATTTTTCTTCCGATTTTTCCATATTTTCCAAAAATAAGCTCCGTCCTTTTTATCCCGCTTGACTCCGCTTGATATGGATATTCGGGAAACATAAATCATGCAATAGACATGAACTGCACTGGCAATCGGATCAATATGTTAGTCCCAAAATAATATAAAAAGTTGCCAAAAAGTATATGAAAGTGAATAATATTGGCATGTAACAATCAAAAATTATAGATACGACGGAGACTTATCAGTTCCTCATGAAGAAAGAGATGCAGCAAGTGCTCCGAGCGAGCGCCTTCCAAGCCGCAGAGCGATCAAGACCCCGACAACAATTGTGCGTAGTACCTCCCGAGGCCGCCCCAAGAAGAAGAAGCAGCACTCCGCACAGGCCTCAGGGAGCGGCACCTCTGGCGCAGTAACATCAGGATCGGCACCTGCCCTGGGCGCCACCTCCTCAGATAGGAAGGCGCCACCAGCGCCTGAGGAAGGGCTCGGGGGCTTTCTTCTGGAGAGCCTCAGACCTAGCTAACATCACGAAGGAGGAGCTCTGGAACCACATGGAGGCGTGCTTTGCGGCACATTTCCCTCAGGAGGACACTGGGCGAGGAGCGCCCGACACTCAGGAGTTCATCACCAAGGCCACTCAGGAGCTGCAGGATGCAAAAGCCATGCGCGGCGACCACCGCCCACCTGGCGCTGATACCCATCCAGGCGAGGATGGCGGGTTGTGCGTCTGCGTGGAGATCCCAGGGCTCAACAGGGC
Organism: Aegilops longissima; assembly: GCA_021605205.1. Lineage (NCBI taxonomy): Eukaryota > Viridiplantae > Streptophyta > Magnoliopsida > Poales > Poaceae > Aegilops > Aegilops longissima. The sequence goes on from CM038679.1 coordinate 196,387,563, forward strand.
CGCATCTCAGGAGCTCTTCTGGCCATCTCGCGTGTGACATTGCGAGGGGCCACCTCACAACTATGTTCACATGCCATTCGGCCTGCCGAACGTGGCAGCCACCTTCCAACGCAACCTGCGGAGCATCCTGGCGGGCCAGGAGGCCAGGCATCACACAGTCCTGGCGGAGATGGGGACGGTCCTCAAGGATCCGCCTGGACCCCCAGAACCTTCCGAGGCTCAGGGCCTCGGTGGCTCATGAGAAGCAACCCCTTCGCCGCGCACCTTCAGCTACCCCAACATCCCTTCGACAACGGAACCAGGTAACATTTTCCAAGTTTATTTAGCTGGGAGCGCCCCGCGGGCTGCATCATTCCCAGGCTGTGTGGGCCTGTCCCTACGGCATGTATCCTTTTATGTCTTTAGCTTATCATTGGGGCACCCTCGGCTGCATCATCCCCCAGCCGCCGGTCCGACCCGGTGGCGTGTATCATTCTTGCATTTACCTAAGCTAGTTCGCTTTCCATGCATGATCTATCTATGATTATCAGCTACTTGATTGTCACCCACCGCGGGAGCCGCGCGCCGATTGTATTTCTTTAGGATCTTCGCATAAGAAGGCCAGACACGGCGTCTGTGCTCGGGCCCATCCCTGTTGCGTCGATAAATCCAACGATTGAGCTTTGTCTGGAGGGCCTGTCCCGTTCACGTCACGTCCTGGGGTTGTTGGTGCTTGGCCTTCTCATGCGGTAGCTGTCGGTGTCAAAACCGGTGGATCTCGGGTAGGGGGTCCCGAACTATGCGTCTTGGATCGATGGTAAAAGGAGACGGGGGACACAATGTTTACCCAGGTTCGGGCCCTCTCTATGGAGGTAATACCCTACTTCCTACTTGATTGATCTTCATGAATGTGAGTGTTACAAGAGTTGATCTACCATGAGATCGTAATGGGTAAACCCTAGAAGTCTAGCCTATGAGTATATGGTAATGAATATGTCCTATCCGGACTATGCTCTCTGGTTTATATAGACACCGGAGAAATATAGGGTTACATGAGGTTAGTTAATTGGAGGGGATCTTCATAATAGGTCCCCTAGCTTGCCTTCCACGCCAAGTAGAGTCCAATCCGGACATGGGTATTGTCTTCTGCCTTCATATCTTCACAGCCCATTAGTCCGGCCCATGGACAACAGGTCGGACACCCGAGGACCCCTTAATCCAGGACTCCCTCAGTAGCCCCCGAACCAGTCTTCAATAGAGAGGTGCTCGGCACGCACATGGTCTTCAGCATTGCAAGGCAGGTTCCTCCTTCGATGATCTCCAAGTAATGTATTCGGCCATCTATCCAGTGTCGCCTCCTTGGCTTCAGCGCGTTTTAAATAATCTTCATCCTCCACGTGTCAAGCGAATGTGGAAAGTCAGGGTATTTTTGCGAATAACACCCCCTCTACGTAAGGAAGGTCGCCTATTTAAAGGGATTAGGTCTAGATCCATCCAGCGCCACGCAGAAGAACTCTCCAGAGACTGCTTACGAGAGACCATTCTAGCATGGCCAGCGTTCCTAGCTCCTCCGCTCGTCCCGGCCCAGAGAAAGGCGAGTGGGAGAGGTGTTCTGTGTCTCATAGCCAGTTGACGAAGTTGCAAACGCAGGGATTCCTTCCACCAGCATATATAGTCCCTGTTCGGACGGGTCTAGCTTCCTTCAATGAGGGGTCTCACGCAGAGGACTTCCCCAATCCGTCCGGGGGATAGCGAGTGTGTTTCGTCCCCTACCTGCTAAGAGGCGTTGGATTCCAATCCATCCATTCCTCCGAGAGCTTCTGGAGTACTACGGCCTCCAGCTACACAATTTCACTCCGGCCTCCATTCTACACATTGCGGGTTACGTCGCTTTGTGTGAATTATTCCTCGGCGTCGAGGCTCATTTCGAGTTGTGGAGGAAGTTGTTCTGCCTCGTCCAGCGCAATCACGAAGGGTCTAATTTTGAAGTGGGCGGAGCCGAAGTATGGCGCGTCGCCGATACCGGATATCCATCCGGCACACCAAGGAAGGCACCCGATGGCTGGCCCTCCGAATGGTTCTATATCGAGGACGTTCCGCTTCCCGATCCGGTTCGAAAGGGCCTTCCCGAATTTGCGGTCGTCCCACGGAAGAAACGCCACAGTTGGCGTCCCCGGAGTCTTGAAGAAGGAGATGGCGCGGAGGTTCGTCAGCTAATGAGCAAGATAAAAGAACTCGCTCAGTCCGGGCTCATAGTAATCGTGGTGATGGCGATCTCCATAGCATGAGGGGTTCAGCCGCTCCAATATAGAGGGCTTCCCATGTGGGACTACAATGGGGAGGATGACGCCTCTCGTTGTGGCCGGAAAGGTCCGGATACCCCTGCCGCTTTGGCTAAGATATTAGCCGAACTGTTCAAAGGGGAGGAAAAGGAATTTCTTCGCATCAAGCTCAGAGACGGGTACTCTATGTATAACCCTCCTAGTTGGGTAAGGTCTGACCCCTCTGTTTATACTCCCTCCATCTCCGAATTTCCTTTGGTAAATTTCTGGTTTGTTTGCTTACGACAGCACTGGCGAAAGGTCACCGAGGGATTCCATAGTCCCGCCCCACAGCCAGAGGACCACAACCGGGAGCTTGATCCTGGGTTCGAAGAGGATCCAGATATATTTTCGGTGCTCGTGGAGGAGGAGTTTTAACAGACGAGCTATGATGGCACGGAAGTGGCCATCATCGCCGATTATCCTGGTCTTCTTCCTGCTGCACGGGTAAGTAATCAAGAAACACCTTTTCTAAAAGGGTGTTCTTACTCTGCTTCACCCACCGTATTGTCGAGCCTTTTACAGGGGAGGCGTTTGACGATACCGAGAAAATCGGTTCCTGCACCGGGAAGGCCTTCGAAGAGGAGGGCCGCTGAAAGCACCGCCGGGACCTCGTCGAGGAGGTATGGATAAATATATTTTTCAGCGGACGTATCTGACTGTGACCTATGCGCCTGTTCGATTACAGGAAAAAGGTTCGCTGAACTGTGTCCGGGGGTCCGGCCGGCCGCGTTCCCAACCACCAAGATTTAGATCCGGTTGGGGAGAAGGTGGCCGATGTAGAAACTAAGCCGGACTGCCCTTCGGCCAAGGTTTTGAAATATATGTCCGTTACCAATTCAGAAGTAGAGAGCGCCATGAATCATCGGCGCTGCAGGGCTGTTTTACGAGACCCGATGTTCTCGGATGAGGCATTTAATGCCTTTAGATCGGGCGACGCATACATCCGAGCTGCTCGAGACGGGCTTAGAAAAGCCACGAGGCAATATCTAACAGATGTGCAGGTAAGGTTACTTTGTCAAAAAGGATAGCCTATGCCAAGAGCTCCCGGACCGAAAGCAGTTGGTACAGCTGATTTAAGGACCGCTAGGCGACCAGGTTCTTACGGAGAAGAACAACCTGCTATCCCAAGAGTCGAATAATGTCGGACGAGCTAAATGTTGCTACCGCCGAACTAAAAGAGTTCAAGAAGGCCACCGTAATATTCCCTCCAACGAGAAAATATACTTATATGCCTGAATATTGATAGCCTTGCTTATACCATGACATAATGGTCGGGGGACTCAAAGAGGCGTTGGAGATCGCAAGTTTAATGAGCAAGAAGCCAAAAGGCTACAAGCTACAAAGCATCGTGGTGTCAAGGAGGCCATTATTGAGAAAACCATCTCCAGATTGCAAGACCCAGCTAGGCTTAAAAGCTGAAAGATGTGCGGGCTCAGCTAGCTGATTCCGTGAAGGAAAACAAGAGGCTGAGGCGGTATATTCAGTATGTATCTGAACTATTTTGAAAGTAGTTCGGAGATAGGAGAAACTGATGTAGCTATGACTGCAGGTATATTAACAGGCCGTCCTGAAGAGGAGGTGTCCGGATCATCGAGTGATCTGCTGCAAAAGCTATCGCAAGTGCACGGACAGGCGTGGCTGGCGATGCGGAGTGTTGCCAAGGATCTATGGCCATCCGCCTCTCCTCCAGGAACTATGGAGGAGCTTGTAGAGCTGTTTAAAGGAGCGCGACAACCTATCCGGCTATGGAAGATATCTGCCTGCCGAGAGGGTGCGCGAGAGGCTTGGGCCATGGTGAAAAATTGGTATACCAAGCTTGATCCTAATCACATGGCGCGGGTCGGACCTGTAGGGTCGAATTGGGAAGAAATTCCCGTTAGTTTAGTATATGACCAAGTAGAGGTGGCCGCGAGATATTCCTAGTTGGATTGTAAATTAGATTTCCTGCTAGATGGTATAGAGGCAGAAGTTTGTGAGTCCAAGTGACTATGTACTTTCCTCGCCATGTGGAATTTCTAGCCGAATTGTATATCATTTGTCATGGCAGACCTTTTCGCTTCCACCTCCGGACCCGAAGGTGCGGAGTGTTTCTGAATACCGTCACGGTCGAATAGGCCGTGGTATGCATGGAAAACTAAGCGCAGGGGTCATAGTTGCTTGAACAGTCAAGTTGAATCCGGCTAGTTATGTTATATTACATTGAGATTGTAAGAAACATCTTCTAGGGAGAATAGTTCTGTTAAGGGTTCCTTTCCCTGGGTGTGCATGCATTAGTAGACATGTCCGGATTGTGATGTGAAAATCACAGTGTGTATAGCTTCTGGGGGTTCACGATGGAGTGAGTGCAAAAAATAGTTTTCATCCACCAACCGAATATTCCATTAAGAACGCTAGCTTTCGGCTTCACCCAGTCCGAGGTACACATCCGGATGACCCGGCAGTAACAATCGCAAAGGTGCTCCCTTTACCACCTAGCCGAACAATCGAGAACGTAGGGGTAAGCACAGGAGCCAGGTAACCCAGCTTGGCCAAAACTTAAGTCATATCGATGCATATAATGGTGAAGAAAAAGACATAAGGGAAAAAAACGTATGTGTGATGAGCTTGATGCTTCGGAAAGTAATATTAACAAGCTTCTGTGAAAGAAGCCCCTAGGTATAATGGGCGTACGTATGTAAAAAAGTGTACGTCAGCACTGTTCGGTCGAGCCGAATGAGAGCTTTAAAGCGAAAATAATTGTGAAAAAGGGGGAAAGAGTTAGGAAAACTACAAGGGATAAGGAGACTAACAAAGGGTTCGACGCTAGGCATAGAACCTTAGGAGTCTGGCCGCGTTCCAGGGGTTCAACTCTAGGCGATTGTCTGATGCGTCACGAAGACGGTACACTCCTCTGGTAAGAACTTCGTTAATTATGAAGGGGTCCTCCCATTTGGGCTTGAGTTTGTCCTTTTTCTAATCCAGCAAGCGTAGAACGAGTTTTTCCGACGTTGTAGGTCTTGGCCCGTACTTCTCTGCTTTGATATCTTCGACCCTGCTATTGATAAAATGCTGAACGGGCTTTGGCGAAATCGCGCTCCTCCTCCAGGGCGTTTAGGCTGTCCTACTGATCCAACTCGGCCTCTTTCTCTTCGTACATGCGCACTCGAGGTGAGTCATGTATAATATCGTAGGGCAATACAGCCTCTGCGCCGTACACCATGAAGAAAGGTGTGTATCCGGCAGTGCGGTTGGGCGTGGTCCGCAGCCCCCAGAGTATGGAGTCAAGCTCCTCGACACAGTGTTTGTCTGATTCTTTCAAAGACCGCACTAGTCTGGGTTTGATGCCGCTCATATTAAGACCATTAGCTCGATCGACTTGACCGTTTGTTTGCGGGTGATAGATGGAGGCGTAGTCAAGCTTAATGCCCAGATTAGGACACCAGTTTTTTACCTCATCAGCTGTGCAATTCGAACCGTTATCGGTGATTATGCTGTGCGGTACACCATAACGGTGTACCACATCGTATATAAATGCAATCACCGGTCCGGACTCGGGCGTTTTAACCGGTCTAGCCTCTATCCACTTGGTGAATTTGTCCACCATGACCAGCAGATATTTTTTCTTACGGCTTTGTCCAAGCCCCAGACCACAAAGGGCCATGTAATGGGGATTGTTTGTAAAGCGGTTGGGGGCATATGGCTTTGGTTGGCGAAGAGTTGGCATCCGACACAGCGCTGGACGAGGTCCTATGTGTCTGCCACGGGCCGTGGGCCAGTAAAATCATGTACGGAAGGCCTTGCTGACAAGTGCCCAGGCTGCGGCGTGGTGCCCACCAAGACCAGCGTGAATTTCTGCCAAGAGTTGTTGCCCCTCCTCCTCGGAGATACACCTTTTAAGGACTCGGGTAGTGCTTTTCTTGTAGAGCTCTCCTTCGTGAACTTTATAGGCCTTCGAAAGCCGGACTATGCGGCGAGCCTCGTTCTGATCTTCTGGGAGCTCCTTCCTATGAAAGTAGGCCAAGAATGGTTCGGTCCACAGGGCAATTACTGCCATAATGAGGTGGGTCGATGGTGTTACTTCGGTGGTTGAGCCTCCGATGATATCGGCGTGTTCGTTATTTGTGTTTGTGTTCGGAGCAGGACTATCGTTGCTATCTCCCCCTTGCCGTACCATGGATGGCTTAAAGAGTATTTCAAGATGTTAGGTGGGACGGGGTCACGCTTAGCTTAGATCCGAGCAAGGACGTCTGCCGCCTAGTTACTCTCGCGGGCGATGTGATGAAATTTGACTCCCTCGAACCGAGCCGACATCTTCAAAACGGCATTGCGATCAGCTGCTATCTTTAGATCTTTGGCGTCAAAGTCTCCATTAATTTGGGATATAGCGAGGTTTGAGTCCCCGCTCACCCCCAGGCGTTTTATGCCCATTGATACGGCCATCCGGAGGCCATGTAGCAAGGCCTCGTATTCGGCTGCGTTGTTGGAGTCTATGTATAATATTTGGAGTATGTACTGGACGATATCTCCTATGGGGGATGTTAATACGACGCCCGCCCCTGGCCCTGCCAACATCTTGGAGCCGTCAAAATGCATCACCCAGTTGGAATATGCACCGTACTCTTTAGGGAGTTCGGCCTCTGTCCATTCGGCGACGAAGTCGGCCAGTACCTGGGATTTGATGGCTCTACGTGGTTTGTACGTGATGTCGACTGGCAGGAGCTCAATGGCACATTTGGCAATCCGGCCCGTTGCATCCCTGTTGTTAATTATATCATTGAGGGGCACTTCAGAGGCCACCGTGATAGAGCACTCCTGAAAGTAGCGTCGCAATTTTCGGGATGCCATGAAGACTGCATATGCTATATTTTGATAATGAGGGTACCGGGATTTGCATGGTGTGAGGACGGTGGATACGTAGTATACCGGCTTCTGGAGCGGGAATTTGTGTCCGTCCTGTTCACGTTCGACGATGAGTATGGCGCTCACCACCTGGTGTGTTGCTAATATGTATAAGAGCATTGGTTTGCCGGCGTTTGGCGCGGCCAGGATTGGGTTGCTTGCCAGAAGGGCTTTTATTTCTTCCAGTCCGGCCGTCGCCGCGTCTGTCCACTCGAAGTTATCGATGCGCCGTAGAAGGCGATAGAGCGGCAACGCCTTTTCTCCCAACCTGGAGATAAAGCAGCTTAAAGCTGCCACGCATCCAGCAAGTTTTTGGACCTGCTTGAGTTCGGTTTGCGTAGCCAGTTGTGACAGAGCTCGGATTTTGGATGGATTTGCTTCAGTTCCTCTATTGGAAACGATGAAGCCCAATAGCTTACCGGCAGGGACACCGAAGATGCACTTTTCCAGGTTAAGCTTGATGTCGTATGTGCGGAGGTTGTTGAATGTGGGACACAAGTCATCTATTAGTGTTTCGACATGTCTAGTTTTGATGACGATGTCGTCCATGTAGGACTCCACTGTTTTGCCGATCTATTTCTCGAGGCATGTTTGGATCATGCACTGGTAGGTGGCGCCGGCGTTCTTGAGCCCGAAAGGCATGGTGTTGAAGCAGAACAGCCCGTATGGTGTGATGAATGCTGTTGTGGCTTGATCAGACTCCTTCATTTTGATTAGATGGTATCTGTAATATGCATCAAGGAAGCACAGCGAGTCGTGACCTGCGGTTGCGTCAATGATTTGATTGATGCAGGGAAGAGGGAAGGGATCCTTAGGGAAAGCCTTGTTAAGGTCTTTGAAATCGACGCATAGGTGCCATGATTTATCCTTCTTTGGTACCATTACCAAGTTTGCCAGCCAATCCGGATGTTTGATGTCTTTGATGAATTCGGCCTCGATGAGTTTGGCTAGCTCCTCCCCCATAGCTTGTCGTTTGGGTTCGGAAAAGCGCCGCAGAGTTTGCTTGGCCGGCTTATATCCCTTTATTATGTTGAGGCTATGTTCGGCCAACTTGCGCGGCATTCCTGGCATATCGGAAGGATGCCAGGCTAATATATCCCAGTTTTCACGCAGGAAGTCTTGTAGTGCGGCGTCGACTGCGGGGCTGAGTTGCGCTCCGTTGGATGTTGTCTTCTTCGGGTCTGTTGGATGGACCTGAAATTGACTATTTCTTCTGCTGGCTTGAAGGAAGTGGATTTGGGTCGTTTGTCTAGGATCACATCGTCCTTATCCATGGTGGAGCATAGTGCGGCTAGTTCTTCGGCCGCAAGGGCCTCAGACAATGCCTCGAGGGCCAAGGATGCTGTTTTATTCTCGACGCGGAGGGCTATGTCCGGATCCCTAACGAGGGTGATTATTCCATTAGGCCCGGGCATTTTTAGCTTCATATACCCATAATGAGGTATGGCTTGAAAGCGCATGAAGGCCTCTCGCCCTAACAAGGCGTGGTACCCACTGTTGAAAGGGGCCACCTGGAAAGTTATTTTTTTGGACCGATAATTCTCCAACGTGCCGAATACCACATCAATTGTAATTTTTCCTGCTCACCTAGCTTCCCGGCTAGGAATGATATCTCGAAAGGTTGTGCTACTTTTCTCGATGCTGCTCCTGTCTATTTCCATCTTGTGGAGCGTGTCCTCGTAAATAAGGTTTAATCCGCTGTCGCCGTCCATGAAGAATTTTGTAAGTCGAAAGCCGTCCACGATGGGACTGAGGACTAGGGCAGCTGGCGCTCGGACTGTTCTGTATTTAGGTTCGTCATTGGTGTTGAAGGTTATGGTCGTGTCGTTCCAGGGGTCAATTGCAGCGACCTGGCAAACTTTGGTGAGATCGCGCAGGGCCCTTTTATGCTTGTTGTTTGAAGCGAATGTCTCGAAGACTGCCAATACTCTATTGTCGTTGTTTGCTGCAGGGTGTTGTTCTGGGGTGTCCTTGATAAGGATGTCCTCGCCGCTCTTGGCTGCCTGCCGGAGTATCCAACATGCTCTAAGGCCGTGGGTCGCGACGGTATCGGGTGTCGTGTGTATTTTGCATGGGCCACTGAGCCATCCCTCCAGAACGGTGCCGTGAAACGTAATAGGTTTATGTTTTTTGACTGTTCGGCTGGGCGTGCCACGGGGGCGCGTCCTTTTCGCCTGTAGGGGAAGCCGGGATGGTTCCCAGCAATCCGCCTGAGCTTTTCAGGATCTTTCCATCGCGTTGTACTTTTGTACGATAGTCGCTAGGTCAGCGAACTTTGTTATGCAGCGACGATTGATGGCGTTAAGGATACCTTCATCCGTGCAGTTGTTGGAGAATGCTGCTATCGCGTCTTCGTCGCAGCAGTATTTTACCTTGTTTTTGACAAGGTGGAATCGGGCCCAGAAGTGGTGGACCGTTTCCTGAGACTATTGTTTGATGCTCCTGAGAGTATCTATGTCCGGGTGGGTGGGTGGAATTGAATCCGAGCCCTGACCCGATTTTGGATCCGAAGTTTGGATGTCTACCGGGCCGGACAGTTCGGGCCCCGGTATATCGACTGATTTTTTAGGCTGGTCATCCGACTCTATGTTCGGAAGAAGAGACATACTTTTCTGCCGGACATTATCCGGCTCTTCGAGATCGGGAATTCGAACATATTTCGTCTTCAATATAGTGGAAGAGTTGCTCCGCTCCTCGACTACCGCTATCTGAAGGGTGATCGGTGGAGTTTTAATTTCTCTCTGGTCGGGTTTAAGCCCGATCCGATCGTAGTCTGTAGCGACCCCCAAGGCGGCCATGTGATCTAGGTGTTCGTTCAACAACGATAACTCCATTGGATCCATGCGGGTGTGGTATTCGGGATCAATGCGGACGCGATTTTCGATGACTTGTGAGGTCATCATCGGCTTAAGAGCCGAGCCGGCTGTCATAACTAAGCTGCCGAGCCGGAGGGTCTGGCCTGGGGTCAGGACTCCTCCGGAGAGGATATTATCCTTGACAACAAGGCGAGCCATCAACCCTCTTGGCGACGGCATAGTGGAACTCTCAATGAAAGCACCAATGTTGGTGTCAAAACCGGCGGATCTCGGGTAGGGGGTCCCAAACTGTGCGTCTAGGATCGATGGTAAGAGGAGACGGGGGACACAATGTTTACACAGGTTTGGGCCCTCTATATGGAGGTAATACCCTACTTCCTGCTTGATTGATCTTGATGAATGTGAGTATTAAAAGAGTTAATCTACCATGAGATCGTAATGGCTAAACCCTAGAAGTCTAGCCTATGAGTATATGGTAATGAATCTGTCCTATCCGGACTATGCTCTCCTGTTTATATAGACAGCGGAGAGATCTAGGGTTACATGAGGTCGGTTACATAGGAGGGAATCTTCATAATAGGTCGCCTAGCTTGCCTTCCACGCCAATTAGAGTCCAATCCGTACACGGGTATTGTCTTCGGCCTTCGCATCTTCACAGCCCATCAGTCCGGCCCATGGACAACAGGCCGGACGCCCGAGGACCCCTTAATCAAGGACTCCCTCAATAGCCTCAGGAGGTTCATTCGGCGCAGGATTGCCTAACCATCTCGAAGGAATGCCGCAGCTAACAAGAACCAAGACCAGGCGCAACCCGCCTTGAGATATGGCCTCGTTAGTCCCGCGCTGGCTCACAAGTGCCTAGACACACCTCGTCTAGCCCTACCATGCAAGCCATGTGTCAAAGCGGGGCTGTACATGCCCCGGGGGCTCCACTCAAAGGGAGCCCTCACCCACGCACCAGTGGAAGCACCATGCTCCGCGCTGGCAGTAGACATTACCGAGGAGCGGTTATGCCCGTGCAAGTGCGGAACTGCTATGCTCCGCGTCGGTGATAAACAACTGAGGGCAGCCCCATGGTCGTATCAACCTCAGGGAGACCTTGAGCTCAGCGTCTAGCCTCATCGCAACCCCTCCCCTCGTGAGAGTCGCGCGAGGGGGCTAGGCACGGGGGCTGCGGTCGGGTCACGCCCAAGCGTACGCCACCCTGCCAGGTCCCCCGGACCTGGTCGTCGCGCGCCCCTCCCAAGCCGAGCCTCGGTAAGGGAAAAGGTATGAAAGTCGTTTGATCATCAAGGGGGACTCCTGAGCATCGTCACTCAGGAGCCTAACTGGCCACGTAGCCCCTCACTCCTTTGTCTCGTCCTGGTGATCCGGACGACCCAACAGCGGTTGAGGTATGCGCGGGGTCGGGCCCTTCCAACATAGAACACTAGACCTATTCCTGCATCTCCTTTCCGTAAGTTGTTTGCGCATCAAGGGGGACTCCTGAGCATCGCGACTCAGGAGCCTAACTGGCCACGTAGCCCCTCTCTCCTTGATCTCGTCCTGGTGATCCGGACGACCCAATGGCAGTTGAGGTATGTGCGGGGTCGGGCCCTGCCGACGTAGAACATAAAGCAAATGGGAAGGAAATCACAAAATCTTAAGCAAAATATTACAGGACATATTGTTCTCCTGATACCAAATGCAAGTCTAAACGCCTCCCCGGGGCATGGTCCATTTTGCAGGAACTAAACAGGAAAGGAGCCACCAGCAAGTCATCTCGTCATCCCCGGATGCCGCCGCCGTCGCCAGCAAGAGATGCTTCTTCTTCAATGGTGTTGCCCTCACCTGCACCACCCGCCGGAGTTGCAGGGTCAGCAGTACCGCCAGTCGAGGGTCGCGGGGTCGAAGGTGCGGAACTTCCTCAGCAAGGCTTCCACCTGACCCTTCACTGCTTCAGCAGCAGCTGCGCAGCGCTCGACGTCCACGGGCTCCAGCAGCTCGTCAAGGTGGGCGGCGGGATCGCAAAGATGAAGGTGGCTGAAGACGGGTGTCAGCGTGGCCGAGGAAATAACGCGGGCTTGCGCCTCTGCCAAGGGGCGGATACCACTCACAACCTCCTTAAGCGCCTCGAATAGATAAGGAAGAAGCTGGACGGGGCCCTCGTTGGCGGTAGCCAGCGGCTCCTCCAAGCCCTTCTCATAGAGCAACCGCGGCACCTTGCGAGATCTCAAAGGCCGCGCGGTCCTCGACCAGGACCTTTGCCTTGGCGTCAAGTTCGGCCTTCTCCGCTTCCACCTTCTGCTCCAGCTTCTCTAGCCGGTTGTGCTCCGTGGCCTGCGCCTTCACCAACTGCTCCAGCTCGGCGTTGCGACCCTTGATGGCGTCCTCCCGGGCCTTCATCTTCTCCTCCTCCGCCTTGCAGCCTCGAGCTTCTTCCGCATGCTCGCTGCGCAGAGTCTTCAGTTCGGCCTCCAGCACCCGCAAGCGATCCTGGGCAGCCTCAACATCTTTCAGCGCCAACCAGCGAGCGGCCGAAGCCAGAGCAGCGGCCTGCTTGTCCATCTTGGAAGTTGCTGCTGCTTGGCTCAGCGCCGCCCGAATGGACATGTCTGAGTGAAGCCAGCCAGAGACCAGCTCGAGGCGCCCGGCTACCAGGCGGGGGTCGGTGCCCTGGAGATCTTCTTGCGGCAGGGTCATCGCGGAAAGAGCATGCTCCAGGACGTCAGGAGAGGCGGAAGGACCCAGAGATAGCAGTATGGCAGAAGGGGGAGGAGGCAACGTCGTCACCATGGCCTGGGAGGTCGGAAGCTCCTAAGCTCTGGGGACCTCGGCGACCAAGCCGGGCGTCGACACCTCCGGACCCAGCAGGGCCACAGGGGCTAACTCCTCCCGAGGATGCTCCCCCAAGCCTCGCGAGGATTATCCGGCTGCAGAAGCACGAGCATCGTTGCTGCCCTTATCCATGGAGAGCGGTGCGGCCGCAGGAGGCGATCTGGTCTCGAGCAGTACCACCTCACCCTCCTTCCTCTTCTTCACCGCGGGCGTCGGCCTAATTGCACAACGGAGAAGCATCAAGGATGAGCAACGGAAGCAAGAACAAGGCAGGACAAGAATACTTACTGGTCCACCGCGGTGTAGTCCCTCCGCTTCTTAAGCTTGAAGCCTGAGAGCCTCGCAACTTTGAGGCGTGGCGCTTGGCTCCGGCAGCGGAAGAGGGGCAGATGGGCGGAAGTAGCCAGGCGGTGTCGGGCAGGCGTCATCTACAGGCTGACCTGCCCCTCGTCGGAACCTCGGCCGGTGGCTTCCTCTCGGGGCTGACCTTGGACCTCGAAGAGCCCCCAGCCACGGGTGGCTCCCCTTTCTCCGAGGGGACTTCTGCCTCATCATCATCATCAGGCAAGGTGCGAAGAATGTCGGCCTTGTGCAAGGGAGAGGTCTCCCCCATCCCCTCGGGGGTCGCCTCCGAGTCGCGCTCCTCGTCCTCCTCCTCTTCCCCCTCCCTGCGGGAATCACTAGAAGACACGACCACCGGCATCATCGCCGTCGGGATCCCAGGAGGCGCCGGTGGCACTAGCCCGCGCTCGCCGAAGTTGGGCATGGCGGCCGCAACCTGCGCCCCGTCCTTGCGAAGGAACAAGGGAACAAAGGCACTCGGCGGATATTCCTGGTCATCCCCGACCAGGACGCGGAGAGCCACAGCCAGCTCGTCTCCAGACAAGGCCTCCGGACTCACAGACAAGGCACTCGGCGGATCTTCCTTGCCCCCGAGCGTCCACAAGGGGCGTGAGCGCGCATGGAGCGGAGCCACACGCCACATCAGGAATTCCCTCAAGAGCATGGCCCACGTCAACATCGCCGCCTTCGTGTTGCCCGGCTTCAGGTCGGCGGTCATCTTCTCCAGCACTGGCTTCGCTCGGTCGTCAGTAAGCTTCGCGTAGAGCCACCCGTCATCGGACTGGGGCATCTCCATCGGCAGCATCAACCGTGGGTGGACACACTTGCCATCAATCATGACCCACTTGTTCCTGAAGCCCTCGGCCTTCTTTCCAGCCTTCGAGATCGTGTTGGCCTTCCCAGCCGTGACAAAGTTGGCACACCCTGAGGTGTGGCCGTCATTGATCCAGAGGAAGAAGAAGTGGCGCAACAAAGCCGCAGACGGCATCACCCCGACGTACGCTTCGTAGTAGAAGGCGAAGATTGAAAGGAGAAGAACAGAGTTGGGATGAAGATGAAGGGCCTGCAGCTTGTAATGGCTGAGGTGTCACATCCCTAGTTCTGGTATGACCTAGACTAGCTGGTCAATTGTGCATCATGTTTAAATTCCATTTAAATTGAAATGAGGATTTGTGAAACCCTCAGAATCATTTCTGGAAATGACCCAAATAAAATTGCTCCAAAAGGGTCCAAGAAAATGCTCATGTTGCTCTCTGAAAATATTGGACAGAGATAAAAATCAAACAATATTTTTAGGAGTCCATAAGTATTTATTTCGGGCATTTGAAATTAATGCATTATTATTTGCATTGGATGTATATATGTTATATGTCCAAAAATTATGCTAGTAGTTGAGGAGCTTTGGAATAATACCACTAGCCCCTACAAAAATTGGCATAAGTAAATAAATTGATTTAGTATTATTACTAAATCAGAACAAATGTCAGAAAAATAGAAAAGAAAACAGAAATAAAAAAAGATACTTACCTGGGCCTCCTACCTGGCAGCCCAATGCCCAGCAGGCTAGCCAGCCAGCCGGCGGCCGATCGTCCCCTTCCTTCGCCCGGGGGAGGAGGGGAGCCTGTGTGCCACGCGTCCGGCCACGCCACCTGCCTGCCTGGCCTCTCCCTCGACGCCTGGCCATCCCGAACGTCGCCACGCGCAGCCCGGACCTCTCTCACTCTCTCTCGCTCTCCCTCCTCCCCTAGACCTCTCCCTCTCCCCGCGCCCGAAGCGCTGCCGCCGCCGCAGCTCACGCCGCGCTCCGCGCGCCCCTCGCCCCTCGGCGTGCCCACGAGCTCCGCGCCACCTTCCTCGTCCTCTCGCTTAAGCCGTGCCTCGCCGGACGCCAGTGGAGCCGTCGCCCGTCGCCATCTTCGCCTCCGACCGTCGTGGATCCCCATCGCCGCCCCGCCGTCTCCAGTGCGTCCCCGAGCTCGCCGTCAAGCCCGTCGAGTCCGCGGTGAGCTCCGCCATCGTCCCCCCTCTCCGTTTAGCTGCCCGCACGCCGTAGCCCTCCTCCCCACCATGTCCATGTCGCTGTCCATGTCGCCGTCGTCGTCTCGGCCGCCTCCGGCCAAAACGAGCACCCCATCGTGCTCCTGGTGCCACGAGGGTGCCACAGAGCCCCTCTGGTGGCCTCCCGGCGCCCGCAGCCAGCGCCGCGCTCGAAGCCGAGCTCGGCGGCGCCCGTGCTCCTCGCTCCGGCGTGACTCGCGCCCCGCAGCCTTGCACTGCTCCCCCGCATGCGCGGGGCGCTTGGCGACCTCCTGGTGCCCCTGCCGCCCGCTCTCGTGGCCTCCAACGCGGACTCCGCCATGTTACGTAAGTGGCGGCGACCTGCGCCCGGCCGTGCCCGGTGAGTGCCGACATGGCGCGTCATTAGGACTAACCCCTTAATTAGCCACCTCACGCCAGCGGCAGGTGGGCCCGCATGTGGTCAAATCGGTCAACAGGATTAACTCGATTAACACAATGACATGTGGGACCGGTCGTCGATTTTGACCGGACTGGCCCGTTGACTCGCTGGCGTCCTGCGGCGTTAAGTCGGCGCGATTATTCATTTTCTAGTTTTAAATTTAATCGGAAATTCAGAAAATAGCCACAACTTCGAAAATTCATATAAATTTAACGTAGCTCAGATTGAAATAATTTATATATGAAAAATTATCAGAAAAATGCAATCTATCCATCTGCACCAGTTTCATGCATGACAAACCAACTTATACCTGCTGTATAAGTGAAACACTATAATGGCATATATAAGAGCTTACCTTGGAAATGCATTTGAATCTTTGGTTCAAATGGACTTCAACCAAATGAACTCTAGCTGCATTAGCTAAAACAGCATCACATCTACATGCCATGTTCATGAATCAAATTGTTGCATATGCTTGTGTATTGATTGTTGGCACCGTTCCTTCTCGATAGGTCCAGCTCTGGAGAGTGCTCGAGAGTACCTGTCTGTGAAGCGATGCCTCCCTTGTTGATTTACCAGGCAAGCAAACCCCCTTGTTCATTCCGATACAATCCTACTCTCTCGCTCCTGCTCTTAGTTATTGCATTAGGACAACAACGATTCATCTACTACATTGTGCTGCGGTAGTTGAATCCATTCCTCTGCATGACCTGTCATTGTCACAGTAAATAGTTGAAACCCACTAGCATGTGTAGGAGTTGATTGAGCCATGTTGTGTTCCTACCACGCTATGCCTGCTATTGCTTAGAGTTGTGTCAAGTTTGATTCATTGGGAATGAATTGGAGTGTTACGATATGTTCTGATGCTGAGAGTGAAGTGTGTGAACACGATTTGGTAAAGGTAGCGGTGAGAGGCCATGTAGGAGTACATGGTGGGTTGTCTCTTTGGAACCGTCCTTAAGCCTTGAGTTCTATGTATGTCGTCCAATGACTCGATACTACCACACATTGGGCTCAAGGCGCTCCAAGCTCTCTCGACTTATTAACCAACTTGATCTCTGTCCGAGGAGTCGCAACTAGTTTACGGTGTTTGTAGGTAGTGCTATTTTTCTACCAAGTGGCACCGGCGAGGTGGGCTTAGGACAGATTAAACACATGTGGCCTGGTGTGCAGTGGCACCCGGATGGTGGGCTCGGGAACCCTGCACACATCGTTTGGGGCGTGGCGACACCCGGCCAGATCTCCTTGCGGATGGAACCTGAATAGGCGATAAACACTGGGCTAGAGTCTTGTGTGGTTAGTCGGTCGTGGCCGACACCCTCGTCGAGCTTCGCTTGAAGGTTGCCGAGGTACATGGCGTGTACATGGTGATAAGTGGTGAGGCGTGTGTGAAGAAGTACACCCTGCAGGGTTATCATGATCTATTCGAATAGCCGTGTCCTCGGTTATGGACTTCTTGGATGCTTACGTGGTACATAGACAACTTGAAGTGGATACGCTAAAATGCTCAAGACAAGTGTGAGTGCTATGGATGGCCTTCTCGTAGGGAGACGGGGATGAATCCATATTGTGTGGTGACTAGTGGACTCGTGTGCGCCATATCACCTCAAAGAAGTTCTTGTAGTCGTAGAACAGGATAGCCACTGAGTCAAAGCTGGCTTGCTGCAACTAAACCCCACACTACCTCCTTGATTCAAATGCATGTATGATAGGATCTGATGTAAGTCTTGCTGAGTACCTTTGTACTCACGTTGCTTTATTTATGTTTTTGCAGCGGAGACTACACTCTTACTAGTGGTTCCGCTTGGACTTGACGAGTAGCTTGTTACCTCAGCTCGATCTTGTACCCTTGGGAGGTCTTGTAGATAGTCGAGGCTTCTCAGCCTTTTTCTTTTGTAGTTATGCGTACTCGGACATGTAATGCTTCGCTTGTTGCTTGTATGCTCTGAATGATGGGTCATGTGACCCTGTTTGTATTTAATGCTATGTGGCTCTTACGAGCCTTTATCTATATGAGTTTGCGTTATGTTGTGATGCCATGTTGTACAACACATACTTGCATGTTATGCGTCGTGTAGCGTGTATTGCTATGTGGGATCCGACAACCTAGTTGTCTATCCTTGGTAGCCTCTCTTATGGGAAATGTAGTCTAGTGCTTCCACGAGCCATGGTAGTCGCTACAGCCGGTTTACGAGTCCTGCTAGCCCAGCACTCTTTGCTCCGGAACACTTGGTGGCGGCATGTGATTCACTTTATTCTGTGTACGTCCTTCGGGAAATGTCGCGGTGACATCCGAGTCTGCCTAGCCTGCTACAGCCGGGTTCTCGAGTCTGTTAGCCCGATGCTACAGCCCGGATTCATGCGCTGCTGACCGACATGCTCGATGTTGATTCATGTATGCCTGTCCCCATAGGTTAGTGCCACTTTGGGTTCAGGACTAGTCATGTCGGCCGGGTTCTCTGTCATATGGATGCTAGCGACACTATCATATCGTGAGCCAAAAGGCATAAGCGGTCCGGGCCATGGTGAGGCGAACCGTGGGAATACCGTGCGTGAGGCGCAAAGTGATATGATGTGTTACATGCTAGATCGGTGTGACTTAGGATCGGGGTCCCGACAGCTTTGGTATCAGAGCCTGACTGCCTGTAGGATTTCCAAGCCAACCTGGTCGAAGTTGAGTCTAGAAATTCTTTAGTTATGTAGGGGAATTGATTGTGGAAAGGTACGTAAGGCTCTTTTTACTCCTTATACCTCATGGCCTTCTGATCTGAGTCATCCTACCTTTCCTACGGGGTTAATGAACTAGGCTTTCTCTTCTGTCTATCAGGATCACGTGTTACTACTCCGTAGTCTCTTAGGATTGGTTGATCAGAGTCATATCGTAGTTCGAGTACCTCCGGTGTAGCCTGTTTAGTAATATCTCAGAACCTTGAGTGATGATGTTGAGTATGTTACTACCCCATTTTAGCAGGATGTCTCATTTTGAGCATTTTACTGCCGTTATGCTGCCGAAATTGCCCTAGGAGTTCGAGAGTTACTAATTTCTTTGTCCTACATTTATAGTCTGTAGTTGATGTTGATTCCGTCCTTGGTTTCGTTTCTCAGGATGTCACCGGTTAAGCGAAGTTACGCTGCTCGTAGCGAACCACGGAGATGGTAGGGATGAGGATCCTCTTGACCAGCCTTTATTGGCGAGTTTATGTTAGAGTTGGAAGAAACAAGCGTGAGTCTAACGCTTGTTGGCACCTATCGAGAGAACACCGCACTGCAGTTCAAAGCGATGTGAACATTCATGACTTCATTAAGCTTGCATCCACCTACCTTTCATCACTCCATCGAGCCACTCGATGCGGATGGTAGCTCCGTAGTATCACCATAAGCTCCCTTCTGCGACGTAGCTGAAAATGACAAGGTCACCTATGCTGCATACCACGGAAGGTCACTGCTAGTCTCGGTGGCGAACTATGAGGCTATTCTTCCATCGGCGATTCCTACGGAGAGATTTCACTTGAGGCTTTTCGCGAGCATCACATTCTGAAGCCCTCATCGATCGCAAGAGAGAAGAGTTACGTAGTTTCATCCAGGGTAAGATGGCTGTTGATGCTTCTGATAGATAGTTTGAGAACCTTGCCGCTATGCTTCAGAAGAGGTGTCCACGGACGCCAAGAAGCAGGCTAGGTTCCGGAAGGGTCTCAACCCCAAGTTGCATCGTGATCTCCACCTACATCATTGTGATACATTCCAAGCTCTTGTGAACAAGGCCATTAATGCAGAGACAACTCAGCTCACTTACGAGGAGTCTCGTAAGCACACCCGTGATTTGGGATCTTCTTCCGGTTCTAGTTCTCAGAAGCGCCGGATTTGGATTCCGAACTCTGCTCTTCCACCCGGATATTCACCAAGGCCATCTTATGCGGCACCTCACCTAGTTCAGCAGTATGCTCCACCCAGGCCTATTGGTAGACCGCTTGTGCGGGTCCACGTCCTACTTCAGGGACTTGCTTCACATGCGGAGAGCCAGGGCACTATGCACGTGACTGCTCTCAGACCAGTTATGCTCCACCCCAACCTGAGAAGACTGTTGGCTGTGTTAAGCCATCAAGCAAGAGGATCAGTGTCAAGTCAGCTCCCACTGAACATGGACGTGTGCATCACGTCTCAGCTAAAGATGCTCATGATGATCCGAATGTCGTTCTTGGTACACTCCTTGTCAACTGTCATCCAGCATCGGTTCTATTCGATACTGGAGCATCTCACTCTTCATCTCTGAAGGCTATGCTCGTTTGCACGACGTGTCATTTTGTGATATGCCAACTCCGCTTGAAATCCAAACCCCAGGGTCTAGATGGCAAACCACTAGAATCAGCTATGGTAATGAAATCCTTGTTGATAGACTTGTATTCCTTGCATCACTTGTAGCCCTCAAGTCCTCAGATATTAACATCATCTTGGGTATGGACTGGATGACAGCTCATCATGCCAAGATTGATTGTTACACCAGATCTGTTCAGCTTACACACCCATCTGGTAAGATAGTCACTGTCTCCACTAGAGTTGCAAAGCATCAACTCTATTCTCTTAATGTCAGCCCTCTTCCAGACCTTGAAGATATCCCGGTAGTCCGTGACTTTCCGGATGTCTTTCTAGAGGAACTGCCGGTGTTCCATCAGCGAGAGATGTAGAGTTAAATCATAGATCTTATCCGAGGAACGCTCCAATCTCTAGGAGACCTTACAAGATGGCACCCTTAGAACTAGCGAGCTTAAGAAACAACTTGATGAGTCCTTGCAAAGGGTTTCATCCGTCCTAGTTCTTCTCCTTGGGCTTGCCCGTCCTCTTCGTCAAGAAGAAGGATGGTGCAGGACGGATGGTTGTAGATTATCGTCCGTTAATTTGGTCATGATAAAGAACAAGTATCCGCTCCCGGGATCAACGACACTGTATGATCAGCTCGCTGGATCCTCGATCTTTTCAAGATGGATTTGAGGTTACGCTACCACCAAATCAAGATCGAAGCGGGGACATCCCCAAGACAGCCTTTGTCACTCACTATGGCGATCTGAGTACACCGTCATGTCCTTTGGTCTAACCAATGCTCCAGCCACATTCTCCCGCTTGATGAACTCGATCTTCATGGAGTACCTAGATAAGTTCGTCGTGGTTTATCTCGATGATATCCTTATTTACTCGAAGAACGAGGAAGAGCATGCCGAACATCTTAGACTTGTGTTATAAAAACTCAGAGAGCACCACCTTTATGCCAAGTTCTCCAAGTGTGAATTTTGGTTGCCAGAAGTGACCTATCTCGGCCACATGATCTCTGGTAAGGGCATTGCTGTGAATCCCGAGAGAGTTAAGGCCGTTCTTGATTGGACTCCACCTGAAACCGTTAAACAAGTTAGGAGTTTCCTTGGTCTAGCCAGCTATTGTCGCCGCTTTGTTGAAAACTTCTCCAAAGTAGCCAAACCCCTCACGGAACTTCTCAAGAAAGATAAAAAGTTTGAGTGGTCCCCACAGTGTGAGTACAGTTTTCAAGAACTAGAAAGACGCCTAACTTCTGCTCCCATACTTGTGCCACGGTTTCACTAAAGACTTTGTTATCTCTGCGGCGCCTCACGCAGGGACTAGGTTGCATTCTTATGCAGGATCGTCATGTGATTGCCTATGCATCTCGTCGATTGCATCCACATGAGGAGAATTATCCTACACATGATCTAGAGCTTGCGGCCGTAGTCTATGCACTCAAGACACTGGCGACACTACCTTCTTGGTAGCGTTGCGAGATCTACACGATCACGAGTCTCAAGTATATCTTCACCCAACCAGATTTGAACCTTAGGCAAAGACGTTGGTTGGAGTTGATCTCAGATTATGATCTAGGGATTACCTACACCCCAGGCAAAGCTAATGTCATGGCTGATGCGCTAAGCCGTAAATCCTATTGCAACAATCTCATGTTGCAGCAGGGTCAACCACTTCTCCATGAGGAATTTTGTAAGCTTAACCTTCACATTGCTCCTCACGGATTCCTTTCTACCTTGGTGGCGAAACCTGATCTTGAGGATCGGATTATCGCCGCTCAAAAGCAGGACACGGGAATTTCCCGGATCAAGAGAAACATTAAGAAGGGAATTGGTGGATGTTTCTCTATGGATGATCGAGTGTTGTTTTCTTTGAAAACGCTTGGTGGTTCCCAAGAATCAACATCTGCGAAAATTGATTCTTAAGGAGGCGCATGAATCTCCTCTCACGATTCATCTCGGTAGTACTAAGATGTATCGGGACCTACGCCAGAGGTTCTGGTGGACTAGGATGAAGAGAGAAATCGCTCAGTTTATTGCTAACTGCGACGTTTGTCGTTGCGTTAAAGCAGAACATCAGAGGCCTGCTCGCACCCTTCAGCCTTTAGCTATTCCTGAATGGATATGGGATAAAGTTGGTATGGACTTCATCACCGGCTTTCCCAGGACCAAGAAAGGGAATAATGCTATCTTCGTAGTCGTTGATCGTCTTTCCAAAGTGGCTCACTTCCTTCCTGTTCGAGAGAGTATCACTGCTAGTCAGCTCGCTGACTTATACATTTCTCGAATAGTGTCACTCCATGGTGTTTCGCTAGAGACGAATTCAGACCGTGGAAGTCTTTTCACTTCTCATTTCTGGGAGAGTTTCCAAACTGCCATGGGTACCCATCTTTCCTTCAGTACCGCTTTCCACCCTCAGTCAAGTGGTCAGGTGGAAAGGGTCAACAAAATTCTTGAAGACATGCTTAGAGCTTGCGTTATCTCATTCGGTATGGATTGGGAGAAATGTCTTCCTTTCGCCGAGTTTGCTTATAACAATAGCTATCAATCCAGTCTCAAGAAAGCTCTTTTTGAGATTCTCTATGGACGAAGATGTCAAACACCTTTGAACTGGTGAAACGGTGAAAGACAATTCTTTGGACGGACATGATCCGGAGGCGAGAAGAGCAAGTTCGCATCATTAGTGAGAATTTGAAAACAGCCAGTCTCGTCAAAAGAGCGATATGACAGTCATCATAAGGATATGACTTATGAAATTGGCGACAAGGCTTACCTTGAGTTACTCCTCTAAAGGGTACCCATCGTTTGGTATCAAGGCAAGTTGGCTCCTCGTTACATTGGTCCCTTCGCATTCTCGCTAAATGAGGAGAGGTTGCCTACCAATTGGAACTACCCCACATCTTTCTCGAGTGCATGATGTCTTCCCGTCTCTCAACTCGAGGCGTTGCTTCTTGGATTCCATCCGTGGAGTGGACCCACAAGCGCTTGATCTCAAGATAACCTCACATACCGAGAGTACCGGTTTGCATTCTTGATCAAGCAAAGCGTGTTACCCGACGTCGAACATCAAGTTTCTCAAGGTTCGATGGTCTCATCATTCGAGAGAGAAGCTACTTGGGGCGAGAAGATCGTCTTCATTGGAGTACCCGCTTTCTTTCCGTCGACCCCGAATCTCGGGGCGAGATTTTTTCAAGTGAGGCGAGTTGTCACATCCTAGTTCTGGTATGACCTAGACTAGCTGGTCAATTGTGCATCATGTTTAAATTCCATTTAAATTGAAATGAGGATTTGTGAAACCCTCAGAATCATTTCTGGAAATGACCAAAATAAAAATTGCTCCAAAAGGGTCCAAGAAAATGCTCATGTTGCTCTCTGAAAATATTGGACAGAGATAAAAATCAAACAATATTTTTAGGAGTCCATAAGTATTTATTTCGGGCATTTGAAATTAATGCATTATTATTTGCATTGGATATATATATGTTATATGTCCAAAAATTATGCTAGTAGTTGAGGAGCTTTGGAATAATACCACTAGCCCCTACAAAATTGGCATAAGTAAATAAATTGATTTAGTATTATTACTAAATCAGAACAAATGTCGAGAAAAATAGAAAAGCAGAAATAAAAAAGATACTTACGGGCCTCCTACAGCAGCCCAGCAGCCCAATGGGCTGGCCCAGCCGCCGGCCAGCGCCCGATCGTCCCCTTCCTCGCGCCCGGGAGGGCGGGGGCAGCGCGCGCCTTGCAGCAGCCAGCGTCCGGCCACGCCACCTGCCTGTCTGGCCTCTCCCTTGACGCCTGGCCATCCCGAACGTCGCCACACGCAGCCCCGGACCTCTCTCACTCTCTCTCGCTCTCCCTCCTCCCCTAGACCTCTCCCTCTCCCCGCGCCCGAAGTGCTGCCGCCGCCGCAGCTCACCGCCGACGCGCTCCCCGCCGTCCCCTCGCCCCTCCGACGTGCCCACGAGCTCCGCACCACCTTCCTCGTCCTCTCCACCAAGCCGTGCCTCGACGGACGCCCCGTGGAGCCGTCGCCGTCGCCATCTTCGCCTCCGACCGCCGTGGATCCCCATCGCCGCCCCACCGTCTCCAGTGCGTCCCCGAGCTCGCCGTCAAGCCCGTCGAGTCCGCGGTGAGCTCCGCCATCGTCCCCCCTCTCCGTTTAGCTGCCCGCACGCCGTAGCCCTCCTCCCCACCATGGCCGAAGCACCTCGCCACCGTCCATGTCGCCGTCGTCGTCTCGGCCGCCTCCGGCCAAAACGAGCACCCCATCGTGCTCCTAGTGCCACGAGGTGCCTGAGCCCCTCGGTAGCCTCGGCGCCCGCAGCCGCTCCCTTCGGCGAGCTCCGGCCGCCATCGTGCGCCTCGCTCGGCGAGCTCCGCCGCCCGCAGCCTTACACTGCTCCCCGGATCGCGAGCCTTGCGACCTCTGGTGCCCCCAGCCGCCGCTCTCGTGGCCTCCAACGCGGACTCCGCCATGTTCTGTGGTCGCCGGCGACGACCTCGCCGGCCATGCCCCGGCGGGTGCCGACGTGGCGCGTCATTATGACTAACCCCCCTTAATTAGCCATCTCACTGCCACTGACAGGTGGGCCCCGCAGCGGGTCAAATCCCAGTCAACACGGGATTAACTCCCATTTAGCACAATGAGATGTGGGACCCGGTCGTCAGTTTTGACCCGGACTGGCCCGTTGACTTCGTGACGTCCGCGCGGCGTTAAGTGGCGCAATTATTCATTTTCTAGTTTTAAATTTAATCAGGAAATTCCAGAAAATAGCCACAACTTCGAAAATTCATATAAATTCAACCGTAGCTCAGATTGAAATAATTTATATATGAAAAATTATCAGAAAAATGCAATCTATCCATCTGCACCAGTTTCATGCATGACAAACCAACTTATACCTGCTGTATAAGTGAAACTCTATAATGGCATATATAAGAGCTTACCTTGGAAATGCATTTGAATCTTTGGTTCAAATGGACTTCAACCAAATGAACTCTAGCTGCATTAGCTCAAACAGCATCACATCTACATGCCATGTTCATGCATCATATTGTTGCATATGCTTGTGTATTGATTGTTGGCACCGTTCTTCTTGATAGGTCCAGCTCTCGAGAGTGCTCGAGAGTACCTGTCTGTGAAGCAGTGCCTCCCTTGTTGATTTACCAGGCAAGCAAACCCCCTTGTTCATTCCGATACAATCCTACTCTCTCGCTCCTGCTCTCAGTTATTACATTAGGACAACAACGATTCATCTGCTACATTGTGCTGCGGTAGTTGAACCCATTCCTCTGCATGACCTGTCATTGCCACAGTAAATAGTTGAAACCCACTAGCATGTGTAGGAGTTGATTGAGCCATGTTGTGTTCCTACCATGCTATGCCTGCTATTGCTTAGAGTTGTGTCGGGTCTGATTCATTGGGAATGAATTGGAGTGTTCGATATGTTACGATCTTTGAGAGTGAAGTGTGTGAACACGATTTGGTAAAGGTAGCGGTGAGAGGCCATGTAGGAGTACATGGTGGGTTGTCTCTTTGGAACCGTCCTTAAACCTTGAGTTCTATGTATGTCGTCCAATGACTCGATACTACCACACATTGGGCTCAGGCGCTCCAAGCTCTCGACTTATAAACCAACCTGATCTCTGTCCGAGAGTGCAACTAGTTTACGGTGTTTGTAGGTAGTGCTATTTTTCTACCAAGTGGCACCCGGCGGGGTGGGCTTAGGACAGACTAGGCACATGTGGCCTGGTGTGCGAGTGGCACCGGATGGTGGGCTCGGGAACCTGCACACATCGTTTGGGGCCGTGGCGACACCCGGCGGATCTCCTTGCGGATGGAACCCGAATAGGCGATAAACCTGGGCTAGAGTCTTGTGTGGTTAGTCGGTCGTGGCCGACACCCTCGCCAAAGCTTCCGCTTGAAGGTTGCGAGGTACATAGCGTGTACATGGTGATAAGTGGTGAGGCGTGTGTGAAGAAGTACACCCCTGCAGGGTTATCATGATCTATTCGAATAGCCGTGTCCTCGGTTATGGACTTCTTGGATGCTTACGTGGTACATAGACAACTTGAAGTGGATACGCTAAAATGCTCAAGACAAGTGTGAGTGCTATGGATGGCCTTCTCTTAGGGAGACGGGGATGAATCCATAGTAGTGTATTGTGTGGTGACTAGTGGACTCGTGTGCGCCATATCACCTCAAAGAAGTTCTTGTAGTCGTAGAACAGGATAGCCACTGAGTCAAAGCTGGCTTGCTGCAACTAAACCCCACACTACCTCCTTGATTCAAATGCATGTATGACAGGATCTGATGTAAGTCTTGCTGAGTACCTTTGTACTCACATTGCTTTATTTATGTTTTTGCAGCGGAGACTACACTCTTACTAGTGGTTCCGCTTGGACTTCGACGAGTAGCTTGTTACCTCAGCTACGATCTTGTACCCTTGGGAGGGTCTTGTAGATAGTCAGGCTTCTCAGCCTTTTTATTTTGTAGTTGTCTGTACTCAGACATGTAATGCTTCCGCTTGTTGCTTGTATGCTCTGAATGATGGGTCATGTGACCCCTGTTTGTATTTAATGCTATTTGGCTCTTCTGAGCCTTTATCTATATGATTTTGCGTTATGTTGTGATGCCATGTTGTACAACACATACTTGCATGTTATGCGTACGTGTAACGTGTATTCCTATGTGTGAGATCCGACAACCTAGTTGTCTATCCTTCGTAGCCTCTCTTATGGGGAAATGTAGTCTAGTGCTTCCACGAGCCATGGTAGTCCGCTACTGCCGGTTTTACGGAGTCCTGCTAGCCCAGCACTCTGCTCGGAACACTTGGATTGGCGACATGTGATTCACCGTTCTGTGTTCTGTCCCGCCGGGAAATGTCACGCGGTGACTTCTGAGTCTGCCTAGCCGGCTACAGCCGGGTTCCGAGTCTGTTAGCCAGTGCTACAGCCGGATTCGCCGCTGCTGGCCGACATGCTCGATGTTGATTCATGTATGCTGTCCCCATAGGTTATTGCCACTTTGGGTTCACGACTAGTCATGTCGGCCCAGTTCTCTGTCATATGGATGCTAGCGACACTATCATATCGTGAGCCAAAAGCGTAAGCGGTCCGGGCCATGGTGGCGACACGGTAGGAATACCGTGCGTGAGGCCGCAAAGTGATATTATGTGTTACATGCTAGATCGGTGTGACTTAGGATCGGGGTCCCGACATGAGGACGGCGCAGAAGAAGTCGGAGAAGGGGGGAACGAGCCCCGCAACGATGCTGCTCGTGAAGAAGGGGTAGAAGGTGCTCCTCGAAGCCTCTGGCTCGGCGGAGCCGGCCCAGAGCTCGGTCTTCCCCTTCTCGTTGTTCTCTCCCGTCGTCAGCATACAAGTGGTGGCGAGGTTCTTCTCCGAGACATTGTGCAACGCCCCGGATTCGATGCGCCAGGTGTCTTCCAGTTATTCGCCATCGTTGCCATGTCATGTGCTTGCGTGTCTCTCTTTGCCATGTCATCATATGCATTTCATATCATGTCATCATGTGCATTTTATTTTGCATACGTGTTCGTCTCTTGCATCCGAGCATTTTCCCCGTTGTCCGTTTTGCAATCCGGCGCTCCTATGTCTCCCGGCGCCCCCTTTTGCCTCTTTTCGTGTGCAGGTGTTGAACAGTCTCGGAATGGACCGAGGTTTTTCAAGCGGCCTTGGTATACCACCGGTAGACCGCCTGTCAAGTTTCGTGCCATTTGGAGGTCGTTTGGTACTCCAACGGTTAACCAGGTAACGGTAAAGCCCTCTTTTGTTGCAGCCCAACACCCCTTCCAAAGTGACCCAAAACCCAGCAAACTCCTCTCCATGCTCTCGTTCGTTCGATCACGATCGCGGGGCCGAAAACCGCACCTCATTTGGACTCTCCTAGCTCCCTCTATCTATAAATATGTGATCCCCTCCGGATTTTCGCGCAGTCCAACCCTAGCCCCGCTCCCCGCGCGCCGCCGGACATTTCGTCCCCGCCGTCCGGACGTGTCCGCCCCATCCGCCGCCGCGCCCAGCCAGTCCGGAGCCGCCACGTGGCGGCGCCTCCCAGCGCCGCCACGGGCCCGCGAGCCACGGGCGGCCCCGGCCCGCTCCGTCCCGCCGCCCGTTAAATCGCGCCCGCGCGCGCCTCGCCGCCGCCGCCCAGCGGCGGACCCACCGCCTCCTCGCCCGGGTCGGCCGAGCTCCTCGCCGCGGATCCCGCCTCCAGCGGCGCGCCCGCCGGCCCGCGCCGCCCTCGCCGGACCGCGCCTTCCACCGCCGACCACGCCGCCGACCGCCGCCCTCGCCCGCTGGCGCGCCCTCGCCGCCCGCCCGGCACCGGCGGCCGGATCCGGCCGCCGCGCGGCCTCGCCTCGCCTTAGTCGCCGCCCTGCGGAGTTCGCGGAGTCCTCGCGGCGCGGATCCGTGGATCGGGATGAGATCCACCGGGAGCCCATCCAAACCCCCCTGCCTCGTCCCGGATCCCCTCGTCCCGCACGCCTCCGTCCCGGGTTGACTTCTCCCGGAGGTGAAAATCCCACTAAGTCGCAGATTTTTGCATATTATCATGCCATGTTCATGCCATCGTATCTCTGCACGCGTTGCTCCGTTTCGTGCGTGTAATATGTCGAATTGTTCCCCTCGACGAGTACATCATTTCATCTCATTGCATCTTTTGCATTTCAGCTCATCTTGATGCCCGAAATGCTGTTAGAAGAGGGCTATGTGATGTTAGTTTCAGATTGTTATCAGAACATGCACTTTTGTCATTTTTGCCATGATTGACGTGTGCACCCTATGAACTTGAGTCCTACATGTGTTATGTAATATGCCATGCCATATTTACAGGATTGTATGCCATGTATTTTTGTGATCTCTGTGGTGACTAGCACTAGCATGCAAACTAGGCTTCATGATGCTGCAGATTTCAGCCCCTGTTCTGCTGATATTTTTATGCCATGTAAACTTGATGCTACCAAGAGATCCATGCTTATTTTGAGTTACTTCAGTAAGGATGTTTTGAACATATGGTTTTTCTCTATCCATCCATGCCCTTGTTTGCAATTATGGAGGGCCATAACTTGAGTCAATCGAGCTCTACTTTTGCTATAAAATGTTTCCTGGCAGGTTGTTTACATGTTATTCAAATTTGCCAAGGTTGTTGTAGTTGATCCGTGAAGGCTATGATGTTGTTCTTGCCATGTATAGCTTATGCCATGTCTTCTTACTGTTGGTTTCCTTGCCATGCCATTTATTGCTCTGTGGTGAGTGGTTCAAGCTCACCAACATGCCTACTTATTGTTGTTCCTGGCATGTATGAATCTGTAATATAACTTGCTATGTTTACATGGGTGCCATCATATTTTCTGATCCTTTTTGGCTGATGGTCAGTAAGGGACTTTTGTTCTATGCATTTAGTAGTATCATTCCATGCCTTTGTTTGCCATGATAAGTTCCTGTAGCATGCTGTTTGATAGCTCTAAACATTGCAACCTAATGTTATTTCTGCTAAAGTCTGAAACTGTTATTATTTGCAATCTTGCCATGTAATTTTGAGCATGTTCTAGTGATTTCTGGAGATAGCTCAGTGTTCATGTTTTGTCATGCTTTAACTGTACTTCATGCCCATGCCTTTTGTTATTACGTTGAGATGTTGTAGCTTGTTGTTTTGATGCTTGCAATATGCCTAGTTGCTGTTTTGGACAGATTGTTGTCATGACTTGTATAGGGTGTATGTGTTGAACCGTTGCTCCGTTTTGAGTGTGCTCTATATGAAACTTGCTTGATTTTGCATGTAGTTTCATATTATCATGTTGAATCCTTGTTTTGAGGTGTTTGCTTGATGTTTGTATGCATTTTGCATCAATGCCATGTTTAACTTGTTTTGCTCATATCTTCTAGGCCGTAGCTCCGAATTTAATGAACTTTATATGTAACTTGACTAGAATTTCGTGTAGATCATTGTGGTGCATCCTAACTTGCTGTTTAACAATTTGAACATAAGGTTTATTCAGATCTGGAACAATTTCCAAATTCGCATATGAGGACTTACCGGAATTGTTATATGTTGTTTCCGGCCTCATTTAAACTTGCTTTGATGTGTTGCTCTTGTTTGCATCATCTCTTGCCATGAGTATCTTCATGTAGCTTTGTCATGCATCATGCTTGTTTGTGCATCATGCCTTGTTCATGTGTGGTGTGTTTACTATGTTGTGTGCTTCTTCTTGTTAGTTCCTGTTTCGTTGCGATCGTGAGGATTCGTTCGTCTCACTTTCGGTTGGCTTCATCCGTTCGTCTTCTTCATGGACTCGTTCTTCTTCCTAGCGGGATTTCAGGCAAGATGACCGCTACCCTGGATCTCACTACTATCATTGCTATGCTAGTTGTTTCGTTCTATCGCTATGCTGCGCTACCTATCACTTGTTCCTCAAGCCTCCCAAATTGCCATGTCAGCCTCTAACCTTTTGCACCCTTCCTAGCAAACCGTTGCTTGGCTATGTTACCGCTTTGCTCAGCCCCTCTTATAGCGTTGTTAGTTGCAGTTGAAGATGAAGTTTGTTCCTTGTTGGAACATGGAGATGTTGTTCCTTGTTGGAACATGTTTAGTTGTTGGGATATCATAATATATCTTATTTAATTAATGCATCTATATACTTGGTAAAGGGTGGAAGGCTCGGCGTTATGCCTGGTGTTTTGTTCCACTCTTGCCGCCCTAGTTTCCGTCATATCGGTATTATGTTCCCGGATTTTTGCGTCCTGTTGACGCCTGATTTTGGCAAGATACAGAGTGAAAGGGTTTTCAGCATGAAAAGTTTCACATCACCTAATGGAACAACTTTAATGTTTGGACCATAATTATTCGGCATCATATCAAAGACCAAAACTACACTCAGATTGTCATGTTTAGGTGTTCTGAGTGCTTTTTGGTCAATTAAGCCTCCAGGACAACCTCGGATGAAGGAATGCTCTACATGAATTGTCTTCGTCTCATCAAATCGGTCGATTTTTATATACAAATCATCTCAATCCGAGTTCGTATACAAAAGTTAGAGCCATCTGAATGCAGCCCTGTCAAGAGGCGAAATATGACGCGGGAGACCAGACATGTCTTAGCAAGTGTCTGACGTAATGCGTGAGTGTTTTGCCCCAGAAGATGGCCTCGAATCGGAAAACGTTCAACATAAAAGTTGTTCGCCTCGTCGAAACGGTCAAGATTGATTTTGGGCTCGTTTCCGTCCGAGATAGTGTACCACCACAAAAAAGACCTGCAAGGTGCAGCCAGTTTGAACCGAGCAGTTTTGGAAAGTTCGGACAAAATCGATCCGAATTTGACTAGGGTTTTGGACGTGAATCCAAGCCTTTTCCTTGCACGGGAAGTCCAGCCGCCTCTTATATACCCAAGGGGTGACGGCCGATTGAACAACACACAATCGAACAATCAATCTACTTTTTACCCTAGTTTTACATCCCTCCCTTGTTCTTTCTCTCTCGTTCTTCGTTCGTTCTTCGTGTTGAAGGGCAGCGATCCTCGAGGCTATAGGGGCGGGCGAACCGACCTAGGGCAGCCCATAGCCGCCGCACGTCCAGACGGGGTGCCTCACGGGCGCGTGGGGTTTCGGGTGCTCAAAAGCGCCCGCCGGATTGCTTGCGCACCGCGCTTCCGGACGGGTCTCCTTCGACGTGAGCTGCGGTGCATCACCCTCGGCGTCGGAGGTACACGATGATGTGTTCGTGTGTGAACATGTCCCTAACGCGGTCGGGTGATTTATGGGACCCCCTTGACAGTTCGCTTTGAATAAGACTCCTCCAGCAAGGCCCAACATTGGTTTTACCATTTGCCTCACCTATGCCCTTTTTCCCTTGGGTTTCCGCAGCCCAAGGGTCATCTTTATTTTAGCCCCGGGCGGTGCTCCTTGAGTGTTGGTCGAACCGAGCAACTTCTTGGGGCCACCACAGGGCAACTCGAGGGTTGGTTTTACTCGTAGCTTGACTTATCCGGTGTGCCCTGAGAACGAGGTATGTGCGACTCCTATCGGGATTTGTCGGCACATCGTGGCGGCTTTGCTGGTCTTGTGTTATTGCTGTCGAAATGTCTTGTAGCCGGGATTCCGAGACTGATCGGGTCTTCCCGGGGAGAAGGAATATCCTTCGTTGATCGCGAGAGCTTATCATGGGCTAAGTTGGGAAACCCCTGCAGGGTATAAACTTTCGAGAGTCGTGCCAGCGGTTATGTGGCAGATGGGAATTTGTTAATATCCGGTTGTAGTAACTTGAAGCAAACTCTTCTGAAATACACCAACCGTGTGCGTAACCGTGAGTGTCTCTTTTCGGGGTTGATCGAGAGGAGAACACGGATTCTGTGTTATGTCTGACGTAAGTAGGAGTTCAGGATCATTTCTTGATCATTACTAGTTGACGACCGTTCCTTTGTTTCTCTTCTCGCTCTTATTTGCGTTGGTCAGCCACCATATATGCTTAGTCGCTGCTGCAACCTCACCACTTTACCCCTTCCTTTCCCATTAAGCTTTTCTAGTCTTGATACCCATGGTAATGGGATTGCTGAGTCCTCGTGGCTCACAAATTACTACACCACCAGTTGCAGGTACAGGTTTGCGATGATCATGACGTGAGAGCGATGTTTGCTTGCTTTGGAGTTCTTCTTCTGCTTCTTCTTCGTTCAGGGGATAGGTTCCAGGTCAGCAGCCTGGGCTAGCAGGGTGGATGTCGTTTGAGCTTCTGTTTATGTTTCATCTGTAGTCGGATGTTGATCTCTTGTATATGATGTTTATGTATTCTTGTGGCATTTGTGCTTTATGTATGTATCCCCATCTATTACGTAATGTTGATGTAATGATATCCACCTTGCAAAAGCGTTTCAATATGCGGGTCTATCCTTGGTGGGACCGTCGAGTTCCTTTTGGATAGGGCCGCATATTGGGCGTGACAAGTTGGTATCAGAGCCTCGACCGACCCTAGGAGCCCCCTTGATTGATCGTGTAGTTTGGCCGTTGTTGAGTCTAGAAAAAAACTGATTTCTGAGTCTAATTATATCGGAGAGTAGGAATTCTTTTTACTCCTCTGCCCCTTCGTCGCTCTGGTGAGGAATATTGACGTAGGTGTTTTGATTTACTTCTCTTCCCCTTCAAATTTTTCTTTAGGATCACGCAGTTGGTTTTTTCGATCGTTGGTCCTCAGCTCTTTTCATCCGGTGCATTTCTCGTCAAGTTGACTCGAGCCTCTTCATCTTTGAGTTCAATCCTAAGTTGCTTTCTTTTCCCGCCCGCCCTCCCTGTTCTCTTCTCGGAACCGGAGTCCGTAATCGAGTATCCATTCTACTCGTGCAAAGTGTTTGTTTTTTTTCCTCAATGATTTCAACCGGTGTTTCCTCTTGAACTCATTCGTCAGTTTCCCCTTCCAGTTGCCTGTGTTTTTCCCGCCGTCCCACCCTCTTCTTCCCAGAGTCTGAGTCTGTTTCGAGCATCAATTTCATTCATGCGGAGCCTCTACAGTCTTCCATAAATTATCTCAACAGGTGAATTCTCGTCTCGTTCGTCATTCTTCATTTTTTTTTTCTTTTCTGGCGGATTCCATTCAAGTTATTCAGGTTGACCATATTCTTTTCCTTGGGTCAAGTGTTTTCCCTGCTCGTTCGCCTCTCGCCAGTTTATCCTTCCGGAGTGCTCAAGAAATCTCAGGAGATCCGTCCATGTTCCAATTAATTCGAGGTTGTCACCTCATTGAAATCTTTCAAGTGTTCCGGTGCATCATCTATCTCTTCAACAATCCTTTCCAACGGTGTTTTCTTTTAGTGGGCCCTAACCCACAGGTCTTTTCCCAGGATCTTAGCTGACTCTTTTGATTTCCCCAGAGCTATTCCCAATTCTTTTCAAGTGTGACGTAAGAATGGATCACATCAGTCACATGCCTTTTCCACGATGGATTCCAAATCATTTCATTGTTGGTTCAACCTCTTCGCTTTTCATTCTACCGGAGTACCTCAGAAATTTTGGTGGTGTTTCTCGTCGTCATTTGAAGATCGAAGAAGAGTCTTTCCTCTAAATCTTGTCTGTTCTCTCGAAGATTCGCGGTCCTAGCTTGATGTTATGCTATCAAATTGTTTCTAGTCATGCAAATTCTTTTCATCCATCCGGAGCATTTCAGGAGTTGCTTTCTCTCTCGATCATCCGGAGGCCATCTTTTCGGAAGATTTCTTCGTTCTAAGTTTTCAAATTCGTTCTCCAATTATTACATATTCGTGCCCCTTCGTTCGTCTCAATATTCTTCCGGTGCTTCGTTCAAGTATTCTTCTATCAGTTCGCGATCTCTTTGTTCTCTTGCATTTTAATTCCCTCAAGTATCTCCGTGCTTCTCTAATTCTTCCCGGTGATTCATTCTCTTTCATCAGTCATTTCCAAATTCTTACGGTGGTTCGTTCAAGATTCTTTTCTTTGTTTATCATATTAATCCATTCGTTCTTTTCAACCTACCGGTGGTTCAGTAAGACCTTCTCAAGTCTGCAATATGTCACTTCTTAATCCTTTTCAAGAAGAATAAGTAGTATGCAAAATCCATTGCTTGTCATCAATTTAATTTGATGAAGGTTAAGCATACAATAAATCTTATTCTTATTTCCTCCAAGTGTTTAATCCCCTCCTTCAGAGTTTGTTCGTGATGAATAAATTCTAGTCCCAAGTGTTTCCCATCTTTTCTTTTCCGGAGTTCAAATGTCCTCGACCATGTCGTCGAGACCCCCATCTAAATCAGCGCAAGGCTCATCTTATTCTTTCCATCCTTGAATTCTATCTCATCATCCTTTATTTTACCGGAGTTCTTTATGGTGGCTCTTCCTGATTTAATTCATTCTTCAAGAGTTCATCAAGACTTTGTTGGAGGAGTTCCAGTATCTTTCCTTCTTGCCTTTCGAAGTGCAAATAATTCTTCATTTTCTTCTGAAGTGGAGTTTTGCATTTCTCCGTTCTTCTCAGATATTTAATCTTTTCCGTTTGTGGTCGGCGATCACCTCATAATCTTGAGATGTTACCTATAAGTCCACAACAAGCTTTCTTTCGTTGTTGATTTTCTCAACAATTTCATTCAATCCTTCCTTCTAAGTTCTTTTCATTCAATTTTTCCAATTCTTCCGGAGGTATTGCGTTGCTTATGTCGTCAAGTGTCATTCCATCTTGTGAAGCTCGAGTTCTATTCCTCCATGTTTCAACCGGAGTGCTACCTAAATCCTTTCAGTATTATTCGTTTTTTTTCCAATCTAACCACTCCGGTTAGAACGAGTGCTTTCATAGTCTATCTGATTTCGTGAGCTTTCGATTCTCGTCATTCTCATCGCTTCTCTCTTCTTTTCGTGTGCTCTCAATTCTTTGCCTCTTCTCTCTTGCGTTTCTTGTTTCACCTCATCCCTTTTTCCCTTCTGTCTTGGTCCTAAGATCTCGGGACGAGATCTCTTGTTAGTGGAGGAGTGTTGCAACGCCTCGGATTCGATGCGCCAGGTGTCTTCCAGTTATTCGCCATCGTTGCCATGTCATGTGCTTGCGTGTCTCTCTTTGCCATGTCATCATATGCATTTCATATCATGTCATCATGTGCATTTCATTTTGCATACGTGTTCGTCTCTTGCATCCGAGCATTTTCCCCGTTGTCCGTTTAGCAATCCGACGCTCCTATGTCTCCCGGCGCCCCCTTTTGCCTCTTTTCGTGTGCGGGTGTTGAACAGTCTCGGAATGGACCGAGGTTTGTCAAGCGGCCTTGGTATACCACCGGTAGACCGCCTGTCAAGTTTCGTGCCATTTGGAGGTCGTTTGGTACTCCAACGGTTAACCGGGTAACCGTAAAGCCCTCTTTTGTTGCAGCCCAACACCCCTTCCAAAGTGACCCAAAACCCAGCAAACTCCTCTCCATGCTCTCGGTCGTTCGATCACGATCGCGTGGCCGATAACCGCACTTCATTTGGACTCTCCTAGCTCCCTCTATCTATAAATATGTGATCCCCTCCGGATTTTCGCGCAGTCCAACCCTAGCCCCGCTCCCCGCGCGCCGCCGGACATTTCGTCCCCGCCGTCCGGACGTGTCCGCCCCATCCGCCACCGCGCCCAGCCAGTCGAGCCGCCACGTGGCGGCGCCTCCAGCAGCGCCGCCCAGCGAACCCGTAAGCCCACGACCGCCCCGGCCCGCTCCGTCCCCGCCGCCCGTCCTTCCGCACCGCCCGGCGCTTCGCCGCCGCCGCCTCGCGGCGGACCCGACCGCCGCCTCGCCCGGTCGGCCGAAACTCCCGCCGCCGGATCCCGCCTCCACGCGCGCGCCCGCCGGCCGCGCGCCGCCCTCGCGGACGCGCCTTCCACCCCGACCTCGCCGCCGACCGCCGCCCTACGCCCGCGGCGCTTCCCTCCACCGCCGCCCGGCGCTCGGCGGCCCGGATCCCGGCCGCCCGCCGCGGCCTCCGCCCTCCTCCGCCTCGCCTTGGTCGCCGCCCTGCCGGAGTTCGCCGGAGTCCTCGCCAGCGCCGGATCCGGTGGATCGGGATGAGATCCACCGGGAGCCCATCCAAACGCCCCTGCCTCGTCCCGGATCCCCTCGTCCCGCACGCCTCCGTCCCGGGTTGACTTCTCCCGGAGGTGAAAATCCCACTAAGTCCCAGATTTTTGCATATTATCATGCCATGTTCATGCCATCGTATCTCTGCATGCGTTGCTCCGTTTCGTGCGTGTAATATTTCAAAATGTTCGTCTCGACGAGTAAATCATTTCATCTCATTGCATCTTTTGCATTTGAGCTCATCTTGATGCCCGAAATGCTGTTAGAAGATGGCTATGTGATGTTAGTTTCAGATTCTTATCAGAACATGCACTTTTGTCATTTTTGCCATGATTGATGTGTGCACCCTATGAACTTGAGTCCTACATATGTTTTGTAATATGCCATGCCATCTTTACAGGTGTGTATGCCATGTATTTTTGTGATCTCTTTGGTGACTAGCACAAGCATGCAAACTAGGCTTCATGATGTTGCTGATTTCAGCCTCTGTTCTGCTGATATTTTTATGCTATGTAAACTTGATGCTACCGAGAGATCCATGCTTATTTTGAGTTACTTCAGTAAGTATGTTTTGAACATATGGTTTTTCTCTATCAATCCATGCCCTTGTTTGCAATTATGGAGTGCCATAGCGTGAGTCAATCGAGCTCTACTGTTGCTATAAAATGTTTCCTGGCAGGTTGTTTACATGTTATTCAATTTTGCCAAGGTTGTTGTAGTTGATCCGTGTATGCTATGATGTTGTTCTTGCCATGTATAGCTTCTATGCCATGTATTATTACTGTTGGTTTCCTTTCCATGCCATGTATTGCTCTGTGGCGAGTGAAGCTCACCAACATGCCTACTTATTGTTGTTCCTGCCATGTATGAATCTGTAATATAACTTGCTATGTTTACATGGGTGCCATCATATTTTCTGATCCTTTTTGGCTCATGGTCAGTAAGGGAGTTTTGTTCTATGCATTTAGTAGTATCATTCCATGCCTTTGTTTGCCATGATAAGTTCCTGTAGCATGCTGTTTGATAGCTCTAAACATTGCAACCTGATGTTATTTCTGCTAAAGTCTGAAACTGTTATTATTTGCAATCTTGCCATGTCATTTTGAGCATGTTCTATTGATTTCTGGAGATAGCTCAGTGTTCATGTTTTGTAATGCTTTACCTGTACTTCATGCCCATGCCTTTTGTTATTACGTTGAGATGTTGTAGCTTGTTGTTTTGATGCTTGCAATATGCCTAGTTGCTGTTTTGGACAGATTGTTGTCATGACTTGTATAGGGTGTATGTGTTGAACCGTTGCTCCATTTTGAGTGTGCTCTATATGAAACTTGCTTGATTTTGCATGTAGTTTCATATTATCATGTTGCATCCTTGTTTTGAGGTGTTTGCTTGATGTTTGTATGCATTTTGCATCAATGTCATGCTTAACTTGTTTTGCTCATATCTTCTAGGCCGTAGCTCCGAATTTAATGAACTTTATGTCTAAATTGACTAGAATTTCGTGTAGATCATCGTGGTGCATCTTAACTTGCTGTTTAACAATTTGAACATAAGGTTTATTCAGATCTGGAACAATTTCGAAATT
This sequence comes from Aegilops longissima, assembly GCA_021605205.1. Lineage (NCBI taxonomy): Eukaryota > Viridiplantae > Streptophyta > Magnoliopsida > Poales > Poaceae > Aegilops > Aegilops longissima. The sequence continues at coordinate 196,425,626 of CM038679.1, forward strand.
TGCATATGAGGACTTATCGGAATTGTTATATGTTGTTTCCGGCCTCATTTAAACTTGCTTTGATGTGTTGCTCTTGTTTGCATCATCTCTTGCCATGAGTAGCTTCATGTAGCTTTGTCATGCATCATGCTTGTTTGTGCATCATGCCTTGTTCATGTGTGGTGTGTTTACTATGTTGTGTGCTTCTTCTTGTTAGTTCCTGTTTTGTTGCGATCGTGAGGATTCGTTCGTCTACGCTCGGTTCAGCTTCATCCGTTCGTCTTCTTCATGGACTCGTTCTTCTTCCTAGCGGGATTTCAGGCAAGATGGCCGCTACCCTGGATCTCACTACTATCATTGCTATGCTAGTTGTTTCGTTCTATCGCTAGGGTGCGCTACCTATCACTTGTTCCTCAAGCCTCCCAAATTGCCATGTCAGCCTCTAACCTTTTGCACCCTTCCTAGCAAACCGTTGCTTGGCTATGTTACCGCTTTGCTCAGCCCCTCTTATAGCGTTGTTAGTTGCAGTTGAAGATGAAGTTTGTTCCTTGTTGGAACATGGAGATGTTGTTCCTTGTTGGAACATGTTTACTTGTTGGGATATCACAATATATCTTATTTAATTAATGCATCTATATACTTGGTAAAGGGTGGAAGGCTTGGCCTTATGCCTGGTGTTTTGTTCCACTCTTGCCGCCCTAGTTTCCGTCATATCGATATATGTTCCCGGATTTTTGCGTCCCTAACGCGGTCGGGTGATTTATGGGACCCCCTTGACAGTTCGCTTTGAATAAGACTCCTCCAGCAAGGCCCAACATTGGTTTTACCATTTGCCTCACCTATGCCCTTTTTCCCTTGGGTTTCCGGAGCCCAAGGGTCATCTTTATTTTAGCCCCCCCCCTGGGCCAGTGCTCCTTCGAGTGTTGGTCCGAACCGAGCAGCCTGCGGGGCCACCACGTGGCAACTCGAGGGTTGGTTTTACTCGTAGCTTGACTTATCCAGTGTGCCCTGAGAACGAGGTACGTGCGGCTCCTATCGGGATTTGTCGGCACATCCGGGCGGCTTTGCTAGTCTTGTTTTATTGCTGTCGAAATGTCTTGTAGCCGGGATTCCGAGACTGATCGGGTTTTCCCGGGGAGAAGGAATATCCTTTGTTGATCGCGAGAGCTTATCATGGGCTAAGTTGGGACACCCCTGCAGGGTATAAACTTTCGAGAGCCGTGCCCGCGGTTATGTGGCAGATGGGAATTTGTTAATATCCGGTTGTAGTAACTTGAAGCAAACCCTTCTAAAATACACCAACCGTGTGCGTAACCGTGAGTGTCTCTTTTCGGGGTTGATCGAGAGGAGAACACGGTTTCTGTGTTATGTCTGACGTAAGTAGGAGTTCAGGATCACTTCTTGATCATTACTAGTTGACGACCGTTCCTTTGTTTCTCTTCTCGCTCTTATTTGCGTTGGTTAGCCACCATATATGCTTAGTCGCTGCTGCAACCTCACCACTTTACCCCTTCCTTTCCCATTAAGCTTTGCTAGTCTTGATACCCATGGTAATGGGATTCTTTGAGTCCTCGTGGCTCTGATTACTACACCACCAGTTGCGGTACAGGTTTGCGATGATCATGGCGTGAGGCGATGTTTGCTTGCTTTGGAGTTCTTCTTCTGCTTCTTCTTCGTTCAGGGGATAGGTTCCAGGTCGGCAGCCTGGGCTAGCAGGGTGGATGTCGTTTGAGCTTCTATTTATGTTTCATCCGTAATCGGATGTTGATCTCTTCTATATGATGTTGATATATTCTTGTGGCATTTGTGCCTTATGTATGTATCCCCATCTATTATGTAATGTTGATGTAATGATATCCACCTTGCAAAAGTGTTTCAATATGCGGGTCTATCCTTGGTGGGACCATCGAGTTCCTTTTGGATAGGGTCGCATATTGGGCGTGACACATTGGGCGCGTCCAGAGCCAGCTCGTACCAGGCGGGCGATGAAGCAGCCTTGACTTTCCGGGGCGTCATTGGTCGCTGGCTCGGAAGGGAATTGAAGGAGATCTGGGGATTTCAAAAGCAAGGGGTGAGAAAGGGGATCTGGAGCAAGATGAAGGAAAGCAATGAAGGCAAGCATTGCCTGCCCCAGCCTTTTGTCAGATGGACAGTTGCCGAGGCAGAGTGGGGAAGCAGAGACGCCCACGTCCAATCAATCTCCACGCGTCAAGCGAGCCTGCAGGCTATTGGGGCCTGCGGCGCTCCGCACCTTCCCCTTGGCTTCGCCTCGAAGCCAAGTCCGAGCGCGCCTTGGGCCTGGGGGCTACTGTCGGTGTCCTAGGAACGGGTGTCCCCAGACTTGCCTGCCGTCGGCCCATGGCGTGGCTCCACCAGCAGCCCTGTACGGCCCATCTTCACCAGCAAACACTCAAGACCCTCGCGAGGGGCCAAGCGTCTCGAGGAGGATGACACAAGACCTCCTCGGGGACGGCCTCACCAAGCAGGCTCGTGAGGGGCGGAGAGATCAAGGCAAAGGGTACCTCGCGAGGTTCATGTGACGTAAGCCATGACGACGGGAGCTAGGCAGGCGCCAGCGCGCGGAGTGCCCTCATTTCCTCTTTGGTGCTAAAGCGGCAAGCGCACGCGAGGAGTCCCGAGGCATCAGGAAATGGTTTCCATATCGGTGCAACGAGACCAAGACCAACAGGATGACAGGACGGAGGTCACCGTGGAGCCCAAGACGGTGTCACCACCAGAGCCTTTGGCAGGCGAAGACCACCTTTAGTAAGGATAACTGGTACTAGTTGTCTCCCTTGAATTTGGCTGTTGTGGGATCCCTTCCCGCTCAATATTTGGGGAGAGAACCAGGGCCTCTATAAATAGGACTAGCCACCATCGTAGCAAGGGGGATCATTCAGATCATCCTCAACCACACAAGTTCACCAAGCACAATAGCACCTCTCCTCAGGAGGCTGTTCTTCCCTTGTAACTGTTCATCCTCAGCCCAAGAGGAAATTCACCACACCACACTGGAGTAGGGTATTACACTGCATCGGTGGCCTGAACCAGTATAAACCCTTGTGTCTCTCGTTCTTTGGGTTCGTCGAGCTAGGCCCTACGATTGTTGCGATAGCGATCTACGGAGAGAGAGATCTTCGTGCGCACACCCAGTGTTCGAACCTCAAGGGTTTGCCGGAACCCGAAATCCGACAACCTTAATAGCAAATAGGAAAGCGAGCTCGTCAATTTCCTCCGTGAGAATCGGGACGTCTTTGCATGGTCCCCCAAAGACATGCCGGGTGTTCCGACGGATTTCGCCGAGCACAAGCTACACGTCTGTCAGGACCGCGATTCGATCTAGCTGGTAACACCTCATATCACTTTGCGGCCTCACGCATGGTATTCCCACAGGTGTCGCCTTACCATGGCCCGGGGCCGTTTGCGCCTTTTGGCTCACGTATATGATAGTGTCGCTAGCATCCATATGACAGAGAACCCGGGCCAACATGACTAGTCGTGAACCCAAAGTGGCACTAACTTACGGGGACAGGCATACATGAATTAACATCGAGCATGTCGGTCAGCAGCGTGCGAATCCGGGCTGTAGCACTAGGCTAACACGACTCCGGTGAACCGGGCTGTAGCAGGCTGGGCAGGACTCCGGATGAAACCGCGTGCCATTTCCCCGAAGGGACAGACACAGGAATGAAGTGAATCACATGCCGGCCAGTGAAGTGTTTCGGAGCAGTAGTGCTGGGCTAGCAGGACTCCGGTGAACCAGGCTGTAGCGGACTACTATGGCTCATGGAAGCACAAGACTACATTTCCCCATAAGAGAGGCTACCAAGGATAAACAACTAGGTTGCCGGATCCCACACATACCAAGCATTTCAATCATACACACAATATGCTCGATATGTGTAAATACAACATGGCATCACAACAAAACTCTACGACTCAAAGTATCTATTCAATAGGCTCAGAGGAGCCAAGTAGTACAATCATGGGTCTAATGACCCAACATATAGAGCATACAAGCATCAAGCGGAAGCATAAACATGTCTGAATACAGACAACTACGAATGAAAAAGGCTGAGAAGCCTGACTATCTACAAGACCCTCCCAAGGGTACAAGATCAGAGCTGAGGTAACAAGCTAAACGTCGATGTCCGTGCAGAACTATTAGCGAGACTGAAGTCTCTCTGCAAAAACATAAAATAAGCAAATGTGAGTACAAATGTACCCAGCAAGACTTACATCAGAACTAGCTACATATGCATCGGTATCAGCAAAGGGGTGGTGGAGTTTGACTATAGCAAGCCAGCTTTGATTAGGTGGCTATCCTGAACTACGACTGCAAGTAACTCTTGTGAGGTGGCGCACACGAGTCCATATATTCACCATATCAATACACCACTATGGATCTGCTCCCGTCTCCCTACGAGAATGCCATCCATAGCACTCACGCTTATCTTGCGCATTTTAGAGTATCCACTTTCACTTGTCTATGAACTGTACAGGCAACCCAGAAGTCGTTTACTGCGGACACGGCTATTCGAATACATGATGTTAACCCTGCAGGGGTGTACTTCTTCACACACGCTCTCGCCACTTACCACCATGTACACGTCATGTATCTCGGCAACCTTCAAGCGGAAGCCTGGCAAGGGTGTCGGCCACGACCTGACTAACCACACAAGACTCAAGTCCAGGTTTATCGCCTATTCGGGTTTGCAAGGAGATCCGGCCGGGGTGTCGCTCACGGTCCCAAACGATGTGTGCAGGGTTCCCAAGCCCACCTCGACGGATGGATCTACACTTGGTACACCGTGCCATGGTGCCTAGTCTGTCCCAAGCCCACATGTACTGGGTGCCACTTGGTAGACTACTAACACAACCTACAAACACCAGAAACTAGTTGCAACTCCTGGACAAAGATCAGGTTGATTAATAAGCCGAGAGGGGTCGAGTTACCGGAACCCAGTGTGTGGTAGTAGCTGTTCATGGATCACAAACACAGAACTCAGTTCTTAAGGACGGTTTCAATGACCTCTCACCAGTACCTTTACCAAATCGTGTTCACACACTTAGCCCTCAAAAGTAGGACATGTTCATAACTTTCCAATTCATCCTCGATGAATTAGACCTGACACAACTCTAAGCAGTGGCAGGCATGACAAACAAGCATGAATCAGTAGGCACATCAGGGCTCAAACAACTCCTACTCATGCTAGTGGGTTTCATCTATTTACTGTGGCAATGACAGGTCATGCAGAGGAAAGGGGTTCAACTACCGCATCATGTAATAGTTGAATCATTGTTGTCCTAATGCAGTAAAAGCGAGTAGGAGCGAGAGAGCGGGATTATATTGGAATGAACAAGGGGGTTTTACTTGCCTGGCACTTCTAAAGATAGTATAGCTCTTCATCGGTGTCATCGATCACATCGTCGAAACCACTGCTACTAAGAGGGGACAAATACCGGCAAACAAGAAAGAACACAATCAATGCAATGAAACAATATGATGCATGAATGTGACATGGCAATATTCTGTTGATTGAGCTAATGCATCTAGCAACAAGTTAAATGAAGTTGGTTTGAACCCTAGTTTCAAATTCAAACTCCATATGTGAAGGTTTAAATGCCATTTATATGATTTGTCCTAAACAGCAGTCATAAGTTGTTCTAACATCCATGAAAATGGAACAGATGGATAGATTGAATTTTTATGATAATTTTTCATATATAAATTATTTGATTTGGAGTTACGGTTGAATTTCTATGATTTTTAGAAGTTAGCACTATTTTCTGGAATTCATAATTCATTTCTGATTTAATTAAAATCCCAGAAAAGGTTTACTGCGTCAGCATTACATCATGCTGACCTCAGCAGGTCAACAAACCCGGTCCAGGTCAAACCTGATGCATGGGTCCTGCATGTCAGTGTGAAAAGGCAAAAATAGAGGCTGACCAGTAGGGCCAGGTCAAAGCTGATTGGGCAGGTCAAACCTGCAGCCAGGGCCCACTAGACTTAATCTAATCCTAAACATAAACTAAACCAGGGTAATTAAGGGTGTGGGGCCCGTATGTAAGTGGAACAGGGGGGTTGATTAGCGGGTGATTAGCCCTAACTAGGTGGCCACGTCGGCGGCTAACCGCCGGTGGCACACAGACGCGGCGGCGTCGCTCGTACCGGCGATTCTGGCGACGAGAGGAGGCGGGATTGGTCTCGTTGGAACGACCGCGAGGCGGCGCGTCCAACGATGGTGGTGGTAGGTGCTGGGGCAGCCGGAGACGACGGCAGCGAGCACGTGGTGGCGGCTGGAGCTCGGGTGCAGTCGGGTTCGGTGCTGCTGCTCTCAAACGAGCGAGCTAGGGCGTTGGGGGGGCTCTACGGGTCGCGGAAAACACAACGAGTGCACGCCCGTGACCAAATGATCAACGGGGCTTCGCCGGCAACGAGCCTATGCGGCGGCGGCTGCTGTTAGCAAGGGGGCGATGGCTATGGCAAGCAAACGGAGGCAGGGTTAGGGGGAAACGATCGTAGCCTCACAGCGAGCACGATGAGCTTGACGGCGAGCTCGGGAGCGTCCTGTCGCCGGCAAATCGACAACGACAGTAGTTGGAGCCCGAGGTGATGACAACGGCAATGGCGACATCGTAGGGCGCTCGAGGATGCGTGGCTCGTGCCGGGATGATGCGAGCGAGGCGAACCGATGGATATGGCGGTTGGTCGAGGGCCAGGCGGTGGCGCGGTGGCGATGAGCGGCGGCGACGAGCTCGCTCGGCTTCGGGAGAGAGAGCGAGAGAGGCGAGGCGGGGAGAGAGGGGAGCGGTCGAGGGGGTGTAGGGGTCTGCGTGGCAACGCCAGAGGCGTCCACTCCGTCGAGGAGGCAGGCGAGCAGGGTGGAGAACTATATTATCTTCAAAAGTGCCAGGCAAGCAAAACCCCCTTGTTTATCCTGATACAATCCCACTCTCTCGCTCCTGCTCTCTTTTATTGCATTAGGACAACATCGATTCAACTGTTACATGCTGCGGTAGCTAAACCCCTTTTCCTCTGCATGACCTGTCATTGCCACAGTAAATAGATGAAACCCACTAGCATGAGTAGGAGTTGTTTGAGTCCTGATGTGCCTACTCATTCATGCTTGTTTGTCATGCCTACTACTGCTTAGAGTTGAGTCAGGTCTGATTCATCAGGAATGAATTGGAATGGTGATGAACTTTTCCTACTGTGTGTGAACTAAGTGTGTGAACACGATTTGGTAAAGGTAGCGGTGAGAGGCCATGTAGGAGTACATGGTGGGTTGTCTCATTAAAACCGTCCTCAGGAACTGAGTTCTGTGTTTGTGATCCATGAACAACTACTACCATGCGTTGGGCCCGAAACCAATGGACCCTCTCGATTTATTAATCGCCTTGATCTCTGTCCAGGAGTTGCAACTAGTTTCTGGTGTTTGTAGGATATGTGTTGGAGGCCGTGCATAGCGCTGACCCTAGGGGCGGGCTATGATGCGGTAGATACACCGTGGCCCGGTGTACGGGGCGCCCGTTTGTTGTCTCGGGAACCCTGCACACATCGTTTAGGGCTGTGAGCGAAACCCCGGCCGGATCTCCTCGCGGATGGAACCCGAATAGGCCATAAACCTGGACTAGAGACTTGTGTGGTTAGTCAGGTCATGGCCGACTCCCTCGCCAGGCTTCCGCTTGAAGGTTGCCCAGATACACGACGTGTACATGGTGGTAAGTGGCGAGAGCGTGTGTGAAGAAGTACACCCCTGCAGGGTTATAAATGATCTATTCGAATAGTTGTGTCCGCGGTAAAGGACTTCTGGGTTGCCTATATGGTTCATAGACAAGTGAAAGTGGATACTCTAAAACTCGCAAGATAAGCGTGAGTGCTATGGATGGCCCTCTCGTAGGGAGACGGAAGCGGATCCATAGTGGTGTATTGATTGGTGAACATGTGGACTCGTGTGCGCTACCTCAAAAGAGTTACTTGCATTCGTAGTTAGGATAGCCACCGATTCAAAGCTGGCTTGCTGCAATTAAACACCACCACCCCCTTTGTTGATACTGATGCATATGTAGATAGTTCTGATGTAAGTCTTGCTGGGTACATTTGTACTCACGTTTGCCTATTTTATGTTTTGAAGAGAGACTTCAGTCTCGCTATTAGTTCTGCGTGGACTTCGACGTAGGCACATCAGGGCTCAAACAACTCCTACTCATGCTAGTGGCTTTCATCTATTTACTGTGGCAATGACTGGTCATGCAGAGGAAAAGGGGTTCAACTACCGCATCATGTAACAGTTGAATCGTTGTTGTCCTAATGCAGTAAAAGAGAGCAGGAGCGAGAGAGTGGGATTGTATCGGAATGAACTAGGGTGTTTTGCTTGCCTGACAGAGTGGTAGTGGGATATTGCCCTTCAGTTGGATACTCGTGAATATCCTCGGAGACAGAACCTACCACGAAGAACACATCGAAACACAATCATCACATGGCAATATGCAACAATATGATGCATGCAATGACATGGGAAAATGAGTGTGTTTTGGCTAATGCAACTTAGAACATATTGGTTTGAGTTCATTTGAATCAAGGATTCAAATGCAAACCCAAAATAAGAGGTCATATTAGTGCATTAACTTGTTTCACCTAAACAACAAGGTTAAAGTGTTCTAACATGCATGAAACCAGTACAGATGGAAAGATTGGATTTTTTTGATCAAATTTCATATATAAATCTTTGCATTTGGAGTTAAAGATTAATTACTATGAATTTTTGAAGTTTGCATTATTTTTTGAAATTTCCTGAATAAGAATAAATCCAGAAAATAATTAGCTACGTCAACATGACGTCATTGTGATGTCAGCAGTCAACAGGGCTGGTCCAGGTCAAAACTGACGTGCGGGTCCCACTGGTCAGTTACTCAGGGCTAGACAGACTCACAGACAGGTGGGACCAGTCAAACGGCACGTCAGCAAAGTCAATGCTGACCCGTGGGTCCATCAGATTAGATTAACTCTAACTAATTTAGTTAGCCTGTTAATTGAACCGATGGGTCCCGGCTCTAAGTGTCTAGGGGTTAACCTAATAGGGTTAGTTAGTCCCTAATCTAATGACGGCCACGTCGGCTAACCGACGATAAGCCGCCGGCACTAAGCAAGACACGGCGGAGGTCCTCGTCCGGCCGTTTTTGGCGGCAAGAGGCCGTGCAGATGGGTTCTGCGGGACCGGCGCGATGAGGCACGTCAGACGATGGCAGCTGCGGCTGCTGGGGTGGCGTGCAACGACGGCGACGATGAGCCGGGCGGCGGTCGGAGCTCGGGACACAAGGGCGCGGTTGCTGCAGGGCGTTAGCGAGCGGGATGAGGTGCTGGGCAGACTCCACATGGCTCCGGGAGCACGAGGCACTCGATGGTTCGAGCAACAGAGCACATCAGCTAGGTTCCCGGCGGCCATGGCGGACGGCGGTGCTCGGGCACGCGGGTGAGGATGCTACGGCGCGGGAATGAGCGAAATGAAAAAGGGGAAACGTGCAGGAGCTCATAGTGAAGACGATGAGCAGGTCTGTGGGCTCGGGGGAGGCCGGACGGCATCGGGGCATTACCGGTGATCTCGGAGGCCGGAGTTTAAGATGATGGTGGTGGCTGCGTTCCCGGGCACCCAACGTTGTGTGACTCGGTGGAGAGGACGAGGGCGTCTTCGCGGAGCTCAAGGGCGTGTCTAGGGGCGTAGGGGAGGCCGGTGGCTATGCGAGCGATGGACGGCGGTGACGGGGCCGCTCGGGTCTGCTCGGGAGAGGGGGCTAGAGGCTGAAGGAGAGAGCAGAGAGTGAGCAGAGAGTGAGGGCGTCTCCAGGCGCTCGAACGAGGGCAGGGAGGAAGCAGGAGGTGGAAGCCTCGGGCGCGCGCGCGTCGACACGCCTCTGCCTACTGGGAGAGGTTGAAGACGACCGCTTCAGCCAGTGGGCTGGGCCACTAGCTGGGCCACCACGTGGGCTGCTACAGGTAAGCCAGGTAAGCCTGCACTCTCTTCTGTCTTTTCTAGTTCTGTTCTGTTTTCTATTTATGCAAATTTGTTTTAATTTGGTTTTCAAACCAAATCACTTTTAAAAATTCTGAGAATAGTTATGGGCAATAAATGAATTATTCCAGAGGCCCTCAACTAATTCCAAAATTTTTGGAGCACTTAAAAATATACTATCTAAGCTGGGCCAGGTTAGTTACCATGGCCGGGGACCGTTTGCACCTTTTGGCTCACGTATATGATAGTGTCGCTAGCATCCATATGACAGAGAAGCCGGTCTGACATGACTAGTCGTGAACCCGAAGTGGCACTAACTTACGGGGACAGGCATACATGAATCAACATCGAGCATGTCGGTCAGCAGCGTGCGAATCCGGGCTGTAGAACTGGGCTAACAGGACTCCGGTGAACCGGGCTGTAGCAGGCTAGGCAGGACTCCGGATGTCACCACGTGACATTTCCCCGAAGGGACAAAAACAGGAACAAGTGAATCACATGCCGGCCATTCAAGTGTTCCGGAGCAATAGTGCTGGGCTAGGAGGACTCCGGTGAACCGGGCTGTAGCAGACTACTATGGCTCATGGAAGCACAAGACTACATTTCTTCATAAGAGAGGCTACCAAGGATAAACAACTAGGTTGTCGGATCCCACATATACCAAGCATTTCAATCATACACACAATATGCTCGATATGTGTAAATACAACATGGAATCACAACAAAACTCTACGACTCAAAGTATTTATTCATTAGGCTCCGTGGAGCGAGAGAGTGGGATTGTATGGAAATGAAAAAGGGGGTTTTGCTTGACTGGCACTTCTGAAGATAGTATAGTTCTTCATCGGTGTCATCGATCACAGCATCGGAACAACGTCTCGAGGGAACAACGAAACGACGAGAGAAAGAACACAATCAATGCAATGCACAATATGATGCATGATCATGACATGTCAATATGCTGTGATTTGAGCTAATGAAGCTAAGAACAAAAGGGTTTGAGTTGATTTGAATCAAAGGATCAAATTCAAATTCAAACTAAGAACTTATAAAGTGCATTATCATGTTTTGATCTAAATAGCAAGGTTAAGTTGTTTAAACATGCATGAAACCAATACAGATGGATAGATTGGATTTTTCTGATAGCACACTGGACCCACGCGTCAGCATTAACTTTGCTGACATGGTCGTTGATCGGTCCCACCTGTGTGTGACTCGAGACAGCACTGGGTCACTGACCAGTGGACCCCACTGGTCAGGGTTGACCTGGACCGCTCCTATTGACCTGCTGAGGTCAGCATGACGTATTGCTGATGCAGTAAATATTTTCTGGGATTATAAATAAATCAGAAAATAGTGCTAACTTCTAAAAATCATAGAAATTCAACCGTAGCTCAGAATGAAATAAGTTATATATGAAAAATTATCAGAAAAATAAAATCTACCCATTTGTACTGGTGCATGTTTAAACAAGTTAACTTGCTGTTTAGTGCAAAACATGATAAAGCACTATTTAAGATCACAAATTTAAACATGAACTTTGAATCTTTGGTTCAAAATAGCTCAAACCCATCTGGTTGTAGTTGCATTATCCCAACACACTCATTTTGCCATGTCATGATCATGCATCATATTCTGCATTGCATTGATGGTGTTTCTTTCTCTGTTGCCGGTATTTGTCCCCTCTCGATAGACGAGCTTCCGACGATGAGTTCGATGACACTGATGAAGAGCTATAATATCTTCAGAAGTGCAAGGCAAGCAAAACCCCCTTGTTCATTCCGATACAATCCCACTCTCTTGCTGTTGCTCTCTTTTACTGCATTAGGACAACAACGATTCAACTGTTACATGCTGCGGTAGTTGAACCCCTTTCGTCTGCATGACCTGTCATTGCCACAATAAATAGTTGAAACCCACTAGCATTAGTAGGAGTTGTTTGAGCCTGATGTGCCTACTCATTCATGCTTGTTGTCATGCGCTCATTGCTTAGAGTTGAGTCGGTCGATTCATCGGGGATGAATTGGAGGTGTGTGAACATGTTACGCGTTGAGAGCTAAGTGTGTGAACACGATTTGGAAAACGTAGTGGTGAGAGGCCATGTAGGAGTACATGGTGGGTTGTCTCATTGAAACCGTCCTCAGGAACTGACTTCTGTGTTTGTGAGCCATGAACAGCTACTACCACGCGTTGGGCCCGAAACCAATGGACCCTCTCGACTTATTAATCGCCTTGATCTCTGTCCGGGAGTTGCAAGTAGTTTCTGGTGTTTGTAGTATCTTTGGAAGGCGTGCCTGGCGCTGACCGAGGGTGGGTTGTGATGCGATGAGCACGTGCACGGTGTACCTAGCGCCCGTTTGGTGTCTCGGGAACCCTGCGCACATCGTTTGCGGCCGTTGAGGACACCCCGGCCGGATTTCCTTGCGGTGAATCCGGGCTGTAGCAGGCTAGGCAGGACTCCGGAAGTCACCGCGTGACATTTCCCCGAAGGGACAGACAATTGAACGAAGTGAATCACATGTCGGCCATTCTAAGTGTTCTGGAGTAGTAGTGCTGGGCTAGCAGGACTCCGGTCAACCGGGCTGTAGCAGACTACCCTGGCTCAGTGGAAGCACAAGACTACATTTCCCCATAAGAGAGGCTACCAAGATAGACAACTAGGTTGTCGAATCGCACACATACCAAGCATTTCAACCATACACACAATATGCTCGATATCTGCAAATACAACATGGCATCACAACAAGACTCTACGACTCATAATATTTATTCATTAGGCTCCGAGGAGCCAAGTGTTACAAATATGGGTCTCATGACCTAACATACAGAGCATACAAGCAACAAGCACATGCGGAAGCTTAACTTGTCTGAGTACAGACAACTAAAAATGAAGGAGGCTCAGAAGCCTGACTATCTACAAGACCCTCCCAAGGTTAAAAGATCGTAGCTGAGGTAACAAGCTAAACGTCGAAGTCCAGGCGGAACTACTAGCGAGACTGAAGTCTCTCTGCGAAACATAAAATAAGAAAACGTGAGTACAAATGTACCCAGCAAGACTTACATCAGAACTAGCTACATATGCATTGGTATCAACAAAGGGGTGGTGGAGTTTAACTGCATCAAGCCAGCTTTGACTCGGTGGCTATCCTGAACTATGACTGCAAGTAACTCTTTTGAGGTGGCGCACACGAGTCCACATTGTAACACCCCGGAAGTAACTTTCCATATTTGTAACTCCAACTCTTGCCATTTTCGGCCTTGATATATGATTTTCCCTCCGTGGTTGGGTTTTCTTCTTTTTGCATTTTGTCCATGTCATGCATTTTATATTATGTCATCATGTGCATCGCATTTGCATACGTGTTCGTCTCATGATTCCGAGCATTTTTCCCGTTGTCCATTTTGCAATCCGGCACTCCTATCTCCCCCGGCGGTCCCTTTTACGTTTTTCCGTGTGCGGGTATTAAACCTTCTCGAAATGGACCGAGGTTTGTCTAGTGGCCTTGGTATACAACCCGAGACCACCGGTCAAGTTTGGTCATTTGGAGCTCGTTTGGTACTCAGCGGTTAACGCACTCTCGCAAAGGCCTCTTTTAAGTTGCAGCCCAACACCCCTTCAAAACAGCCCAATAACCCATCTAAGTCACCTCCATGCTCTCCGTCGTTCGATCACGATCGTGTGGGCGAAAACTACACCTCATTTGGAGTCTCCTAGCTCCCTCTACCTATAAATATAGATCCCTTCCCCGAAATCCGGACGAAACCCTAGTCTCCCCGTTCCCTTCGCGCCGCCGGACGAAATCCGGACGGCCGGACACATCCGCCGGCCCCTCCGCCGCCACGTGGCAGTCCCCGTTAGCCCCGCATGGCGCCCGCGCCCACATCGCGCGGCCCGCCCGGCCATGGCCCTCCCGGCCCGCTCCGCCCCGCCCGCTCGGCCCGGCCGCCCGCGCCTCAGCGCGGCCGCGCCGCCCGGCCGCCGCCGCCTCTCTCCGCCGCCCGGCCGCGCGCCGCCCGAGAGCCCGGCGAGCTTCGCCGCCGCCTCGCGGGACCTCCGGCCCGCCCGCCCGCCGGATCTCGCCGGCCCGCCACGCGCCTCCTCGCCCGCCCGGCGATCCGCGCCCGCCGCCTTCCTCCCCGACCCGGCGCTCCGGGAGCCCCTCCGCCGCCCGTCGGCCGATCCGATCGGATCCGGCCTCGGGAGCCGCGCCGCGTTGACTCTCTTCTCCCCCTCCTTTTTCCTAAGTCTTTTGCATCTTTGTAATTTTGTGCGATTTTCAACATGCTATATCTTCGCATCCGTAGATCCATTTTTCGCGTATAATATGTCAAAATGTTCGCCTCGAAGAGTAGATCATTTCATTTGATTGCATCATTTTCATTTGAGCTCATCTTGATGCCCGTAATGCTGTTGGAAGAGTGCTATGTGCTGATAGTTTCTGATTTTTATCAGGAGTTGCACTTTTGTTATTTTTGCTATGATTAATATGTGCACCCTATGAATTTGATTCCTACATGTGTTTTGTAAAATGCCATGCCATCTTTCCAGGGGTGTATGGCATGTATTTTTGTGATCTATGTGGTGACTAGCACAAGCATGCAAAGTAGGTGTCCTAATGTTGCTGATTTCAGCCCTGTTTTAGCTGATTTTGATGCCATGTTTGCTTGATGATACCGAGAGATCTATGCATATTTTGAGATACTTCAGTAAGGGTGTTTTGTAAAGCAAGACTTGCTCTATCCATCCATGCCTTTGTTTGCAATTATGGGATTCCATAGCTTGAGTCAATCGAGCTCTACTTTTGCTACCAAATGTTTCCTAGCAGATTGTATACGTGTTATTCAATTTTGCCTAGGATGTTGTGGTTGACCCGGATAGGCTATGTTAGTGTTCCTGCCATGTATGTCTTCTATGTCATGTCTTCTTGATGTATGTATGCTTAGTTTATCATTTGAGGCCCTGTAGTGAGTGCATTGAGCTTGTAAACATGCCATCTCGTTATCAGTTTTTGACATGTCAAGTTGCTGAATCTGTTAACGAGACTTTCAATATTGACATGGGTGTTACTATATTTTCTAGTCCTTTTTGGCTTATGGTCACTAAGGGACTTTTGTTATGTGCTTTGAGTAGATTCATGCCATGCCATGTTTTGCTATTTTAAGGTCCTGTAGCATGTAGTTTTGATGCTCTGAACATTGCAACCTGTTACTGTTTTTGCCATGTCCAGCCTGATTATTATTGCACTTTTGCCATGCTTTTTTGAACCTGTTATGATGTGAACTAGCCGTAGCTCAGTGCTCATCTTTTGTCGAGCATCATGTGTAGATCACTGCCATGTGCTTTGTTGTTACGTTTGGGTGCAGTAGCTTAATTATTTGTTGCTTGCTAAGTGGCATCATGCTGTTAATGGCAGATTTGCGCCATTCTTGTTTTGCTTGTCATTTGCAAACCGTGCATCCGATTCGGTGATCTTTATATCGATTTCAACCGAAATCATCTCATCTTTCAGTGGCATGCTTGGTTTGCCAATTTGATGCCTGGTTCATCATTTACCTTCCGGGCGCATATAAGCATTGCATATCTCATCATGCATATCATGCCATGTTTTGCATCATGTTGATTGTGCATTGCACCGTGATTTATTGTGGTTCCTTTGTTTGTGTTGTTGCTTTGGGTAGAGTCGGAGGCGAGTGCGTGAGCGAGGAACCTGTTGAGAACGCTTTCGAGGATCAAGCTTTCGACAACTCGAGAACATTGCGAGCAAGATGACCATACCCTCGAAATCACTTCTATCTTTGCTATGCTAGTTGCTCGCTCTTTTGCTATGCCTATGCTGCGATGCCTACCACTTGCTATATCATGCCACCCATATTGCCATGTCAGCCCCTAACCATCCATTCCTAGCAAACCGTTGATTGGCTATGTTACCGCTTTGCTCAGCCCTCTTATAGCGTTGCTAGTTGCAGGTGAAGCTGAAGTTTGTTCCTTGTTGGAACATGGAGATGTTGTTCCTTATTGGAACATGTTTACTTGTTGGGGATATCACAATATATATATCTGCTAATTAATACATCTATATACTTGGTAAAGGGTGGAAGGCTCGGCCTTATGCCTGGTGTTTTGTTCCACTCTTGCCACCCTAGTTTCCGTCATACCGGTGTTATGTTCCTTGATGTTGCGTTCCTTACGGTTGGGTGATTTATGGGACCCCCTTGACAGTTCGCTTTGAATAAGACTCGTCCAGCAAGGCCCAACTTTGGTTTTACCATTTGCCACCTAAGCCTTTTCCCCCGGGGTTTCGCGAGCCCGAGGGTCATCTTTATTTTAACCCCCGGACGGTGCTCCTCGAGTGCTGGCCCGAAACGAGTAGACTGCGGGGCCACCACGGGGAAACTCGAGGCTTGGTTTTACTCGTAGGATGTCTCATCCGGATGTGCCCTGAGAACGAGATATGTGCAGCTCCTATCGGGATTTGTCGGCACAATCGGGCGGCTTTGCTGGTCTTGTTTTATTGCTGTCGAAATGTCTTGTAGTCCGGGATTCCGAGATTGATCGGGTCTTCCCGGTAGAAGGAATATCCTTCGTTGACCGTGAGAGCTTATAATGGGCTAAGTTGGGACACCCTGCAGGGTAATATCTTTCGAAAGCCGTGCCCGCGGTTATGAGGCAGATGGGAATTTGTTAATGTCCGGTTGTAGAAAACCCAAAGTTGATCTCAAATAAAATACACCTCAACGCGTGTGTAAACGTGATGGTCTCTTCTCGTGAGTCCGGAAGTGAACACGGTGTTGGAGTTATGACTGACGTAAGTAGTTCAGGATCACTTCTTGGTCAATACTAGTTTCACGACCGTGCTTTGCTTCTCTTCTCGCTCTCTTTTGCGAAATAGCCACCATATATGCTAGTCGCTTGCTGCAGCTCCACTTTACTGTCCTTCCTACTAGCTTAAATAGTCTTGATCTCGCGGGTGTGAGATTGCTGAGTCCCGTGACTCACGAGATACTTCAAAACAGTTGCAGGTTCCGATGAGGCGGTGCAGGTGATTCCACCGAGCTCAAGTGGGAGTTCGACGAGGAACGTGGTCGTTACTATGTGTCTTTTCCAGATGATCGTAGTGGTGCCCAGTTGGGACGATTCGGGATCTGTGTTAGCATTTGGGGTATCTTCTTTTATTTTGGTTCCGAGCGGACCTTGAGTGTACTCTGAATGATGTATGTTTAATTATGTATGTGTGAAGTGGCGATTGTAAGCCAACTATGTATCTTTCCTTAACTATTACATGGGTTGTGTGAAGATTACCCACTTGCGACATTGCTTTCAATGCGGTTATGCCTCTAAGTCGTGCCTCGACACGTGGGAGATATAGCCGCATCGGGGCGATATAAGTTGGTAATCGAGCCTTCCCGACTTAGGAGCCCCTACTTGATTGTTTGCTGCCGTTGTTGAGTCTAGAATGGAAAATGTTTTGAGTCTTAGGATTATATATATCGAGAGTAGGATTCTTTTTACTTCCCAGTCCTTCGTCGCTCTGGTGAGGTATCTGGCGAGAGTTTTGACTCTTCTCTTCTCAAATTTCACAAAAAAATTTTAGGATCACGTGGGTATCTTGGAATCGTTCGATGGTTTTGTGACGAGAACATTGTTCTTGGTGCCTCGACATTTAGGGGTTGTGGCAGTGCTCCGAGGTGTTGTCGTCACAATTTTATCGTTGCAGTTTCGGAATACGAGTTTTGCCGACATCGAAATCTCTTTTGTGCAGTTGTTGGTGAGATAACCCCGATAGCCCGATCTTGTGGCGAAAGGGAGTATTGCCATGACTTGCATAACGGATGTTTTTCAAGGTCGAGGTACACGATTTCGAGGATTTCTTGGTTATGTGTTGACGGATGGATACAATGGATCTAGGTATTGTTAGTTTGGGTGATATATTTTGTGTCCCTGTATCCCCAACACCAGATTGCATAACCAGAAAGTTTGGGAGTTTATAGGTGGGAATTCTAGTAGCTTACGGGATATTCTTTCCGACGGATGTATGATTTGAGATTGGGGTTCAACGTCTAGTGGTCCGCCCATTCACGGTCGATTCTGATGGTCGCGAGACGCCTTAAAGAATCCTTGGCTATGCTGATTCGGGACGTCTTGTTAGTCATTCGTGACGTCCGCTATACGTCGTGTCGTGTGGGCCCCACCACTAACACTTTGGGCGTAAATCTCTATCATGTGTTTGTTCCGCTCATTCTAGAAGCCAACCTTTATTTTCAGTTGTGATATTCGATTTGTTTCTAAGCAGATGTTGTTTCCA
Organism: Aegilops longissima; assembly: GCA_021605205.1. Taxonomy (NCBI): domain Eukaryota; kingdom Viridiplantae; phylum Streptophyta; class Magnoliopsida; order Poales; family Poaceae; genus Aegilops; species Aegilops longissima. The sequence continues at coordinate 196,443,924 of CM038679.1, forward strand.
TATCTTTATCTAAGTGGCTTCTCTCCTTAATGGATGTGTGATGATTAACTTTGAATTCATTCGCTCATTCTTGTTGAATGTTTATTGTGAAGACTATATGTTGCAATTTCTATCCGTTGATTCTACTTATCTATTTGTCTATCAAAGGACTAACGGATGTCACCCTCTTCAGATGGCTCCGCCAACGCGCCCGAATCCGGATCGCAATGATGGGGATCGATCAACCTCCACCTCCACCTCCACCTCCGCCTCCGGAGGCACGGCAAGCTATCATGGCAGCCACCAATGCCAATGCTCGATGATTTTGCAGCTCTTGCAAGAACGCATCAGGGCAAGGCAATCAAGGCAATCAAGGCAATCAAGGTCAAGGCAACAATCAGCCACACTTTGCTACTCTCGATCGGTTCCTCGCTAATCAGCGAAGTCTTTCGGTTTACGTGTTGAGGCCACGACGCGATGATTGGTTAGTGGACATCTGCAAGCACTTTGATCAGTAGCAATGTCGGACACGAGGACTTTGTCAAGTTTGCATCGTTTCAACTCAAGGATCAAGCTGCTGAGTGGTTCCAAACAATACAAAGATTCCAGAGGAGGTCGTGTCATTACAGGATGAGTTCCGCCGTGATTTCGAGCTCATCACATTCGAAAAGTGTTGTTGAGAGCAAGCGTGAGGAGTTCCGCAATCTCAAGCAGGGCAACATGTCAGTCTACCAATACAATATCCAGTTCCAGAAGCTTGCTCGTTTTGCTAAGCAAGATGTACCTGATGAAAGGAGTATGATCTACCAATTCAGAGGTGGTCTGAGAGAAGATCTGCAATTACCTCTTGTGCTGTTTGAGCGGATAAGTATGATGATTTCTACAACATGGCTCAAGCAAGAAGCGGCACAGCTCAAATGCGAGACTTCTAAGAAGAGAATCAGGATGCAGTTCAGTCCTCCTCGTCCTCTCAAGTGGCAGCCAAGCGGAAGAAGTTTTACCTGCCCCCTCCTCCGTCTCCGTCGGCCTTACAGTGAGAAGAACTCAGGTGGCCGTGGATCTTCCCACCCACCCAACCCAAGCTATCGAACAAGTCTAATTCTCAAGCTCCAAGGTCAAGTGCTCCTTACCACCGTCCGCTCTCGAGGTCACTTGCAACAAGTGTCGGCAGAAGGGTCACTATCTGAACAAGTGCTTCAACCAGAGGCGTCTTCGCCTCCTCCTCTGTGAAATCTTCCAGCAATGCGGTGGTCAAGCATAATCCAAAGTATGCCAAGGTCAATATGATGAATGCAGCAAGCAGAGGAATCTTCGATGTGATAATGGGTAATCTCGATTAATGATATTCCTGCAAAAGTCTTATTTGATCTTGGTGCATCGCATTCTTTCATGTCTTATCCTTTTGCATGAAGCACAATGTTGACACGTAGATTCTCTCCAAAGTTATGCAAGTTGTTTCTCCGGAAGGCTTATGAATTCTAGTTTGGTTGCTCCTAATGTTTCTATCAAGATGGGCGATTATAGATTTCTTTATAAACCAATTGTTCTTGGTGACTCGGATATTGATCTTATTCTCGGAATGGGTGGCTTTCTCAAAGACAAAGCTCAGCTTGATTGTGCTGCTGTGGAAATTCAATTGACTCATTCTTCTAATGATGTGATCATTTATGCCTCTCGTGATGAAACTATTCGGTTGTTTTCTCTCAATGAGAAGGGCGAATTGAATGCCATCTCTCGATTCGATCGTTTGTGAGTACCAAGATGTCTTTCGGAAGAGCTTCGGGTATGCCTCCTCATCGGCCGCTTGAGTTCGTTATCGATCTTGAGCACCGCATGAACCCGCTTGCAAGCGTCCATACAAGCTTGGACCTGATGAGCTGAAGGAATTGAAGAAGCAGCTCGATGAACAAGAGCGTCTGGTTTGATCGGACCGAGTTCATCTCCTTGGGGTTGTGGTGTTCTTTTGTCCAGAAGAAGGATGGCACGGACCGACTTTGCGTCGATTACCGTCCATTGAATAAGAAGACAATCAAGAACAAGTATCCACTTCCCAACATCAATGAGCTTTTCGAGCAACTCAAAGGTGCTACAGTGTTCTCTAAGCTTGACCTTCGTATGGGGTATCATCAGATTCGCATTCGTGAACAAGATATTCCCAAGACAGCATTCAGAACAAGCTTTGGTTCTTATGAATATCTTGTCATGTCTTTCGGCCTCGTCAATGCTCCTCCAACTTTCTCTCGGATGATGAACTTCATATTCAACCCCTACACCAATGAATTCGTCTTGGTCTATCTTGATGATATTTTGGTCTTCTCCAAGAATAAGAAGGATCATGCCAAACATTTGCGATTGGTACTAGACAAGCTCAGAGAGTACCAATTCTATGCTAAGTTCTCCAAATGTGAATTCTGGCTTGATGAAGTGCTTTATCTTGGTCATATCATCTCTGCCAAGGGCATCGCTGTTGATCCCGAGAAGGTGTCCGCAATTGTGAATTGGGAACCTCCTCAGAATGTCAAGCAGCTCCAGCTTTCTTGGTCTTGCAAGCTATTGCCGAAGATTCGTTGAGAACTTCTCCAAGATTGCAAAGCCTCTTTCCAACCTTCTCCAGAAGCAGGTGAAGTATGTCTGGTCTCCCGAGTGTGACGTTGCTTTCAATACCCTCAAAGAGAAACTCGTCACAGCTCTGCTCGACTCCTCTGATGAATCCAAGCCATATGAAGTTTTCGTGATGCTTCCTTCAAGGTCTCGGTCTGTGTTAATGCAAGAGAAGAGAGTTGTGGCTTATACCTCTCGCCAGATTGAAGCCAACGAGAAGAACTACCCCACTCACGATCTTGAGTTGGCGGCAGTTGTTCATGCATTGATTACGTGGAGACATCTCTTGTTGGGAAGGAAAGTGGACATTTTCACCGATCACAAGAGTCTCAAGTACATCTTCACTCAGCCTAACCTCAACCTCAGCAGACTCGATGGGTCGAAATGATTCAAGAGTACAACCCAAGTATTGAGTATACTCCGGCAAAGCCAATGTCATTGCAGATGCTTTGAGCAGGAAAGCTTATCGCAACAGTCTAATCCTCAAGCCCTTTCGGCGGATCTCTGTGAATCTTTCCATAAGCTGAATCTTCAAGTTGTTCCTCAAGGCTTTCTTGCCAACCTCATAGTCTCTCCTACTTTGGAAGATCAGATTCGTGAGGCTCAACTTCGGATGCCATGGTGAAGAAAGTGAAACGTGGTATCGACAAGGGCATTTCCAAGTACAAGTGCTTCGCGTTGATGACAAAGACACTCTGTTCTTTGAGGACCGGATTGTGGTTCCTAAGGGTGATCTACGAAAAGTCATTATGAACGAGGCTCACAATTCGCTTCTATCCATTCATCCTGGAAGTACGAAGATGTACCATGACCTCAAGCAGGCATATTGGTGGACTCGAATGAAGCGAGAAATTGCTCAATTCGTGAATGAATGTGATGTCTGCAGAAGAGTGAAAGCAGAACACCAAAGACCAGCTGGGCTCCTCCAACCTCTTGCTATTCCTGAATGGAAGTTTGATCATATTGAAATGGACTTCGTGACTGGCTTTCCAAAGTCCAAGCGTGGAAATGATGCTATCTTCGTTGTCATTGACAAGCTTACTAAAGTGGCTCATTTTCTTCCTATCAAAGAATCCATCACAGCAGCTCGGTTGGCGAGCTATACACCTCGAGATTGTCTCCTTGCACGGCATTCCACAAGTGATCTCTTCTGACCGTGGCAGCATCTTTACCTCCAAGTTTTGGGATTCTTTTCGGAAGGCCATGGGCACCAACATTCGCTTCAGACAGCTTTCCATCCTCAAACAAGTGGCCAAGTTGAGCGAGTAAATCAAATTCTTGAAGATATGCTCAGGGCTTGTGTCATTTCTTTCGGTATGAAGTGGGAAGATTGTCTTCCATATGCCGAAGTTCTCTTACAACAACAGCTTCCAAGCGAGTTGGGCAAGGCCCCATTCGAAATTCTCTATGGCGAAAATGCGTACTTCTCTCAATTGGTCTCGAGACAGTGAACGCCAACTTCTTGGCAATGACTTGATCACGAAGCGGAAGAAATGTGCCAAGTCATTCGTGAGAATCTCAAAGCCGCATAATCGCGCGGAAGAGCTATTATGATGATAAGCACCGTGATGTGACTTTTGAAATCGGAGACCATGTCTACCTCCGCGTCTCCAATGAAAGGCACTCGCCGCCGGTATCAAAGGGAAGCTTGCCCCTAGATACGTGGGTCCTTTCAAGATCATTGGGAAAAGAGGCGATCTCGCCTATCAACTTGAGCTTCCATCCAACTTTGCAAACGTGCACGATGTGTTTCACGTGTCACAGCTTCGCAAGTGCTTCAAGACTCCGAACGCACTATCAACTTCAAGAGATTGAGCTTCAAGAAGATCTCTTATCATGAGCACCCGCTGCTATTCTTGAAGAAACCGAGCGCAAGACTCGCAACAAGTCAATCAAATTCCTGAAAGTGAAGTGGTCACACCATCCGACCGAGAAGCTACACGAAGCGCGAGGATCACCTCCGTTCTGAATATCCGGAGTTCTTTCAATCCTAGATCTCGGACGAGATCCTCTTGTAGTGGTGGAGTGTTGTAACACCCGGAAGTAACTTTCCATATTTGTAACTCCAACTCTTGCCATTTTCGCATTGATATATGATTTTCCTCCGTGGTTGGGTTTTCTTCTTTTGCATTTTGTCCATGTCATGCATTTTATATTATGTCATCATGTGCATCGATTTGCATACGTGTTCGTCTCATGATTCCGAGCATTTTTCCCGTTGTCCGTTTTGCAATCCGCACTCCTATCTCCCCGGCGGTCCTTTTACGTTTTTCCGTGTGCGGGTATTAAACCTTCTCGAAATGGACCGAGGTTTGTCTAGTGGCCTTGGTATACCACCCGAGACCACCGGTCAAGTTTGGTCATTTGGAGCTCGTTTGGTACTCCAACGGTTAACCGCACTCTCGCAAAGGCCTCTTTTAAGTTGCAGCCCAACACCCTTCAAAACAGCCCAATAACCCATCTAAGTCACCTCCATGCTCTCCGTCGTTCGATCACGATCGTGGGGAAAACTACACCTCATTTGGACTCTCCTAGCTCCTCTACCTATAAATATAGATCCCTTCCCGAAATCCGGACGAAACCCTAGTCTCCCCGCTCCTTGGCGCCGCCGGACGAATCCGGACGGCGGACACGTCCGCTGCCCTCCCGCCACGTGGCAGTCCCCGTTAGCCATGGCGCCTTCGCGCCCCATCGCTGCAGGCCCGCCCGGCGCTGGGCCCTCCCGGCCAGCTCGCCGCCGCCCGCTCGGCCGGCCGCCCGCGCCTCCCGCGGCTGCCGCCGCCGCCGCCGCGCCTCTCGCCGCCGCCACGCCGCCGCCCGAGGCCCGGCGAGCTTCGCGCCGCCGCCCGCGGGGACCTCGGGCCCGCCGCCGCCGGATCTCGCCGGCCCGCCACGCGCCTCCTCGCCCGCCGCCTTCCTCCCCGACCCCGGCGCTCCGGGAGCCCCTCCGCCGCCCGTCGGCCGATCCGATCGGATCCGGCCTCGGGAGAGCAGCGCGTTGACTCTCTTCTCCCCTCCTTTTTCCTAAGTCTTTTGCATCTTTGTAATTTTGTGCGATTTTCAACATGCTATATCTTCGCATCCGTAGATCCATTTTTCGCGTATAATATGTCAAAATGTTCGTCTCGAAGAGTAGATCATTTCATTCCATTGCATCATTTTCATTTGAGCTCACCTTGATGCCCGTAATGCTGTTGGAAGAGTGCTATGTGCTGATAGTTTCTGATTTTTATCAGGAGTTGCACTTTTGTTATTTTTGCTATGATTAATATGTGCACCCTATGAATTTGATTCCTACATGTGTTTTGTAAAATGCCATGCCATCTTTCCAGGGGTGTATGCCATGTATTTTTGTGATCTATGTGGTGACTAGCACAAGCATGCAAAGTAGGTGTCCTAATGTTGCTGATTTCAGCCCTGTTTTAGCTGATTTTGATGCCATGTTTGCTTGATGATACCGAGAGATCTATGCATATTTTGAGATACTTCAGTAAGGGTGTTTTGTAAAGCAAGACTTGCTCTATCCATCCATGCCTTTGTTTGCAATTATGGGATGCCATAGCTTGAGTCAATCGAGCTCTACTTTTGCTACCAAATGTTTCCTGGCAGATTGTATACGTGTTATTCAATTTTGCATAGGATGTTGTGGTTGACCCGGATAGGCTATGTTAGTGTTCTTGCCATGTATGTCTTCTATGTCATGTCTTCTTGATGTATGTATGCTTAGTTTATCATTTGAGGCCCTGTAGTGAGTGCATTGAGCTTGTAAACATGCCATCTCGTTATCAGTTTTTGACATGTCAAGTTGCTGAATCTGTTAACGAGACTTTCAATATTGACATGGGTGTTACTATATTTTCTAGTCCTTTTTGGCTTATGGTCAGTAAGGGACTTTTGTTATGTGCTTTGAGTAGATTCATGCCATGCCATGTTTTGCTATTTTAAGGTCCTGTAGCATGTAGTTTTGATGCTCTGAACATTGCAACCTGTTACTGTTTTTGCCATGTCCAGCCTGATTATTATTGCACTTTTGCCATGCTTGTTTGAACCTGTTATGATGTGAACTAGCCGTAGCTCAGTGCTCATCTTTTGTCGAGCATCATGTGTAGATCACTGCCATGTGCTTTGTTGTTACGTTTGGGTGCAGTAGCTTAATTATTTGTTGCTTGCTAAGTGGCATCATGCTGTTAATGGCAGATTTGCGCCATTCTTGTTTTGCTTGTCATTTGCAAACCGTGCATCCGATTCCGGTGATCTTTATATCGATTTCAACCGAAATCATCTCATCTTTCCAGTGGCATGCTTGGTTTGCCAAGTTGATGCCTGGTTCATCATTTACCTTCCGGGCGCACATAAGCATTGCATATCTCATCATGCATATCATGCCATGTTTTGCATCATGTTGATTGTGCATTGCACCGTGATTTATTGTGGTTCCTTTGTTTGTGTTGTTGCTTTGGGTAGAGTCGGGAGACGAGTACGTGAACGAGGAGCCTGTTGAGAACGCCGAGGATCAAGCTTTCGACAACTCGAGAACATTGCGTGCAAGATGACCATACCCTCGAAATCACTTCTATCTTTGCTATGCTAGTTGCTCGCTCTTTTGCTATGCCTATGCTGCGATGCCTACCACTTGCTATATCATGCCACCCATATTGCCATGTCAGCCCCTAACCATCCTTTCCTAGCAAACCGTTGATTGGCTATGTTACCGCTTTGCTCAGCCCTCTTATAGCGTTGCTAGTTGCAGGTGAAGCTGAAGTTTGTTCCTTGTTGAACATGGAGATGTTGTTCCTTATTGGAACATGTTTACTTGTTGGGGATATCACAATATATATATCTGCTAATTAATACATCTATATACTTGGTAAAGGGTGGAAGGCTCGGCCTTATGCCTGGTGTTTTGTTCCACTCTTGCCACCCTAGTTTCCGTCATACCGTGTTATGTTCCTTGATTTTGCGTTCCTTACACGGTTGGGTGATTTATGGGACCCCTTGACAGTTCGCTTTGAATAAGACTCGTCCAGCAAGGCCCAACTTTGGTTTTACCATTTGCCACCTAAGCCTTTTCCCCGGGTTTCGCGAGCCCGAGGGTCATCTTTATTTTAAACCCCCGACCAGTGCTCCTTCGAGTGCTGGTCCAAACGAGTAGATCATGCAGGGGCCACCACGGGAAACTCGAGGCTTGGTTTTACTCGAGGATGTCTCATCCGGATGTGCTCGAGAACGAGATATGTGCAGCTCCTATCGGGATTTGTCGGCACAATCGGGCGGCTTTGCTGGTCTTGTTTTATTGCTGTCGAAATGTCTTGTAGTCCGGATTCGAGATTGATCGGGTCTTCCGGTAGAAGGAATATCCTTCGTTGACCGTGAGAGCTTATAATGGGCTGTTGGGACACCCCGCAGGTAATATCTTTCAAAGCCGTGCCCGCGGTTATGAGGCAGATGGGAATTTGTTAATGTCCGGTTGTAGAAAACCCAAAGTTGATCTCAAATAAAATACACATCAATCGCGTGTGTAACCGTGATGGTCTCTTCTCGCGGAGTCCGGAAGTGAACACGGTGTTGGAGTTATGTCGACGTAAGTAGTTCAGGATCACTTCTTGATCAATACTAGTTTCACGACCGTGCTTTGCTTCTCTTCTCGCTCTCTTTTGCTAAATAGCCACCATATATGCTAGTCGCTTGCTGCAGCTCCACTTTACTGTCCTTCCTACTAGCTTAAATAGTCTTGATCTCGCGGGTGTGAGATTGCTGAGTCCCCGTGACTCACAGATACTTCCAAGACAGTTGCAGGTTTCGATGAGGCCAGTGCAGGTGATTCCACCGAGCTCAAGTGGGAGTTCGACGAGGAACGTGGTCGTTACTATGTGTCTTTTCCAGATGATCAGTAGTGGTGCCCAGTTGGGACGATTCGGGGATCTGTGTTAGCAGTTGGGGTATCTTCTTTTATTTTGGTTCCGTAGCCGGACCTTGAGTGTACTCTGAATGATGTATGTTTAATTATGTACTGTGTGAAGTGGCGACTGTAAGCCAACTATGTATCTTTCCCTTAACTATTACATGGGTTGTGTGAAGATTACCACCACTTGCGACATTGCTTTCAATGCGGTTATGCCTCTAAGTCGTGCCTCGACACGTGGGAGATATAGCCGCATCGGGGGCGTTATACACATATTCACCATGCCGATACACCACTATGGATCCGCTCCCGTCTCCCTACGAGAACGCCATCCATAGCACTCATGCTTATCTTGTGCATTTTAGAGTATCCACTATGGAAACCGACTCCACCGATGAAGACGCCGCTACCCCGATGAAGACTGGCCGACGTCGCAACAGGAAACGCAAAGGCAAGGCCGTGCTTGCCATTGAGGGATCTGGCGACACCGGTGCCGGCAAGAAGGTCAAGGCAGACGCCCCAGGCAAGGAGATTGCCGGGTGTGCTGCCTGCAGGGCCTTGGTGGCTACCGACAAGCCAGGAAGCTCCGTCAAGCAATACTGCAAAATCTACCACACCAAGGGCCACGACCTCCAGAACTGCCGGCAATTCGAGCTGCTTGCTGAGAAGCAAAAGGCTGAGTACGAGAGGCGGGACAAGGAGAAGAACCAGGATGGTGCGGAGGGGTCCGGCAAGAAGCGTGGCGGCCAAGGAGGCCGCCCCGGCAAGGACAACCAGCAAGAGAGGCCCGCCCGGGGCCGCGACAAAAAACAAGAAGACGATGATCACGACGAGGACGACGAGTCTGGTGAGCAAGGGTTCCAGAAGGCCACAGATGCCATGTGCGTCGATGGCGGCGCCTCGCTGCATACCTCTCATCGCCAGCTCAAGCAGTGGGCGCGTGAGACTACAGCAGCAGAGCCGTCGTTTGACGCTCAAAAGCCGCTGAAGTGGTCTAGCACGCCCCTCATCTTTTCCACCGAGGATCACCCTGACCGCACTACCGTGGTCGGGTGTTTTCCATTGTGTGTCTCACCAACAATACGCAACCTCAGAGTCAACAAGATGTTGGTTGACGGCGGGGCCGGCCTGAACCTGATCTCCCCTGTCGTGATCAAAAAGTTGCAAATCCCTGATGGAGACCTCAAGGAAACGGGAACGTTTCAAGGGATCAATCCGGGGAGGAGCCAGCCGAAGGGAAAGGTCACACTGCCCGTGACATTTGCAGGAGAGTTGAACTACAGGGCGGAGAGGATCGTCTTCGACGTAGCCGAGATCCCCTTGCCCTACAACGGTATCCTCGGCCGCCCAGTACTAGCCCAGTTCATGGCGGCATCACACTACGCCTACAACATGCTAAAGATGCCTGGGCCGTTGACCATCATCTCCGTCCCCTCCAACAAGAAGGACGCGCTGATCTGCGCCGACCAGCTCTACCGGGAAGCGATTGCAGCGGCTGCCGCCAAGGCACCTGCTCCCGCCACTGAAGCCCCGGGAGGAAGAAGAAGTCTCGCAAGACCTCTCGCACCCACTCCGGTAAGCGCACCTCCTCGGAGTGTTGTGCTACCGTCGAGGACGTGCCAGAGAGCTCTACCGACAAGAGCAAGAGACCCAGGGCCGAGCCACCATAGACCAAGAAGGTGCCTGTCAAGGAGGATGGCACGGGAGGGGCCTTCACCATGGGCTCCACCCTCGACAGCAAATAGGAAGGCGCGCTCATCACTTTCCTGCGGGCGAATGTCGACGTGTTTGCATGGAAAGCATAGGACATCCCCGGTGTTCCCAAAGAGGTGATTGAGCACCACCTAGCTGTCTGCCCTCACGCGCGGCCCGTCAAGCAGAAGGTCAGAAAGCAGGCTCTGGATAGGCAAGAGTTCATCATAGAGGAGATCAGGAAGTTGGAAGCAGCAGGTTTCATGAGAGGAGTACTCCACCCGACGTGGTTGGCCAATCCGGTAGTGGTGCGCAAGGCGAATGGGAAGTGGAGACTGTGTATTGATTACACAGATATCAATAAGGCTTGCCCTAAGGACCCCTTCCTGTTGCCACACATCGACCAGATTGTTGACTCCACGGCCGGGTGCGATCTGCTATCATTCCTCGACGCCTACCCAGGCTACCACTAGATATTCATGAGGAAAGAGGATGAAGAGAAGACAGCATTCATCACCACATGTGGTATGTATTGCTTTTTACGGATGCCTTTCGTGTTGAAGAGTGCTGGCTCAACATTCGCAAGAGCAGTCCAAATTGGTTTTGAACCTCAGCTCCATAGAAATATGGAGGCCTACATGCATGACATAGTGGTGAAAACCAATGACGGGCCAACTCTTGTGCAAGATCTGGAAGAGACATTTGCTAACCTGCGCAAGATCAACCTCAAGCTGAACACTGAGAAGTGTGTCTTCGGTGCTCCGTCCGGCAAGCTTCTCGGGTTCTTTGTGTCACAGCACGGGATCAAGGAAAACCCAGAAAAGATCAAGGCTATTGAGCAGATCGAGGCGCCCAAGCAGATCAAGGATGTGCGTCGGCTCACCGGCTGCGTTGCCGCCATGAGCCGATTCATCTCCAAGTCCGCCGAGCGCGCCCTTCCCTTCTTCAAAATCTTGGAGAAGGCAGGCCCAATAGAGTGGACCCCAAAAGCCAAGGCAGCACTGCAGGATCTGAAGAAATACCTTTCCTCCACACCAATACTGGTTGCTCCTAAACCACAAGAGCCGTTGCTGCTGTATCTGGCGGCGATGAATCAAGTGGTCAGCGTCGCACTAGTGGCACAGAGGGAGGTCGACGATGAGGCAGCAATGGCGGCAGAACCAGCGGATGGCAATCCAAAGATTCCCTCGGCAGGGCCTGGTGCCGACGAGGGGCGGCCCCCGGCAGAGTCTGATGCCACCAAGGCAGTACCCGCGCAGTCGTGTGAGGTGGTGCCGAAGAAGAAGATGATGCAGCACCCGGTTTACTTTGTCAGCTCCCTCTTGCAGGGGGCTAGGTCGAGGTATTCCGGCGTGCAAAAATTCCTCTTTGGCCAACTTATGGCCTCAAGGAAGCTGCATTACTACTTCCAAGCCCACGAGATCACTGTCGTCACCCGCCTCCCGTTGGAACGGATACTGCACAACCCAGACGCAACCGGAAGGATTGTGGAATGGGCCTTGGAGCTGGCAAGCTTCGGTTTAAGATTTGAAAGTACCTCGACAATTCAGAGCAGAGTCTTGGCGGAGTTCATCGCAGAATGGACCTCGACGCCTGACGAAGAAATCCAGGAGACCACTCTCCCCGGCAAGGAAGCAGACCGCGACTGGATCATGTACTTTGATGGGGCTTTCTCGCTGCAAGGCGCCGGTGCCGGTGTGCTGCTCGTCACACCCACCAGAGAACACCTCAAGTACGTGATCCAGATGCACTTCCCCAAGGAGATGTCCACCAACAACACTGCTGAGTACGAGGGATTGCTTGCCGGTCTCAGGATCACGGCAGACCTCGGGGTTAAGAAGCTCATCGTCAGGGGTGACTCGCAGCTCGTTGTCAGGCAGGTCAACAAGGATTATCACAGCCCATTGATGGAAGCTTACGTAGATGAGGTGAGGAAGCTGGAGGAACGCTTTGACGGTATCCCGGCGGAGCACGTCCCCCGAGCGGAGAACGACATTGCCGATTACATGTCAAAGCGTGGCGCATTCAAGCTAACTGTGGAACCAGGTACCTTTTTGCTCTGGTTAACTCAACCATCCGTCAAACCATCAGCGGGGCAGAACAAGCGGAGGAAATCAGGTCCCAGCAAGTACTTTCCTACTGAGCCCCCTGGAGCTGCCGGCAAGGGTGCTGCCACGGACGCTGAGCCTGCCCAAGAGCAACTGTCTCCGGCGGGGCGTCAAGCCCTGGCCGTAGAGACAGCCGCTCCCATGGCGGAAGAGATGCCTTTGGTCCTTGCCGACAAGCCCCAGGCTCCGGCATGGGCACAATATACCGTCCAATTCCTCCAAACAGCGGAGCTTCCTGAGGAGCAGGAAGTAGCGGAGAAAGTAGCCCGTCGGTCCGCCCTGTACCAGTTCATCGATGACGTTCTGTATCGGAGAAGGCCGAACGGTGTGAAACTCAAGTGCATCCCCCAGGAGGAAGGACTGGAGCTGTTGACGGAGATACATGGAGGCATATGTGGCTCCCACATAGGGTCGAGGGCCCTTGCCAGGAAGGCGTTCCGGCAAGGTTTCTTCTGGCCCACCGCCCTCCAGGATGCGACGGCACTAGTAACCAAGTGTGAAGCATGCCAGTTCCATTCGAAGAAGCTTCATCAACCAACTCAAGCCCTTCAAACAATCCCTCTCTCCTGGCCATTCACGGTCTGGGGGCTTGATATACTAGGCCCTTTCCCCCGCGCTGTCGGGGGCTTTGAGTACTTGTACGTCGCAATCGACAAGTTCACAAAGTGGCCGGAGGTGGAAGCAGTGAGGAAGGTGACTGCTGAGTCAGCTGTCAAGTTCTTCAAAGGACTAGTCTGCCGTTTTGGTGTGCCAAACAGAGTCATCACCGACAACGGCACGCAGTTCACAAGCCACACCTTCATGCAGTACATCCAAGACCTCGGCAGCAAGGTCTGTCTTGCTTCCGTGGCACATCCACGGAGCAACGGCCAAGCTGAGAGGGCAAACGCTGAAGTGTTGTGGGGCCTGAGAACGAAGACCTTTGATAAGCTGCACAAGAGTGGAAGGCGGTGGATTGATGAGTTGCCAGCGGTTCTTTGGTCGATCAGGACGACGCCAAATCGAGCCACCGGCCAGACACCTTTTGCCCTGGTATACGGGGCAGAAGCAGTTCTCCCCACGGAACTCATATACGGATCACCTCGAGTGCTTGCCTATGATGAGCTTGAGCAAGAGCCACTGCACCAAGATGATGCGATGCTCTGTGAGGAAGATCGTCTTCGGGCGGCTGTGAGAGCAGCACGCTACCAGCAAGCCTTGCGCCGCTACCATAGCCGCAAGGTTCATGCCCGAAGCTTTGAGGAAGGCGACCTTGTTCTTCGGCGCGTTCAGTCGGCCAAGAATTCCAACAAGTTGACGCCGAAGTGGGAAGGCCCTTATCGGGTAATACGAGGCAACAGGCCTGGCGCAGTCCGCCTGGAGACCGAGGATGCCGTTCCAGTGAGAAACTCCTGGAACATTGAGCATCTTCGCAAGTTTTACCCATAAGGCGCGGCTTGCCGGGCCTCCCGGCAAGCCACCTTCTGTACAAGCTTTGCTGGCAAGGCATGTGACCCTTTTTACAGAGCTAGGCGCAGACCTTGAACATAAATAAATGAAGCGTTGGTGCCCTAAGTCATGGCATGCATTCTAGGTCAACTCTCTTCATTGGTTAGGGTTGATAGTGCTCAGCAGCGACTAACCCCTAGCTTAGAGGTCGAGTGTGTGTCTATCTGTTTCTCTTCTGTCCTATTTTGGTTCACAGGGCACATGAGCACTTCTGCTGAGCTACTTGGAAGAAAGAAAACGGATCGGCGTCCCAACCCCGGCAAACCAGAGTTGTCGGGGGCTGCAAGCACAAGGATCCAACCGCGGCAAGATGAGATTGCCGGGGGCTGTAGATACAGATAAGTCTTTTATCCTCTGTCATGCATTTCGGAGCCGGACTGGGGTATGTGAAACCTCGTTTTTATCTCTACGCTGTCGTGCTCCCCTTTTTCCTATACCTAAGGATTATTTACTGGGTCCGGATTTGGTTGTAAACGCGGCGGCAAGGAGGTAAAACGAGGAGCCTAAAGCCCACCTCATCCGTGCCTCCGCCAAGAGCGCTGGAACGGTCGAGTGGAGTGGGGGGACGGCAAGGCCTGTTGCCGGGCGAAAAACATTTATCTTAAACAATAACAAGGATTCGCTCCTTGTCGCGGGATTTACCCACGAACGAAAAACCCAGCAAACATCCCTTTTTCATTAAAAACATCCCATACAGGTACAGTTCATGCAAGATGAAAATCATGAGCAAGGGGATTACAAGTTTTAAATTTAACAAAGGCCCGCAGGCTTACAGATTAAAAAAGAGATAAGGTGCCCGTGGTCCCTTTCTTGTCCCTCTCCTCAGGGGGCAGGTCAAGGATGCAAGAGGGAAAAAGGGCCGCCTAGGCGAGCTACGAGCAGCAGAAAGAACCAAGAGAACACCTCGGTGGCCGCCCACAGGCGGGCCGGTGATGACGGTGTCGGGAAAGGAGATGACGAGGCGGCAGGACCGGCAATACGCGATGAAGGCGTCGGTGCCCACGTACTCCGAGTTGACGGCCTTGCAGCCCGCCCTCTTCGTCTTCCGCAACCTCCCGACACCAGCCGCCCAAGGAGACAGCCCCGAGAAGTTCATGGAGCTGGCCCCACCCCCGGCAAAACCCTGCCGGAGGAGCGGCCGGGTGCAGATGCTGCTACTGCTGCACCCGCCAAGGCGCGGGGAGTCCGACGCCTAGTCGGACTCATCCCCGCTGTCCTCCTCGTCACTTTCGCTTGAGGAAGAGCTTCCATCGTCGGAATCTCCATCAGAGGAGCTCTCCACGTAGCATTTCAGGCGAGTTCCAAACTCTCCGAAGACCTTGACGGAGAGCAGGCCGTCCTCCATTAATTTTAAGTAGAGGACGAGCCCTGCCATCAGGCTGTGGATGCGGGCAAACGTCTTCCATCCACGGCGGAGGTACATAACTCGAGGAGCCGAGAAGTCGACGTCGACCCGCGTGCCCCCATTCCCACAGCCCCTCATGTGCAACCTGAGGGTCTGCGGAGGGTCACGCTCCATCACCCGAGCAAACGGGGCAGGGAGACAAAGACGACGACGCGGAGGCCGGCGCAGCCTGATGAAGAACTTGCAAGGCTGGTCTTCAACATGGCCCTCCATTGGGAAGGGCATCATTGGCGGGGGCAAGGTCAGCGTGCAGCCCCGTTCTCCTCTTCCCCGAGCGCTACGACCTCCATCCCGGCCTCGCCCACGGCCTCACCCCCTCCCCCTTCCCCTCACGGCCAGCTCCACCACCGCGGGCTCAGGAGGAGGAGGGACGCGTTGTCGAGCGGCGACCCTCGCTACCACCGTCGAAGGACCAGGATTCCCTTTCTCCATGGAGAGTGAAAGGAAGAAGCAGAAGCAAGAGGAGATAGATGACAAAAGAGTGCGGGACGCCATCCCCCCTTCCCGCTCCTTATAAAGGAGCGGGGTCGGGGCTCGGCCGCCCCGTTCAGCCAATCCAGCCACCAGAGGCGCGTGGAATCGGGACCGACTCGCTGCCCCGACCAGCGACGGCCCGGTTTCCCGCCCCCGCCGCGTGCTACCCCAAGTGCATGGGGGACACGTGGTGGACGTGCAGAACCGAGGGGACGGGCGAAGCGACCTCTCCCCACCCCGTGATCGTGGGGAGTGGACGCCTTGAAGACCGTGCCTCGCCCCATTCAAGAATGAGCGCCGCCCACGCCCTCGAAGGCGTGAGCCGCTTTATCGCGATGTGACGATGTGTGTGAAAACCGCCCACGATGCCGCCATCGCCACGCACACCCCTCCACGCCGCGTTGCGCGCACGGGTCGTGGGAAGCAAAGCGCGTGAAGTGTCTTACCACGGTAAAAACCGCCCCACCTGCCCGCGCACCGTTTTGGGCCTGGCCCAACAACGTGTCTTGCTTATGTGTGGCCCAGGCACGGGGGCTCCTGTCGGTGTACAAAAATTGGGGCACGCTTTTGTACCCCTTTACCTATGCACGGGCAGTCGGAGCCACGCCCACGACCGCACCACGCAGAGCAGGGGAGGTGAGCCAAGGTAAGACCGAAGCCCAAGACAATCAAAGCAACGCCAAGGCCAAGACCACAAAGAGCAGAGGGATGAAGCAGGTTCCCCCGGCAAGACCCTTGCCGGGCGGCTCGGCCCCGGCAAGACCCTTGCCAGGACAGTTCGCCTCACACCAACAGAGCGAGCCACCGTTGAGCCCACGGCCCCCAACGACGTCATCAACATGGGGCCAGGGCTCGGGAAGGCACCTCTGTGGTGGCATGCAGATCTTTGTGAAGACATATTCAAGATCAGACAAGGATTAGAAGACGACGCTCCTTGGCAAGATCCTTGCCGAGGAAGGCCACCAGACCCCCGGCATGATCCTTGCCGGGGACGACAACACGCCATGGCAAGACCCTTGCTGGGCCACCCGGCAAGGCCCCCGCCTAGGATGCCAGCGGGGCCACCGCCAGGCCAACGCCAACCAAGCTTCCACCATTCACATGTAGCTACCAGCCCAACCAGCTGGGCGGGCACCTGCGTGGCAACATGCACCTCCCACGCCAACTCATCAAGCGCCTGCGTGGCGGCATGCAGATCTTCATGAAGGCTACACCACCGCGCCACCTCAACTGCCTGGCTGCCTACATGGCACCACGCACCTCACTGGCCAGGGCGTGTGTCAAGGCGAGGAGGAGCGGCGACGGACGGGACGGGCCTCGCCCCCGTCCCCAATAAAGCAAGGGGACACCTACACTACGCATTAAATGCAGCCTGGCCACCCACGGCTGCTCCCGCTTGTGCCTTGGCGGCCGCGTCCGCCTTCGCCTGCTCCGCCCTCTCCTTCTCCTTGCGCGCCTCCCGTGCGTTCTTCTCCGTCGCCTCCCGGAGGTCGGCTAGCGGGTCTATGCAACGGGTGTTGGCAGAGCCCTCCATCCCCTTGATGATGGAGGCGGAGGCCGACCGCTCAAGAGAGAGCGGGGCTCTGTTCACACAAGACAAGAAGAATTCAGAGAAGATTCACGAAAAGACACAGAAAGGACAGAGGAAGACAGAAGGGAAGATATGCTCTTACACGGACACTGTCGACGGCTGCTTCGGGGCCCTCTAGAACCGGGTTGCATTTGCGGCAGCCTCCTCCCGCCTAGTCACTTCGGCCGAGCCCTTGGGCTTCTTCGGCCTACCGCCTTGCAGCTACGTGCCGGCTCGACGCTTCGGTGCGCCGCCTGGTGCGGGTGGCGTCGCTGAGGAGCTCGCCCCCACCCTGTTAGCAGCCGGCGGGTGGCGCGGCTCGGCCTCCTCCTCGTCGTCATCCAGCCACGTCTCAATGCCGCCTCCTCCACCGGAGCCGCCTGCCCCGTCTCCACCTCCTGTGGCGTCGTCTTCCTCCAAAGCGGCCGCCCCCAAGTCGGTGTCGTCCCCATCACTCAGCGCTCGGTCCGGCAGGATCTCCTGGCCTTGAGCCGGAGCATCGGCTGCCTACTGGGTTGTGAGGAACTGTGACACGTCCGACTGATCAGTCGGCAAAGCAGAACTCGGCAGAAGAATAAAATACAAAGAAAAGAAAGGAGATTCGGGATCTTACGGCAGGAGGCGGATGCGCACAGGAGTACGGCCGCTTGCTGAACTTCCAGTCCGACTCCGAGAGCTTGCAGTTCACGATCTCGTTCACCATGCGGGCCACATCCATGGCCGGCATATTCTAGGCGGACAGCCGCCACGGGTCTTGGTACCCACTCATCTGACTGACTATGTGAGGCCGGCCTTGGAGAGGGAGAACCTGGCGCACCACGAAGACGATCAACAAGTCGGACGCCTTGAGGCCCTCCGAGTCCGTCATCTCCTTAAGCCTGGCGATGGCGGCGGTTGAGGCGATTCGGCTTGAAGGATGAGTTGGTCCACAGCTCAGCCGGTGGGCCAGCTTCATGGGCCGACAGGTTGACGAAGTCCAGCGCCGGGTTGACGTTCTTCACATAGAAGTACGACTTCTGCCACAACTTGACAGAATGGGTCAAGGTGATGGACGGGAAGCGATTGCCGGCTCCTGGGCGTTGTACCGCGACAAAGGCGCCGCACTGAGCCGCCTCGTCCTTGGCGAAGATGTCAAGTTTGGTGTAGAAGAACTCCCCCACAGCTCGAGTGTGGGAAGAAAGCCGAGGTAGCCTTCGCACAGCGTGACGAAGGCCGACCGCAGCACCACCGTGTTCGGTGTGAGGTGGTGCAGCTGGAGATGGTAGAATTGGAGAAAGGAGCGGAGGAACCCGCTCGCCGACAGGCCGAAGCCCCGGAGGAAATGCGAGCGGAAGATGACGCGCTCGCCTTCTACCAGCGCCGGTGAGATCTCCTCCTCGGGCGGGACGCGCGCCTTGACGTAGCCCTCGCCGAGCAACCACCGCATGTTGAGGAGGTAGGTGATGTGGTCTTCAATAACATTTGAGCCATCCAAGTCGCCGGCTCGCGCTCGTGGCATGTAAGCTCGACGTTGACGGAGCAACGGTGCGGCAGAAAAGCTGGGCTCGGTGATGACGGGCCGCGGCAGCACTTCGACGTGTTACGGGAGTGCGGCGGCGGCAGAAAGAGAGAAGAGGAAGAGTAGAGCGAAGGGTGAGGAGGGCACGCGAGCCAGAGCTGCCCCCTCCCCCCCCTACTTATAGCCCTAGGCTGCGAAGCCAAGGGAACGGGGAGTGGGGATCGTGGGATTAACTGTGCCCACAACCCTACGACCCCGCATTAACCACGCAGTAACGGCGTGGAATAATCACGCCACGGAATCTGAACCGTCTGCCTCGGCCAAAGAGGATCCACGCGCTTGCCGAGGCCCGGTTGTGGTGGGCCCCGGCCTGCGGCGATGTCCCACTACGCGCGTGGGCTGGCTGGCGGCCTGGCCGACTGCCGCCACATGGCGCACAGATATTTGGCGGCGAGACTGGCGCCTGGCCGCCGCCGCGACGTTTCAAAAACCACCAGGCAGCCCGCCTGGTCGTGTCCGCCTCCTGGCAGTCGTCGTTCTGGAAGACGGACGAAGCAAGATCAATGAAGCACTCGGAGTAGGAAGCTGTTGAACCCCCTCGTCTCTTTCAGTGGTGGCGCCCCACCAGCTTCGGGGACTACTGTCGGAGTAATTAGCCACGGATAGCCTCAGCAGCTCCCCATGGCGTTTTAGGACATCGGGGCCGGCTGCGCCCCTCAAGAATAGAAGACCAAAGCGCCGCCTTCTCGCAGCCGGCTGGTCCAAGCAGCCGGCTGCCAGAAGACGGCAAGGCCCAAAGGGCAGCCTCAAAGTGGCCTGACTTCCAGCAGGCGGTCTCTAGAGAGGCCGGCTCCTAGCAGGCGGCTCCAAGCATCCTCAGGGTCTGCCACATAAATACGATGAGACGGGGCGTGGATACAGCGCGCCCTGCCACACCCAAATCCGGGGCCAAGCGAGGCCACAGTGCACCGTATCAGACGAAGATCTCCCATCCGGTGCGGCACTGTTGCTACTCCGCCCATGACGTCGCCCCTGGCACAGAAGGTCACGCCCCCACTAAAGGCTGTCGGTACGGCCCACAGGTCGTGGGCCTTACGTGTCAGTGAGAACCCAGAAGGCGGTGAGCACGGACCAGTCGGCATGAGGGGAGGCCGACTCCTAGCAGGCGGCCCTCCCCCGCCCTCAAAGTCCGTGCGCCAGTAATCAGGAGAGATGGGGAATGGCTACAGTGATCACCCGCCAGGCGGTGGTACTGTAGCCACGCCTCCCCCGATAAAGCACGGATCGTTACCAGCATCGCTACAGTGCTGAGCAGCTAGCAAGACCAGCGAGCGGCGGACGCGGCTTGTCGGCCAAGTACGAGACAGCTGGCAGAGCCCACCAGGCGGTAGGCCCCATCAACCAGCGGAGAAGCCGGCAGCCAGAGACACTGACAGCCGGGTCCTACACCCAGCCAGATTACCTTTGTACCCCTGGGAGGTAGGCCTATATAAATCCCCCGGGGCACCCATGAAAAGGGTTCAGACCTTAGTTCATTCACACACACACATATAAAGAGAGGAAGCTAGGGCTAGCCTTGCTGTTCTTCCCCCTCTAGAGAAACAGCTCAAGGAGCAAACTTGTAGCCACCATTGTTCATTAAGTGATCATGCGGAGACCCCGCAGAGCAGGACTAGGGGTGTTATCTCCTAGGAGAGCCCCAAACCTAGGTAAGATTCGCCAGCGTGCATGTTTGCGCCTTATCCCGTTTCCTGGCACCGGCGACGTACTATTAGCCCCCTCCATGATAAGCCATCCTTTGGCATATGTCGCACGAGACCCCCGACACATGATCTCTCTCAACTTAGGTACTCACTTCGGTCCTTAGCATATAGATTTATTGAAAAGTCAAACTTCAAAAGAATTGACCAGGTACGTGGAGAAAAATATTTACATCTAGAACACAAACATATATCATTAGATACATCATGAGATGTAATTTCGTATGATGTATCTTTGATATTGTAGATATAAATAATATTTGCGTAAACCTGGTCAAAGTTTCCAAAGTTTGACTTCTAAAAATTTTATATGCACTGCATTATCGAACGAATGGAGTATCTCTTTCCCCCTCTCAGCTATTTGACGCACCACTCAGCCGTATCGGGGCACCTCTATCTCTCTCAAACTTTATATCTCCCTAGTTCGCACATACACATATGTCGCTCACGCTACGTAGACCCATCTAACACTCCCCGCCCTTGTTCTCTCTCTACGTGACACCCCCCTATAAGTACCATAATCTCTTACTTCATCGGAGGTACACGCACTCCCCCCCCTAAGTATGACTATCTCTCACTATCCTTCAGGAACACACATATTGTCTCCTTCCATCCATAGTTCTATCTTGATATCTCCTGGGGTATCTTCTATCATGCACACACCTTCTCACTCGATCTCTCACCCATGTAGTCCCATCACGATCTCCAAGGGATCTCTTTGTCACAAACACACACTCTCTCCTCCCCATGCATGCATTTTCTCCATACGTATCTCTCGACCTCCCTGCCTTGTTTGTCAGACCTCTCTTGGCCACGTGCTAGGGGTCTTTCTCTTTCGGTTGCAAAAAACCACACACTATCTCCTCAACTCGCTTCCGCTGTCGAAGATGCATGTGTGATATGTTTGCATAAGACACACATGTTTTTCTCTACTTTATCGTGCGTTGTCCATATCTATTTCCCACACGCACACACACTTTTTTCACTCACTCTTTCTATTTCACTCTCTCTCTCTCTCTCTCTACGTAGGTACTCTCTCACGTCCATAAACATATGGATGTTTTGAAAAAGTCAAACGTCAGAAAAGTTTGACCAGGTATATGTGGAGAAAAACATTTACATCTGGAACGGTCATTAGATTCATCACAACATGTACTTACTTCATACTATCATTTATCTTTGGTATTGTAGATATAAGTAATTTCTTTATAAACTTGGTCAAAGTTTAAAAAGTTTTACTTTAAAAAAGTATAGGCACTACATTCACTACTGCAGGTTGCTGCTAACGCGACACTACGATCAGAGACCCTTCGACGAAACTGTGTGTGATGCATTAATTGCAAATGGTGGTGTTAAAAAACCGTCAAAAAAGGTGCAAAACGTTTGTGATGGAGGATGCATCAAACACGGTTCAGATTTTAGTTGCGTCTGCGATGCAGGGCATACAGTTCAGTTCAATTAACATTTGCGATGTGGTAGAACAAAAGAAACGGTCAGCCAGATGAAAGCGTGTGCGATATACAGCTTACGGTTCACTCGGATGAACTATTTGTGATTAGGCAACACAAAAGAAACGGTCAGCCAGATCAAGGTGTGTGCGATATACGGCATGCGGTTCACTCAGATGAACTGTTTGCGTTTAGAAAAGAGAACAGAAATGGTTCAATATATCAAGATGTGTGTGATACGCGGCAAACTGGTCTGTAATCAGAAATGTGTGCAAAGAGCAATAGTAACACAGACGATTGCTTCTAATAAGGCGTACGTGATATGCTCTGTCTACACAACATCTATTGGCCGTTGGGGGACGGGCGGTTATTCGGCTACGCCATAAGGATGCGTGGCATACACGTGAACCATCCGACCTGTTTGTGATGGAATAAGCCATGTGTGTTGTGGGCAAACACCTGCTAGTATTCAACAGTTTGCGATTGATGAATTCATCACCGACTGGTTCCCTAGTGTGGTCCGTGTTCATCTCATCATCATCTACTTCTTGTGCTAGCTCGATGTTCCTTCTATGCTAGGTTTCCATTAATTGATGGCGTTTTATGAACACACCACCGTTTCTCGCATGTTTCCAGCCACCCAGCAATATTGCGCATCAACCTAGGCGGCGCGCGACGCACGGATGCGACAAGCACAGCCTATAGCACATCCACCTTTTCCAAGCATACCAACCCACCAAAGCGCCCCCTCTGCCATCAACCTCATCGACGAGGAAAACGAGCAGGCACCACGGCCCGTATAGGCTGAGACGCTCCACGACAACGCGATGGACGATGCGCGTCATTGCTAGGGTTGAGCAGACCTTTGGTGCATGGCGCTTGAGCGCCGCGGATCAAGATAGGCATGTTAGCGCCGACAGGCTGCAGCTTGCCGCACAACATGCTCGATGCCGCGCCGCAGAGCAAGATAGGCGCGTCTGCGCCGATAGGCCGCACGCGAGACCATTGGAGCATCGCAGAGCAAGAGCCACGGCGCGCCGCACAGCAAGAACGGATCCATCAGTGCTTGCCTGCTGTCGACACCGTGTCGCAGTTGGGTACACGTCCCGTCAGTACCCCCATTCCTTGCCAGGAGTGGGCAGAGGCCCTCTGCTCCATACTTGCACTAGAGGTCTGCCGCGCCGTACTTGCACCGGACGCCCACCACTCCATTAGCATGGGTCGCTCTGTTCTCCTTGTCCGTGGCCCGCGTGATGCCAACGCGCTGGTCGGTAGGCTCGACCGCCTCCTAGGCCCAGGTGTCCACCTAGGCGCAGTAGAGGAACATGGTTGTTGCATCCTCAAGCTAGTGATCTCCGAAGAAATAGCCAACTTGGAGCTTGAGATCGCGCTCTAGATGTAGCATGAGTGTGTTGACTTCTTGGACGAACGCCTGCATGAGTTCAGGCAGAGCCAAGAGCGACCGTAGGCAAGGGCTGCTAATCATGGTCTGATGGACGCATTTTATTTTGTTGAGTCGTTTCGACGTGGATAGCTATGTATTTACATAAATCATAGTATTGCTCTGTTTATTCCTCCGTTTCAATGTGTGTACTCTGTTTTCCGTTCTTATATGTTCTGTTTCAATTTGTGTATATACGCTTTCCATTCGATATATGTGGATGATAACAACTATATTCAAATTAGTATACAAAACAGATAGAAAATGGAATTCATAATATATATATATTAATTGTTCATTAGTTCATCACATATATATATATATATATATATATATATATATATATATATATAATATCATCACATATACGTGATGATACATGACTACTAGGTACAATGCATAAAATTGAAAACGAACAAGACTAAAACTAATAGTCCCTCCTAGGGCCAGTACTCCGGCAACCCCTCGCCAGCAGCTCCCTAGTGCGCGACGTCTTCCCAGTGCGGAGGTAGTACTCCGCCTCCTCCGCCTCACAGTGCTTGATGTACCGATCTGCCTCTTGGGGGCGGACGAGCGCGAATGATCTTGCCATTGCGTTGGGCGCCCACCTGAGCTCCTCGTTGGTGGCACGCTGGAGCTTATCGGCCCACCTCCGTGCAGGGATGAGGCGCTCCTTGCGAAGTACCCGTCTTCGTACACCTCTTCTGCATGACGACGCGCCCGCCCCAAAAGCTCCGCTGCCTCCTTTTTCCAGGCGGCATCACGGGCTTCACAGGCCGCCTGGTACCTGGCTTCCTCCTCTGCCATCTCCTTCTTGAATGCCACTTGCCTGGCTTTCTCAGCCGGCGGCATCGACTTCCACGGACAAAGATTGTACTGGACCCAAAACCAATTCAAAGTTGGGGGGTCCAGCGCAACCTCGTCCGGCGGCGCATCGGGGTCCTCGTCGCTGCTATTCAAGTGAGCATCCTCGGGCAGCGGCGTCTCCTCGTCGGCGCAGGGGCAGACCGGCGGCGCCATGGCAGAGATTTCAGAGAGAGAGGGCGAGTGTGGGGAGGATGTAGATGAGAATGCAGGCGAGATGATGTGAGCAAGGTAGTATTTATTGGCAGCCGGAATCTAGATCAACGGGAACAGTACACACGCCGGTCGCCGGAATTTTCCAGTACTGTAGTTTGAATTACACACGATTCCCGTAGCAAAATATGTGTGTGAACATAATAGCTGACGGTTTCAAATACATAACCGGGTCTGATTAATGATCCCCGCCACTCACCAACCAAACCTCGAGCCGCGAGATAGAGTGTCAATCGTGTGGGGCCGGTTCTCTTGCCAGATCTTTACATATTCTTTCTTGAACACTAGATATTTACATCGTCTGATGATGTTTCATCTCGCACACAAATACACAAAAATATAATTTTTCAAACCTTTATGGTTAGCCGTTGCATGTAGATGTAGTTCAAATTTTAATTACGGTCATTAAATGGCTAGAAAATCACTTAAATGTCTTTAAAAGGTTAAATGACCCCTGAAATTTTCCAAATTCTTACATGACAGTAGTATTAGTGCACGTTAAACGTAGAAAAAAATTGAAGGCCGTAAGAGGAATCTATCTCCCGTTCGTCATCAAACATGCATTGTTCCCTCTTGGAACCACGAAACTTCTAGTGAGTTGCTCCGTTTTGTGAGGGGGGTGTGTCCAGACTTTCGTCAAACAGGCCAATTTTTTTACCACATCATCTTGGTGGCACGACATTACATCACGCAAGGTTTCATGTTTTTCTGGTCATTTTTTAATTTTATGGAATTAAAATGCCACGACACTGCATGCATGTGCCCATGTCGTGCGACCAATATGTTTGAAAATTCCTTCTATTTTACTGCACATGGAATTAACTCGCACACAAGTACACAAATATGATTTTTCAAACCGTTATGGTTTGCCATTGCATGTAGATGTAGTTCAAATTTCAATTATGATCATTAAATGTCTATAAAATCACTTAAATGTCTTTAAAAGGTCAAATGGCCGCTAGAATTTTCCAAATTTTCACAGTACAGTTGTAATAGTGCACTTTAAACGTAGATAAAATTTGAAGGACGTAAGAGGAAGTTATCTCCTGTTTCGTCATCAAACATGCATTGTTCCCTCTCGGAACCATGAGCCTTCTAGTGACTTGCTCGGTTTGTGAGGGTGTCTGTCCACACTTTCTTCAAACATGCAAATTTTTTTTACCACATCATCTTGGTGGCAGGACATTACATCAAGCAAGGTTTCATGTGTTTCTGATATTTTTTGGAATTAACTTTCCATGTCACTCCATGCATACATATGCATGTGTCCATGTCGTGAGACAAATATGTTCGAAAATTCCTTCTAATTTACTGCACATGGAATTAACTGGCATACAAGTACACAAATATGATTTTTCGAACCGTTATGGTTAGGTGTTGCATGTAGATGTAGTTCAAATTTGAATTACGGTCATTAAATGGCTTAGAATTTTCCTAATTTTCGCATTACAGTTGTAGTAGTGCACGTTAAACGTAGACAAAATTTGAAGGTTGTAAGAGGAAGCTATCTCCAATTCATCATCAAACATACATTGTTCCGTGTCGGGACCATGAGCCTTCTAGTGAGTTGCTCCGATTTTTGAGGTGTGTGTGTCCAAACTTTCGTCAAATATGCCAAATTTATTACCACATCATCTTGGTGGCATGACATTACATCATGCAAGGCTTCATGTGTTTCTGATAATTTTTTTATTTTCTGGAATTAAAATGCCATGTCACTCGGTGCATACATATGCATGTGTCCATGTCGTGAGACCAATATGTTTGAAAATTCCTTCTAATTTACTGCGCATGGAATTAACTCGCACACAAGTAAACAAATATGATTCTTCAAACCGTTGTGGTGAGGCGTTGCATGTAGATGTAGTTTAAATTTGAATTATGGTCATTAAATGGCCTGGAATTCACTTAAATGTCTTTAAAAGGTCAAATGACCCCTAGAATTTTCAAAAATTTCACATTACAGTTGTAGTAGTGGATGTTAAACGTAGAAAAAATTTGAAGGCCGTAAGAGGAAGCTATCTCCCGTACGTCATCAAACATGCATTGTTCCCTCTCGGAACCACGAGCCTTCTAGTGAGTTGCTCCGGTTTGTGAGGGTTGTGTGTCCAAACTTTCGTCAAACATGCCAATTTTTTTACCAAATCATCTTGGTGGCATGACATTACATCAACCAAGGTTTCATGTGTTTCTGATATTTCTTTACTTTTTGGAATTAAAATGCCATGGCACTCCATGCATACATATGCATGTGTCCATGTCGTTGGACAAATATGTTTGAAAATTCCTTCTAATTTATTGCACATGTAATTAACCCGCACACAAGTCCACAAATATGATTTTTCAAACCATTATGGTTAGTCATTGCATGTAGATGTAGTTAAAATTTGAATTATGGTCATTAAATGGCTCGAAAAGCACTTAAATGTCTTTAAAAGGTCAAATGACCCCTGAAATTTTCCAAATTTTCATATTACAGTTGTAGTAGTGCACGTTACACGTAGAAAAATTTTGAAGGCTGTTAGAGGAAGCTATCTCCCGTTCGTCATTGAACATGCATTGTTCCTCTCGGAACCACCAGCCTTCTAGTGAGTTGCTCCTGTTTGTGAGGGGTGTGTGTCCAAACTTTCGTCAGACATGCTAAATTTTTTACCACGTTATTTTGGTGGCATGACATTACATCAACCAAGGTTTCATGTGTTTTTGATATTTGTTATTTTTTTGGAATTTAAATGCCATGACACTCCATGCTTAATTGTGTCATAGCCGTTAGACCAATATGTTTGAAAATTCCTTCCAATTTCCTACACTTGGAATTAAATCACACACAAGTACACAAAATATGACCTTTCAAACCGTTATGGTTAGCTGTTGCATGTACATGTAGTTCAAATTTCAATTACGGTCATTAAATGGCTAGAAAATCACTTAAAGGACTTAAAAGGTCAAATGAACCCTAAAATTTTCCAAAATTTACATGACAGTTGTATTAGTACTACAAATTTTCTCGTACATATAAAACACCATCCATTGCCACTTTACTCCAAATTCGTCTTTCAGAGCTAATAAAAATATCTACAACATCACACATAGTTGTTTTCTATGAACCATTTGCAATGAAAATATCTGGGTCTATTTAAGTCTCCCTCCTTAAGCTTCGTCGGCTCATCTGCTCCAGTGCCGGCAACCCCCAAAAGGACGAATCCCTATCCCCATTCCCACACCCCTTTATTACAAAGATGACGCCGTGGAAACACTTCGTGAAGGCCCGTACGATGCCCCCCCCCCCCGACCCGAGCGCCGCCGCCTACGCCGAGAGTGCCGCCGCATCTGCATTGTGACGCCTCGCTTGGTCAGACACTAATCATGCACGCAAATGTGTACGATCAAGATCAAGGACTCACGGAAGATATCACAGCCACACTCTACAAATAAAATAAGTCATTCAAGCCTCATTATACCAAGCCGGGGCCTCGAGGGCTCGAATACAAGTGCTCGATCATAGACGAAGTCAGCGGAAGCAACAATATATGAGTACGTACATAAGTTAAACAAGTTTGCCTTAAGAAGGCTAGCACAAACCGGGATACAGATCGAAGAGGCGCAGCCTCCCGCCTGGCTCCTCCTAACTACTCCCGGTCGTCGCTGTTGGGCTGCACGTAGTAGTAGGCACCTCAAGTGTAGTAGTCGCCATCGACGGTGGCGTCTGCCTCGGCTCCATCGTCTGTTGCAGCAATCGAGTATAGATAGGGAAAAGGGGAAACAATGCAACCGTGAGTACTCATCCAAAGTACTGCAAGCAAGGAGCTACACTACATATGCATGAATATATGTGTAAAGGGCCATATCAATGGAGTGAACTGCAGAATGCCGTAATAAGAGGGGATAGCTAGTCTTATCAAGACTACGCTTCGGTCACCGTCTTGCAACAGTAGAAGAGGGTAGGTTGAAGTCCTCCAAGTAACATCACATAGAAATAATCCTACCCGCGATCCTCCTCGTATCCACGAGAGAGAGCGACCACCGTTGTATCCGCACTTGGAAGGGTGTGTTTTATCAAGTATCCGGTTCTAGTTGTCATAAGGTCAAGGTACAACTCCAAGTCGCCCCTGTTATCAAGATCACGGCTATTCAATAGATTAACTTCCCTGCAGGGTGCACCTTCTTACCCAACACGCTTGATCCCATTTGGCGGACACACTTTCTGGGTCATGCCCGCCGCTGAAGATCAACACGCCGCAGCCCCGCCTAGGCTCAACAGAGAGGCCAAGACGCCGGTCCAAACCTAAGCGCGCAGGGTGCGGGCCCATCGCCTCGAAAGCACACCTGCACGCTTGCGACTGTGCCGAAGCAGACCTAGCCTAGTGGCGTTCCGGTCCAATCCGGCGCGCTGCTTTCGATCAAGGCCACGGAAGTTTCGCCGATACCACGACACCGGATACCCATAACTACTCCCGCGAGATGGTTAGTGCGATAGGCTCGTGAGCCAACCCAGATAAAATACCAAGATCTCGTTAAGCGTGTTAAGTATCCGCGAGCGCCGAACAGGCCAGCCCACCTCTCTCCTAGGCGGTCTCAACCTGCCCTGCCGCTCCGCCACAAAGATCCACTCATGGGTGCTCCACCAAATTAACCCGACTTTAGTCTCCACATGTATCATGTATAAAGTATATAGTATATACCCATGATCACCTCCCGAGTGATCACGACCGATAGTATAGCAAGGCGACGGACAAGAATGTAGGGCCACAGATGAAAATACTAGCATCCTATACTAAGCATATAGGATTGCGTAAAGGTAACAACAAGAGTAACAAGGACAAAGGCTATGCATCGGGATAGGTACAACAGAAGCAAGAATATGCTACACTACTCTAATGCAAGCAGATAGAGTAGAATAGGCGATATCCGTGATCGGGGGGCTTGCCTGGTTGCTCGGCAAGAGAGAGGGTCGCCAACACCGTAGTCGAACCGGGCAAAGCAGCAGTCGGTCTCGTAGTCTACCGGAGAGAAGAGGGGAAGAAACAATGAATACCATGTAAACAGATGCATATCGATGCATGACATGACAAGTAACGATGCTAGGCGTGCCCTAACGTGGTATGAGGTGGTACCGTTATGGGGAACATCCGGAAAATATCCCGGTGTTTCATGTTTTCAGCAGAGGAGCCGAGGGGAAAGTTGCGAGTTCGATAGGTTAGGGGTGTGTGGCGATTTAACGGATCGCGATCCGGATTCGCCTCGCCGCTACGAGCAACTTTCATGTTGAAAATATTTTAACCGAAAGTTACGGATTAAAAGATATGATTTTCTAAAGATTTTATTAATTTCTGGAATTTAATTAATTAATTTGAAAAACAGATTAATGACATCAGCATGATGTCATGCTGACATCAGCAGTCAACAGAGTTGACTTGGTCAACCTGACAGGTGGGTCCCCTTTGTCATTGACAGTGCGCCACTAAACATGATTAATTAGCTTAGCTAGGTTATTAGGTTAACTAAACAGAATTAATTAATTTATAAAATACAATTATGACATCAGCATGATGTCAGCATGATGTCATCGGTCAACGCTGACCGTTGACCGATCAAACTGTCGGGTGGGTCCCCTCGTCATTGTCACGCTATCCTAATTAACCTATTAATTAGTTTAATTAGTTGATCAGGTTAACTAATGTTTAATTTGATTAATTAAACTCGATCAATTGTTAATTAATTTTCTAATTAATTAATTAATATACGCTTTTTTTCTAATTTCTCCCGGTGTGGGCCCCGCTCAAAGGGCACAGGGCCAAACGGGCGGTAAACGGCGCCGCAAGCGCCAGCCAATTGGCGCAGTGTCTTGGTTACCGAGCGCACCGACACCACGGCAGGTTTCGTCGGCCGGCCGCTTCCGGCGACAAAGAACCGGTGTGGCGAGGCGCTGTCGGGCGAAGCGCATCATGGCGCTGGGCGTCGGGGCGCACGCGGTAGGGTAATGGCGACGCAGGCGACCTGGTCGGAGGGGAAGGATCGGGGGCGACGGCGAGGCAGCGCCGGGTGATGGCTGCGAGGAGGGGCTCCGTGGAGGAGGTCCGGCGAGGGAGGAGAGGCCTCCGAGCGGCGGGCAGCGGCGGGAGCGCCGCGGGGTCGTGGGAAGGAGAGGGGAGGGAGCGAGGCTCACGGCGGGGTGCAGGGATCGTGGCAGCGGGCTCGGGGGCGGCCGGGGAAGACCGGCGAGGAGGAGGGCGAGGAGGCGTTCGGCGGCGACGGGGCGTTCCGGCGGGTAGCGTGGTTCCGGCGAGGTGAAGGACGGGGACGGCGATGTCTGGGGATGGCCGGGCGGGACGGCGCGCGTCCACGGCGTCCGGCGAGGAGGGGGGTGAGGACGACCGCGGCGGCCGGGATCCGCGGGGGTTCGGCGCCGGTGGGGGTTCGTCCGATCCCGATCTGGATCGGGAAGGAACGAGGGGCGGGGTCGGGGGGGGGAGAGAGGAGGGGGCGGCTAGGGTTCGGCCGGGAGTGCGGGGGGGTTAAGGGAGTGAGGGGCCGGATGGGCGGTGGGCTGGCCGGATGGGTCACAGGTGCCGGCTGGGCCTGCTTGGCCCAGATTGGCTGTGGGGTTTTCCTCCCTTATTTATTTTGTTTGTTTTTTTTCTTATTTTTCCTTTTCTGTTTTAATTCATTTTAATAACTTAGACATTTTATAAAATGTGTTTACTCCACCATAATTACCGATGCAATATTTGGCAACCCCCGAACATTTTAGTTTTAATTTTTGAAAACTTTTATTGACATCATAAATTTGAATTTGAATTTCGAAACAGTTTTGAATTAACCCGAGATTAACTACAAGTGATGAGGTGACGTGGCACCATCAACGGAGTTTATCAGTAGCATGATTATCCGGCGTTACAAATCTCCTCCATTACAAGAAATCTCGCCCCGAGATTTAGGAGGTAGAAGGAAAGAGTGCGGGTATTCATCACGAAGACGATCCTCGCTCCTGTGTGGCTTCGCCTTTGAGTGATTCACCATCGACTTTGAGGAACTTGATCGCCTTTCCGACGTGTGCGGCGCTCAGCTTGGTCGAGAATGCGGGCCGATGCTCTTTATAGGAGAGGTCCTGCTGCAATTCGAGCACTTCATGGTCCACCGCTCGGATTGGGTCCTTGAAGCAGCGCCGGAGTTATGACACGTGGAACACATCGTGAACCCGAGAAAGGTTCGATGGAAGCTCCAGTTGATATGCCACTTTTCCACGCCTTTCGAGAATAGTGAATGGGCCAATATAGCGAGGAGCTAGCTTGCCCTTGATCCCAAGCGGTGAGCACCCTTCATTGGTGTAACGCGAAGATAGGCCTTTTCGCCAAAGTTGATAGACCATGTCTTTATGATGATGGTCATAATT
The DNA here is from genome assembly GCA_021605205.1 of Aegilops longissima. Lineage (NCBI taxonomy): Eukaryota > Viridiplantae > Streptophyta > Magnoliopsida > Poales > Poaceae > Aegilops > Aegilops longissima. The sequence continues at coordinate 196,475,760 of CM038679.1, forward strand.
ACTCTTTGACGGATCGAGCAGTCTTGAGATTCTCGCGAATAATGCGGACTTTTTCTTCGCATGTTGATAATATCCGGACCAAGAGTGGACGTTCCCAGTTTCACCAGTTCAGAGGGGTTCGCACTTTCGCCCATATAACACTTCAAGGGGCCATCTTCGCACTAGCTTGATAGCTATTATTATAAGAGAACTCAACATACGGAGAGATTCCTCCCATTTCTTGTCGGGAAATAACACAAGCTCAAGCATGTCTTCGAGAACTTGGTTGACACGCTCAACTTGCCCTTGTGATCATGGATGAAACGCAAAGATCGAAAGATAAGTGAGTACCCATAGCTTCTTGAAAACTTGCCCGTAATCTTGAAGTGAATAAGCTGCCACGGTCCAAACTGATAACCAGTGGAATACCATGAAGTGAAACAATTCGACATATAGAGAGTTGCAAGCTGACTAGCAGTGATCGTTTTTTGACCGCCGGAAAATGTGCAACTTTAGAAAGCCGGTCAATGACGCGACAAGAATAACATCATTACCTTTCGCGATTTGGGAAATCCAAAGGACGAAGTCCATTTCAACATGGTCCCATTTCCATTCAGGAATAGAGATAGGTTGCAGAGTTCCAAAGATGCCTTTGATGTTCTGCTTTGATACGACGGCAAACGTCACATTCAGCAACATAACGAGCAATGTCTTGCTTCATATTAGACCACCAGAATCTCTGACGAATGTCTTGGTACATCTTCGTACTACCCGGATGGATACATAGAGGCGATCATGAGCTTCTTTCATAACCTCCCGAGTCATATTCAGGTTTTCCTTCTTACACGGCACCACTAGGCGGCCTTTGAAGTACAAGGCGCCATCATCAGCAATAGTGAAGAATGAGGGATTTCCTTCTTTGAGGTCGCGCTTAATCTTGTAGACTTCAGAGTCATATCCCTGCATTGTCTTGATGGAGCTCACGAGATCGGGTTCGACAGCCAGGGTATAGAGGGAACCCTGGGAAACAACACGGAGATTCATTTTTATGAACTCCGGAGGAGGGGGAGCGAGTGCACCGGAGGAACAATATGGAGGTTCAGCTTTTGAATTCTTCAACAAGTGAGGGCTGAACTTTGTGAACTCAAGGTGGTTGCAAGAAGACTTGCGGCTCAAGGCATCATCCATTACATTAGCCTTGCAGGGTATAGGAAATACCCAAATCAAAGTCTGCAACAGTCTCCATCCATCTCTGCTGACGGAGGTTCAGGTCCGGGCTGAGTAAACGAATACTTCAGACTTTGGTGGTAGGTGAAGATCTCGCAACGATACCGAGAAGGTAATGTCGCCACTGTTTTAGCGCATGAATGACAGCAGCAAGTTCGAGGTCGTGAACTGGGTAGTTCTCTTCGTGAGGGCGCAATTGCCGAGAGGCATAAGCAACCACTTTGCGCTCTTGCATTAGGACACAGCCTAATCCTTGACGGAAGCGCCGCGATAAATGACGAAGTCCTTCTTAGTATCGGGAGGAGCTAGCATCGGGCAGAAGTCAACTTGTCTTTGATTGCTCGGAAACTTTCCCGACATTTATCCGTCCATTGGAACTTAACGCCTTATGCAACAAAGTTAGTCGAGGCTGGCAATCTTGGAGAAGTTCTCATTTAATCGACGGCAATAGCTGGCGGGACCGACAAAACTTCGACTTGCTTGACATTCTTCGGAGGAGTCCAATCGAGAATAGCTTGAACTCGTTCAGGTTGACGGCAATACCATCCTTAGAGATGACATGCCCAAGATAGGTTACTTCGGAAGCCGAATTCACATTTGGAGAACTTGGCATAAAGTTGATGCTCTCGTAGCTTTTCCAAAGACAAGACGAAGATGTTCAAAGATGCTCTTCTTCGTTCTTAGAAAATACCAGGATATCATCCAGATAAACCACGCATTTAACTTGTCGAGGTAATCCATGAATATATAGTTCATCAAAGCGAGAGAAGGTGGCTGGAGCATTGGTTGCCGAAGACATGACGGTGTACTCGTATGAACCATAACGAGTCACGAATGCGGTCTTTGGGATATCCTCTTCGCGAACACGGATCTGGTGGTAACCCAACCTCAAGTCGAGTTTAGAGAACACTGATGAACCAGCCAGTTGATCATACAGATCATTTATCCGAGGAAGAGGATACTTATTCTGAATGGTAGCTTGGTTTATAGGTCGGTAGTCTTGGACCAATCGGTTTGTCCCATCCTTCTTCTTGACAAAGAGAGAAGGTGCTCCCCAGGGAGAGCAACTTGGGCGAATGAAACCACTTTGAAGAGATTTGTCAATTTCCTCCTTGAGCTGAAGGAGTTCATGCGGCGGCATCTTGTAGGGTCGCTTGGCTATAGGAGTGGTGCCTGGTTTCAAGTCGATGACGAATTCGACAGCTCTAGCAGGGGGAATCCCTGGAAGTTCTTCAGGAAAAACATCCTGGAAGTCGCGAACGACAGTGAATGTTTTCAATGCCCTCGAGGGTGCGGCGCTCAATGCATTCAATGCATAGAGCCTTGCCTCGCATCCTGAACTGCAACGAGCATTGTAGCTTATTATTTCATCAGAAGGGTGTAGCAGATGGACGGTCTTAGTGGCGCAAACGATTGAAGCAGCATGCGCTTTCAACCAATCCATCCCCAAAATGAGGTCGATGTTAGACGTCTTCAGGATAATGGGTGAGGCATATAATTCCAGCCCTTCGATTTCCACGGGGACGTCGACGCCAACCATGGAGGTTTGACATTGTCCCAAGGGGGTTTTTACCACTACCGAAGAGTTCATCTCCTCACACTTAACGTCGTGCTTGTATGCAAAATCTTCTGACATGAATGAATGCGATGCTCCTGAAATGAATAAAACAGATGCAGGTACTGAATTTACGAGGAGTGTACCCATCACAGTAGCAGGCTGGTCTTGAGCTTCGTTCAGATCAACGTGGTTGGCCTGAACTCGACCATAAGGCTTGGCATTGTTGTTGCGGGGTTGGTTGCTTCCACGGCCGATTGTGGAAGGGCCACTGATTCGGTTCGGTTGCATTCTCTAGCACGGTGCCCTGGTTGTCCACACCTGAAGCACAAACCATTATTGGGGGTGGGAACATGAGCTTGGGGTGGTGGAGCTGGAAGCTATGGCTGCCTAGTTGGAGTAGGCAGACGAGGTGCAGCATAGCTTTGCCTTGGGGCAGGTGCATTCGGCTGGTACATGCTGTTGGGAATCCATATCTTGCGCTTCTGCGAGGACGGGCCCGAAGATGAGCCCGTGTCACGGTTGCGCCTATTAGAGCTCTGGTATTCCTCGCACCAGTTTCGACATTGATAGCCTTGTTCACCAAGGTGGCAAAATCAGCAAAGTCGCACTAGAAGTGCGAGCTTGATGTCGACTTGAAGGCCGCCACGAACTTCTCCGTGCGCATGCATCGCCATAATATCCTCTTCAAAGATAGTGAGACAAGTCCAGAACTCTCACGATAAGCTTCAACAGTCTTGTTGCCTTGGGTGAGGTTATGAACTCACGCTTCTTCCGTCCATGACTCCTTGAGGGATGAAGCGGCACGGAAAGCAGCTTGGAAGTCCGCGGTGAAGATGGTTCCAACTGGCGAGTACGCCTGTGGCTGTCCCACCATTGAGCTGCGGGTCCCTTCAGGAAGAAGGAAGCAAAAGTGACATAGCTGGCAGGGGCTACATCAGCAGACTCCATCTCATAGGTGATGTCACGGAGCCAGTCATCAGCATCCAGCGGCTGGGTTGAGCTGCGGTACACACTTGGGTTGAGGCATATGAAATCCTGCAGAGTTGTTGTGTTTGGCCGCTGGTTCATATTGGGGCGAGGAAACTGAGCCATCATGTTCTCCATGAACTGGCGATTCATCTCAAGCTGTTGGATCATACCAGCCATGTACTCAAAGCGGTGGTGGGAAGTTGCCACCACGACCACGCACCAGCTGGTCTAACCATCCCGCTAATATATAACAGGGCAGTTCAGCATTTGAGAAATTAAGCAAAGGACAAGAATCATTCATGATGAAACATGCATAATGAAAGCAGACGATAGAAACTACATAGTAGTCGGCATATCTTACAAAAGGGTCATGCATAGAGTTCGCACATGAGTTCAAGACATAGACTAAGACATCATAGGCGGCACGCAGCTCATGGGCGAATGCATCTAACACTAACAAGCAAGCCTACATCAGTCCCACGCTGTATCATGGAGGTAGCTGTAGCCCTAAAGCTGGTAGTGTGGCAGCGGATAGTCCTCCACTTCGCTGACTGGGGCGCATGGATACTCCGTGCGAACCCAACGACCAAGTGGCGAAGAGGACCAAGTCGCGGAGAGTAGCCTCCACCTCCGCCAACCGACACCCGGGGCATCACGGTCCTGGCTGGGTAGACTGCAAAACGCGACAGCTCTCTGGATCGGACAAAGGGGTGCAACAGCGTCAAAGCATGGTAAAGGTGCTGACGGGTGATGTACAACTCGTGGCGAAGAGCTCGGTTAGCTCGATCCAGCCCATCAGCATGCAGAACAAAGTTCTGATGGTAGAAGGGCTCTCTGGTGACAGTGGAGTAGGCAGTAGTGTAGTATCCTCACCAACATCAGAGGCGATAGCAATGTGCCTAAAGGGGGAGGTGTCCAACTCCCGATACTCTCCACGAAGACGTGTCAGAACAGCATAAGCAGCATCGTGGACTGCCATATCGATAGTCACCCCAACACCATGTGCGGTGTGCAGCACAGTAGTGGAGTCATACTCCCGAGAGTAGAGGTGGACGATGGCTCGGCATCGCTCTGGTTAAAGTCCTGGTACGCCTCAAAGACGGTGTACTCAGGGTGCCAGCGATAACCAGATAGGTCATCATCTCTGCTAGCACCGCAGTGATCCCGAGGCACCAATGGCCGCCGTGTGGCGCACGACCTGCCTCGTGGGTTCCATCTGAAAACAAAGATGTTTCAAAGGAGTCAAATGACAAGGTGGAAATTGATCAAAATACAATTCCAAGGAATAACTATGGCTTTATCCAACTTTGGGGTGAATGTGGTGACGGATCCTAGTGTTAGTTAGTAAATTCGTTTAACCCGAGTAGAAGAGAGTTCAGAGTCCCAGAGTAAAGGTCGAGGAGTAAAAGATCCTAGTACCACCCGATGGCGACGTGGGCCCGTAAGGCACACAGCCAAGTTAGTAAAAGTTTTACAATGTCTAGACTCGACTTCGGCCAAGGAGTGTGGAAGGGGGATTCCTACAGCAATCGGCTCGATATTAACTCAGACGCTTCGATTCAATCGTACACTAATCATGCACGCAAATGTGTACGATCAAGATCAAGGACTCACGAGAAGATATCACAACACAACTCTACAAATAAAATAAGTCATACAAGCATCATAATACAAGCCAGGGCCTCGAGGGCTCGAATACAAGTGCTCGATCATAGACGAGTCAGCGGAAGCAACAATATCTGAGTACGACATAAGTTAAACAAGTTTGCCTTAAGAAGGCTAGCACAAATCGGGACAGATCGAAGAGGCGCAGCCTCCCGCCTGGCTCCTCCAAACTACTCCTCGGTCGTCGCCGGCTGCACGTAGTAGTAGGCACCTCCCAGTAGTAGTCGCCATCGACGGTGCCGTCTCGCTCCCGGCTCCATCGTCTGTTGCAGCAATCGAGTATAGATAGGGAAAAGGGGAAACAATGCAACCGTGAGTACTCATCCAAAGTACTCGCAAGCAAGGAGCTACACTACATATGCATGAATATATGTGTAAAGGGCCATATCAATGGAGTGAACTGCAGAATGCCAGAATAAGAGGGGGATAGCTAGTCTTATCGAAGACTACGCTTCTGGTCACCTGTCTTGCAACAGGTAGAAGAGGGTAGGTTGAAGTCCTCCAAGTAACATCACATAGCAATAATCCTACCCGGCGATCCCCTCCTCGTATCCCTGAGAGAGAGCGACCACCGTTGTATCCGCACTTGGAAGGGTGTGTTTTATTAAGTATCCGGTTCTAGTTGTCATAAGGTCAAGGTACAACTCCAAGTCGTCCCCTGTTATCAAGATCACGGCTATTCGAATAGATTAACTTCCTGCAGGGTGCACCATCTTACCCAAAGACGCTTGATCCCATTTGGCCGGACACACTTTCTCGGTCATGCCCGCCGCGGAAGATCAACACGCCGCAGCCCTACCTAGGCTCAACAGAGAGGCCAACACGCCGGTCTAAACCTAAGCGCCAGGGTCCGGGCCGATCGCCTCGAGCACACCTGCACGCTATTCGACTGTGCCGAAGCAGACCCAGCCTAGTGGCGCTCCAGTCCAATCCGGCGCCGCGCCGCTCCGTCGCTGGCGCCACGAAGTGCTTGGCCGATACCACGACGCGGGATACCCATAACTACTCCCCGAGATGGTTAGTGCGATAGGCTCAGAGCGAACTCAGATCAAATACCAAGATCTTGTTAAGCGTGTTAAGTATCCGCGAACGCCGAACAGGCCAGGCCCACCTCTCTCCTAGGCGGTCTCAACCTGCCCTGCCGCTCCGCCACAAAGATCCACTCATGGGTGCTCCACCGGCCGACCCGACTTTAGTCTCCACATGTATCATGTATAAAGTATATAGTATATACCCGTGATCACCTCCCGAGTGATCACGGCCCGATAGTATAGCACGGCAGACGGACAAGAATGTAGGGCCACAGATGAAAACACTAGCATCCTATACTAAGCATATAGGATTGCATGTAAAGGTAACAACAGTAGTAACAAGGACAGGCTATGCATCAGGATAGGTACAAAAGAAAGCAAGAATATGCTACACTACTCTAATGCAAGCAGATAGAGTAGAATAGGCGATATCCGTGATCAAGGGGGGCTTGCCTGGTTGCTCGGCAAGAGAGAGGGTAAATCAACACCGTAGTCGAATCGGGCAGCAGCAGCGTCGGTCTCGTGGTCTCACGGAGAGAAGAGGGGGAAGAAACAATGAATACCATGTAAACATATGCATATCGATGCATGACATGACAAGTAACGATGCTAGGCGTGCCCTAACGTGCTATGAGGTGGTACCGGTTAAGGGGGGAACATCCGGGAAAATATCCCCGGTGTTTCGTGTTTTCGGGCAGAGGAGCCGGAGAGGGAAAGTTGCGAGTTTGATAGGTTAGGCGTGTGTGGCGGACGAACGGACTACATATCCGGATTCGTCTCGTCGTTCTGAGCAACTTTCATGTCGAAAATATTTTAATCCGAGTTACGGATTAAAAGATATGATTTTCTAAAGATTTTATTAATTTCTGGAATTTAATTAATTATTTAATTAATTTGAAAAACAGATTGATGAAATCAGCATGATGTCATGCTGACATCAGCAGTCAACAGAGTTGACTTGGTCAACCTGACAGGTGGGTCCCGTTTGTCATTGACAGTGCTCCACTAAACATGATTAATTAGCTTAACTAGGTTATTAGGTTAACTAAACAGAATTAATTAATTTATAAAATACAATTATGACATCAGCATGATGTCAGCATGATGTCATCGGTCAACGCTGACCGGTGACCGATCAAACTGTCGGGTGGGTCCCCTCCGTCATTGTCAAATTATCCTAATTAACCTATTAATTAGTTTAATTAGTTAATCAGGTTAACTAATGTTTAATTTTATTAATTAAACCTGATCAATTAAGTTAATTAATTATCTAATTAATTAATTAATATACGTTTTTTATTCTAATTTCTCCCGGTGTGGGCCCGCTGCTCAAAGGGCACAGGGCCAAACGGGCGGGTAAACGGCGCCATGAAAGCGCCAGCTGAATGGGCGCTGGTAAGGAAGGCCGAGCGCACCGACGCCACGGCTAGGTTCGCTTCGGCCGCTTCCGCGACAAAGAACAAGTGCGGCGGGAGAGCGGCGAGCGCATCATGGGCGCATGGCTGGGCGCCGGGCGCACGTGTAGGATAATGGCGACGCAGGCGACGTGGTCGGAGGGGAAGGATCGGGGGCGACGGTGAGGCAGCGCCTGGCGATGGCTGCGAGGAGGGGCTCCGTGGAGGAGGTCCGGCGAGGGAGGAGAGGCCTGAAGCGGTGGGCAGCAGCGGGAGCGCCTGGGTCGTGGGAAGGAGAGGGAGGGAGCGAGGCTCACAGGGGGGTGCAGGGATCGTGGCAGCGGGCTCGGGGGCGGCCGGGGAAGGCCGGCGAGGAGGAGGGCGAGGAGGCGTTCGGCGGCGACGGGGCGTTCCGGCGGGTGGCGTGGTTCGGGCGAGGTGAAGGACGGGACGGCGATGTCTGGCGATGGCGTGGCGGGGACGGCAGCGCCCACGGCGCCCGCGAGGAGGGGGTGAGGACGACCGCGGCGGCCGGGATCCGGGGGTTCGGCGTCGGTGGGGGGTTCATTCTAATCCCGATCTGGATCGGGAAGGAACGAGGGGCGGGGTCGTGGGGGGGAGAGAGGAGTGGGGCTGCTAGGGTTGGTCGGGAGTGGGGGGGTTAAGGGAGTGAGGGCCGGATGGGCGGTGGGCTGGCGGATGGGTCAAGAGTGCGGCAGCTGGGCTGTTGGCCGTTGGATTGGTGGGGTTTTCCTCCCTTATTTATTTTGTTTGTTTTTTTCTTATTTTTCCTTTTCTGTTTTAATTCATTTTAATAACTTAGACATTTTATAAAATGTGTTTACTCCACCATAATTACCGATGCAATATTTGGCAACCCCCGAACATTTTAGTTTTAATTTTTGAAAACTTTTATTGACATCATAAATTTGAATTTGAATTTCGAAACAGTTTTGAATTAACCCGAGATTAACTACAGTGACAGATGTGACGTGGCACCATCAACGTGAGTTTACTGTAGCATGATTATCCGGCCGTTACATGCATTGAGCGCGGCCTCTTCCGCCAAGAGGGCGTCTGTGGCAGCCGACAGGGTAGCTGCAGCAGCCGAGACGACTGCAGCTGCTGCTGCGATGGCGGCTGCAAACGCCGAGAGCGCTCGAGCTGCCGTCCGTCCCGCCGATGTCGGCCTGGCCCGGGTCGAGGCCATCCTCGCCAACATCGAGGATGCAAACGCCAAGATATTCCTGGGCACCTCAGACTCTAGCATGCAACCCACATCCAAAAAGGCGATGGTTGCCATGGAGCGTCTGCTTCCTCATGAGGTCGCCGAGCGGGAGCTGGAGATGCAGGAGGCGGCGGTGATCGAGGAGCACCGGGAGGAGGAGTTGTGCATGGCCGAGGCCGAGGTAGAGAAGAGTCTGTCCATTGAGGAATCGGCGGTGGAGTACCAACGGGAGCTCTGGCGCAGCCACTAGCATGAGTACTACAACCTTGAGAGCGGCACCGAGGACGAGGACGAGGACGAGGACCCGGTCGACTTCAGTAGGCGGACGCGGAGTCCACCAACGGTGGCCTATCGCCAGGACAAGTCATCGACGTCTGATCTCACACCGGCGATGCATAGGCTAGCACGGCAGCAGATTTGTTAAATTATGCACACTTAGGCTTTGTTTTTAATGCTGGTCTTTCGTTAGAGCAATGTTTAGGTCAACTGGCTCTGTTTAATTACTAAAATTGCTTGATTCAGTAAGTGTGGTCTGTCTGCTGTACGCTCTTTTGTGTGTCCAAATTAGCAAGCGATGTTAAATTATGCAATAACGTACCCGGGGAAATTTCAACCAAAATTTGAATTATCAAACTCATCCCATGCGCGGAAAGTAGAAGAATTGTTTGTGATGCACACAATTGTTCAAAGTGAATGGTCCGGTGGCACCGCGCGCAAAGTTTCCCTCTACCCCGCCCACCTCACCCCTTCCCCACCCCTTTTCTCCCCGACCACAAGTCACATTTCCCATGTTTCCTCCTTCCTTCCTAAGCTATAGCCGCTTCCTCGCTATCGCCGTCTCGCGTCCTACCGCCGGGGTCGCTATGGTCTTCTTCAAAGACCTCTCGAGAGGTTCCTCTTACGGCGACGACTCCTTCACAACCCGGGTATGCCTCTCTTCTCTCTCTCTCTCTCTCTCTCTCTCTCTCTCTCTCTCTCTCTCTCGGCTATGACTTGGAATGAAGGATTTTTACCCGGCGGTCGATTTGAGTCATTTCTTCCTCTTGTAGCTCCCTAGGACCATCAGTGGCAACCAATGGAGCGGGGTGGCTGAGGATCTATCTGCTCGTTGTCACCATCATCTCCATGCGTGAAGCTAGTTGCGTTTGAATCTGTGGACAGTGGGAGGAAGTTTCTGGCATGTGCATAGAAGGTTAGACCCTCTTCGTTGTTACAAATCATTTGTTAGATGTGATTTAGACACTGTCACGGTCCCAACCAATTCATACCACACCTTCAACCAAACGCATCCTAAGACAGTGTCACAGTTTGTACCTAGTATCTAAAATTGTTGCCATCTCATCAACGGTGCCATTAGAAAATTATTTGGCACCGCTTCAGCAGTTTGTGCAGCCAACTTTGGTCCACACATCTGAGCAGCCAAGCAGTAAAATACTAAATCTTTATGGCACGAAGGAACTGGGCATCAGAGCAACTAGGTGCTCTGGAGTCCGGGTCCCTGATTTTTTTCCACAGCTTATTCGCCAAAGGCAGGAACCTTTGTACGAGATGTAGCAACAGTTCTCTTTACACCAATTTTGGCGTACATAGTGGACGGCCTTAGTGCTATTAGTTCTATGTTACTAAATTTGTGCATATACACACCAATTAGTATCAATTTGCTGTCATCCAAACACTGTTGCTACGCTGTTGCAGTTATATTTACATTCCTCATAAAATGTTCAATTTGTTATTTATTGTACATGAGTAAGAACTTGTAGCATTGTTGTAGTTAATTATATCTTCTGATGTTCCGGAATTTGGTTGTTGTTGCAGTAGCAATTAATTCATTTGCACATGATCTTTTTGAGAAGATATGTCATAATTAACATGTTTCTTCAGTTTTTCAAAATAAGCATTGGTGATTTTCTATGTTGCTATAAACCTATTTCCCCTACAATTGTTACTGATCTAGTTTTAAATATTATAGGATGAACGAAAATGTTCTTACTTGGAGTGGGTTGATCAAGAGTGGCCACAGTCTTTGAAGATATGCCTAGCAAAGCTCTGGAGCATGTATGAGGAAGAGAACAGACGTAGGCTTAGAGAAAGTGTTGTCAACGCAGAAGAATATTTAAAGATGCGGGACAAAAAGAGGAAGGTGGAGAATGAGCTCAGATTTTATAAATCAGACTTTTCTAAGATGGTGCTGGCGAAGGAGGAGGAACTTTCCCAGTTGGCCAGTGCAAAACAGGTTCTTACTGAACTGAAAGAACAGGTAGATAAGACGAGCCTGGATGATCTCGATTAGGGAAATGAATATATTGTTCAAAATTGTTCTTATTGTTCTTATGAAGTTGAACAAGCTATATGTTTTACTGTGTTGTTTTCATGTAGCTATTGTACCGTGATAATATATTTATGTGCCTGATATGAAATTGGCAAATAGTTGTTCGATATGAAATGCGAATTTGTACAATACTGGAATTATTAATTGTAAACTAATAAACCTGCTAAATTTGTCATGGAACTTTGCAAATGGTTCTAGCAGTAAAAGCGCCCGTGATGGATAGCCCAATGCCACACAATTTTCTTCATCAAATCGTGTGTGATGTAGTTGATAAAAGCAAACAGTTAACAAAGGCAAAGCGTGTGTGATAGTTACACTTTCACACACGAGCCTACACATATAACTGTGTTGGATGTACATACAAACGGAAACGTATTCCATGGATTGACTGTGTGCGATGTACATAAGAACGGAAATGTATTCCTTGGATTGAGTATGTGTGATATACATACGAACGGAAACGTTTTCCCTCGATTGACTGTGTGGGATGTACATAAGAATGGAAACGTGTTCCTTGGATTGACTGTGTGTGATATACATACGAACGGAAATGTTTTTCTGGGATTCACCGTGTGGGATGTACATACGAACGGAAATGATTGGGTTTCGATGCCTCGCCCGATCGCACATGGCCCCAGCCTTTGTCCCAGGAGGGCCTATCCCCGACGATTTCTGGCTCGTGTGGAAGGACCCCCCTATCGCCCACACTCACTTGGCGACGATTCCAAATGCCATCGTGAAAAGGGGTTAAAAACCGTTTCTATAGCACCCACACGTACCAGTGATTATCGAATGAAGGGAGTAGCTCTTTTTCTCTCTCTCTCTCTCTACTATCTCTCATGGGCCTCCCCTGTCAGTCCATCTCTCTTTACCATGGGATTATATGGTCTCAGCGTATGGCTCCGTATATTGTTTAGTTGACCGGTCAACCAGTCCATATGCTGCCTTGTCAGCTCATGTTCTCTATCTTCGTGTGCTAGCACATGTGGCAATGGGTGAAAATAAGTAAACTAGAGGCCCATCTGACACGCGTTGAAATAAACAAAGTTGAAATCAGTTTTTTTAAGCTTAAAGTTGAAACAACTCGCGGTAGCACCTCGCACGCTAGTAAATCAGCGCTGCTATAAATACGATGTATGCACGATTGAGACATAGCAGCACCAACAGCTAGCATGCATGCAAGAGCACTGTTGGGGAAGGAGAATCGTGCAGGCTCGTGTGTTTACTGTCGTGCGTGAAACAATTCCGCTAGTAAATTGAGAGCACAATTCTTCTGCGTGAAGGACGCTCTCTCGCACACTACACCACTGCGCGGCGGCATGCACACAAGGACGCACTCGCGCACACCCAGCACAAAATACATGCCAGCACACGTGTACACCGGCATCGCCGCCGGCTGAGATGGACGGCGAGGCAGCCAAGAAGTGGAGGCGGCTCGAGCCAAAACCGCATTCGGCGAGCCTGAACTTCATCAGCAGCCTCCCCGATGACATGCTGCTTGTCATCATCGCCCTCCTCCCCACCAAATTTGTCATGCGGACCACCCTGCTCTCCCGGCAGTGGCACCCACTCATGCGTCGCGTCACCCACAACCTCACTGTCGATAGCTGCCTCTGCAATGGGGATTGCAAATGCATGGCCGTAGTCTCCAAGATCCTTGCATCGCACCCTGGGCCAGCGAGACGCCTTAACATCTGCATGTTCAGTACCAACTGCGAGGTCGAAGCCAAGTTCGACGTGTGGTTCTTATTCCCTGCCCTAGAGCAGCTCGAGGAGCTCAGGTTTGAAGCTGGACTCCACTGGTACCGTATCGTGCTATACAAACGGTTTTTAACCCCTTTCTGCGACGACATTTGGAACCGTCGCCTAGTGAGTGACTGTGATAGGGGGGTCCTTCCCACATGACCCAGAAACCGTCGAGGATAGGTTACTGAATGTCGCCTTAGAATAACGTATGAGAATCTGCCCCTGTCCCACATGTTACATCTCGACGTTACGTTTCTAATTAGAGAGACATCCCAAATGATTACGCCGCTATAGTCGTGTGAAAAATGTGGACATCAACAATTAATATACCGATATGTTTGTGATAGGTATGTTATCGCACACGGTTCAAGAATGTAAAATGTGTGCGGTGCCTCTACTAACGCCAACTTTCCATTTTCATAACTGTGTGCGATTGGTATTCCTATAACACACGCACACTGGTTTGAAACTTTGTCATATTACCATGAATCGCACACGCATATGAGATGAAACCGTGTGTGTGTCTGTCGGGCATCGCAAACGTTTCACGTCGAAGAACCGTATGTTCTCTATTTTTCATCGCACACGCTATTTTCTTTCTAACCTTGTGCACATTATTTTATTCGCTCCTGTATATTTTTATTTTTCCATGTAGTTTATTATTCAAATTGGAAATTTTGAAATATGAAACGTGGAATTCAAATTCTCAGCACAATGGTTCAACAAAGAATCCATAAATAAAATTGTCAGTACAATTTGTTCAGTAATTACAGGATTAGACATCAATTAACTATGAAGAACGATAGTATTTAGAGGCGGTAAAGATGAAGAGACAAGTATAAATCATTTTAACTGCCGATGGTGTTGAAGAAGCGTAATTCCCATAATGTGCCTTCCTACATGCCATAGGCACGAACAACTTTTGTCCAACCCCTTGTTACAATCGCCCGCCCATCCTTCACCGCCTTCAGGAAGACTTCTAGAGCATTATCATGGTAGCATGAATTATATACTTTAACCTTACTTGCCTCCACTCCGGTCATGTTGTTTGCAAGGTAATCATCAGTAAATAGCTTCGGAAACCACTGAAAAGAGAAAAATATCAGATAACTTGTTGTGGGCAGGGGGAAAAGGCAACACATGACTTAGCATCTTAAAGTTCACTCTCGTCTTGGACAAAGTGTAAATAAAGAGCTTAATTCCCATCACCCATTTCTTTCGCCCAACAATCTTTCTTAGTTTCCTCACTTGACGCTTGTTCATGAATACCTCATTGCCCCATACGCAAGAGGGATCGAAGCGTGGATCAGTACCGCTCATATATGTACCTACAAGCAACCAGTAAATGTTAGAAACTAAACTGAGATAGCACAAATGATGTAAAATACAACTACATATGTTCCTAAGTACATGTATTTTTAGAGATTTCAATATGAACTAAATACGGATGTATATAGAATTATAGATAAGATTAGAATCAAGATTTACTCATTTTGCTCCTTATGAAGTCTATATTGGAATCTCTAAAAATACTTATATTTAGGAACAGATGGTGTATAAGACATGGGATGCAGCTAACCTGGACGGCAAACAACAACATCGCCCATTGTAGCCTTGTCTTAGTACATGGAAAGCCATTGTTAACTACAACAGGGTTAACATCCACCAAAAATGGCAAATGGTAATAAAACGACAGCATCTGTAGTGATATCTTCATTGCGAAAGAGTAGCACGGTAGCAAAGGGACAGATTAAAAAATGGATACAACTGTTAATTACAACAGGCTTAACAGGATCCTAAGTCATGTTTTGTAAGTTTGTAGCCATTGAAATACAACTGTTTAAATATGAACAATTGTTAATTGCAACAGGCTTAATAGCCATTGAAACCGGTACTGATAAAAATGCAATTGGCAGAGTTAAACATCACAAGGCAAGTGCTGCCAGAGCAGAGAATGGCCCGGTTGTCTATAAAAAGGTAGGGAAAATAGCTAAAATGTGTTAGGCATGTTTACTAAAACATGCTTAATACAGCGACAGTACAAAACATAGCCATTAATTGCAACTGGTATTGGTAAGATTGAACTTGTGAGTTCATACTTGGTAAGTCCTGAGAGGTACTTGCTGGGGCACTTCATCTTGGCCAGAGCCCGCCCAAAGTCGGCAGCGGCGGAGGCGAGCTCTTCCTCCGGGTCGAAGCATGGATCAGTGCCGCCGACATGTGTACCTACAAGAAGCAAGTAAATGTTAGAAGCCAAACTGCAATTGCACAAATGATGTAAAATACTGTAAGACATGGGATGCAGCTAACCTCGACGACAAACAACAACGTCGCCCGTTATGGCCCTACGTAAGTACATTGAAAGGCATGTTTAGTACAACAGGGTTAGCATCCACCAAAAATAGCAAATGGGCAGCATCTCTAGTATATCTTCATTGCGGAGATTAGCATGTAGAAAAGGGACAGATTAAAAATGGATACAGCTGTTAATTGCAACAGGCTTAACAGCATCCTAAGTCATGTTTTGTAAGTTTGTAGCCATTGAAATACAACTGTTTAAAAATGGATACAATTGTTAATTGCAACAGGCGTAATAGCCATTGAAACCGGTACTGATAAAATGCAATTGGTAGAGTTAAACATCACAAGGCAGTTGCTGCCAGAGCAGAGAATGGCCCAATTGTCTATAAAAAGGTAGGGAAAGTAGCTAAAACATGTTAGGCATGTTTACAACAACATGCTTGATACATCGACCATACAAAACATAGCCATTAATTGCAACTGGTATTGGTAAGATTGAACTTGTGAGTTCATACTTGATAAGTCCTGAGAGGTAGTTGTTGGGGCACTTCATCTTGGCCAGAGCCCGCCCATAGTCAGTAGCGGCGGAGGCGAGCTGTTCCTCTAGGTCGAAACATGGATCAGTGCCACTGACATGTGTACCTATAGGCAACCAATAAATGTTAGAAGTTAAACTGCAATTGCACAAATGATGTGAAATACTGTAAGACATGGGATGCAGCTAACCTTGACTGCAGGCAACAGCATCGGCCGTTATGACCCTGTGTAAGTACATGGACAGGCATGTTAAGTACAACAGGGTTAGCATCCACAAAAAATAGCAAATGGTGAAATTGAGCTAGACAGTTAATACTTGAACATCACATAGTGTGCAGTACTGTAATAAACAAGGCACGAACATGCTTAATACATCAACCGTAGGAAACATGTCCATTGCAAGGGGTATTGCTAAGATTGAGCTTGTCAGATCATACATGTTATGTCCTGGGGGGTAGTCACTGGGGCACTTCATCTGGGCTAGAGCATGCACCATGTCAGCGGCGGTGGAGGCGAGGTGTTCCTCCGGATCAACACGCACAGCGGCCATCACGCCATGGACCACCATCAGCTCCTCGACCTCCACATGATATGTGGTTCGGCTTGCACGACAATTCTATGGAGGTAGGGGCGGTGGGTATTTGGAGGCATGAGGATGTTTGGCAGGCGCCATTTAAGCAATCAGGCCAGGGCCATGATAGAGATTAGTGGGTAACCTGACTGGATCGGAGCCGAACGTAGATGTGGTTGAAGTTGTGGTTGTGGCAGCGGCGGTTTGAGCTGCCAGTAGGGGGAGGGGGGAGGGGGAGATACTCAGGAAATTTGATGGTTGGGGATGTGGTTGGAGGAACAAATTCTAAAACCACGCGCCTAACGAAAATTTCTCTATGAAACTTGAAACCTGGGTGGGGGTAACACACAACACATACGAAAAACGTAAAATACTTGTGTGCGAGAAAAGAAAAAATTGGCATATCCCATCTCCAAAAAAATGTACACGTGTAGTTGATTTTTTCGGTCGATGGTACGCCTGGTTTATTAGGAAACATCGCACAGGTAACCGACTTATGGATCATTAACGCAAAAAAAACACGGGTACGCCATCGAAACCGTGTGTTTTGTGATCTTCTAATAATTCATATATCGATCAGCATCTCCAACCACACCTAATTTCAAAAATATTTTTCATTGTATCATGATTATTCAATGTACATGAACGAGGCAAGGTGACAACCGATGAGCAATCATCAGTTTATGAAATGCAATCAAGTGTCAACCTGCCTCGCTCGCGTAGCTAGATTTGATCCTATGCAACAAGAGAGAAGCTTGCTGCCATCCATCGGCATAGTAATTTAAGCCGGTGTGCGGCCAACTCGCGTGGCGAGGTGGGACTAAAAACCAGCTGCGGCCAGCTTTAGTCTCCTCCGGTAGCTACAGGCGGACGTTATGGTAGTATTTGGGGCCGGGGTGCGGCTACAAAACTTCGGTTAACACATGCTAATCAACTCTCAAAGCCCTCAAAGGATGCGCTTACCGACATTGTACATTAATAATAGATAGTACAAACTTAAAGTACTACTGGTAATTTTCTCTAAGACTACGGGCGACACAACCACTAACTACTTCTCACATGCTGCCATCGGGGCATGCTGGCCAGACGCCGGCGTTCTCCTTCCCGGCCTTGTAGGCGGCAGCCCACCATGCTTCGATCTCTGACAAGCTCTCCTCAGCATGGCGTGCAGCCTCTTATTTCTTGCATTAGCGGGACTCTCTTTTCTTGACTGCTTTCTGCCTTTTTCGCTCCTTCTATGCGACTTTGGCAGCCTCTAGATCCACCGCCCATTTGGCCATGGCAGCCTCAAAATCCGCCATGTAACTGTGTGGCCGCCGGTGGCGATGAACTCGGTGTAGTGAGATTCCATCGCTTCCTTACCATGTGTGCGGTCGCAGCGCAGTGAGGAACGAGGCGCGGAGGGATGTCATCCCTTCCTTGCCCGTTACTGTGCGCCGCGGTGCCATGAACGATACTTGGAGAGAGCTCTGGGGTGGAGGGGCTGGGCCGCCATATAGTGCGGTAGTTTTTAAGAGCTCAACGAAAAACGACGAAGGAATTAGGCTTCCCTTACAATTTTGCTGGTTCATTATCACACATGGTTCATCTCGGTCGCCATCGGAAACAGTGTGCGCTCAGCCTATTGTGTGTTGCATTATAATTGGCCGGAACCCCAGTCACGCGGATCGCGCATGTGCACTGTAGGATGCGCCACTATCAAATGGCAATCCATGTCCCTCACATAACACCCATGCAGTTGTAGCTGGATTGGATTTATATACGCTAAATGCCTAGAAAATGCACATAATCCCCTAAACTTATGGTAAATAAGCCTAAAAATGCCAAATTTGAACACGGCGATTTGCAGGCTGTACGTTCGCCGTAGAAAAAAACTCCAGGGCAAAGAATGAAGAAAATCTGGATTCCCCTTCAATCTTGGTGATTTCCCTCTCGAAAGCATGGAACTTCCTCGGTGATGGTTCGATTTATGAAAGGCGTGCATGACGACATAAGCTAAGCCATCTCAAATTTTTACCAGGGCATGGTGATGCCATACCATGGCACCATGCCAGGCGTCATGTTTTTCAAGCATTTATTTCATTTTTTCTATAGTTGAAAACCAAATAAACAAACATTTGTGGTTGACTATTGCCACACATTTCATCGAAATATCTGTCGATTCCTTGTAAAGGAATGAAAATTTACTAAAAAGCACGTGCATGGTTTTTCAGGCCGTTCTTGTGCACCCTTTCATGCACCGATTGTTTAAACTTTAATTATGTGCATTAATGCCTAGAAAATGCACATAATCCCCTAAATATGGTAAATGAACTCGGAAAAGTGCCTAATTTGAACACGGTGATTTGCAGGGTTTACGCTCATCATAGAAAAAAAGTCATGGACAAAGGACAAAGGAAATTTGGATCCCCATTCAATCTTGGTGATTCCCTCCTCGAAACCATGAACTTCCTCAGTGATGGTTCGATTTATAAAAGGTGTGCATGACGACATAAGGCAAACATTCTCAATTTTTTACCAGGGCACGGTGAGGCCATACCATGGCACCATGCCAGGCGTCATGTTTCCCAAGCATGTATTTATATTTTTATAGTTGTTAACCCGGTAAACGACGCATTTATGGTTGACTATTGTGACACATTTCCTTGAAATATCTGCCCATTCCTTGTAAAAGGCATGAGAATTTACTAAATAGCATGAGCATGGTTTTCCAGACCATTCTTGTGCACCTTTTCATGCACCGTTTGTTCGAATTTGAGTTATGTGCATTAATGCCTCGAAAATGCACATAATCCCCTAAATATGGTAAATGAGCCCGGAAAAATGTCAAATTTGAACATCTTGCATTGGAGGTGGTATGTTGACCATTGGAAAAAACTGAATGACAAACTAGGACGAAAATTTGGATTCCCCTTCAATCTTATTGATTTCCCTCACGAAAACATGGGACTTCCTCGGTGATGGTTCAATTTATGAAGGGTGTGCATGGCGACATAAAACAAACCTTCTCAGCTTTTTACTAGGGCACGGTGAGGCCATGCTGTGGCACCATGCCAGGCTTCATGTTTTTCAAGCACACATTTCATTTTCTTCTGTAGTTGATAACCCAATAAATGAGGCGTTTTTGGTTGACTATTGCCACACATTCCCTTGAAATCTCTGCCCATTCATTGTAAAAGTCTTGAGAATTTACTAAATACCACAAGTATGATTTTTCCTGACCGTTCTTGTGCACCTTTTCACGCACCGATTGTTAGAATTTTAATTATGTGGATTAATGCCTAGAAAATGCACATAATCCCCTAATATGGTAAATGAGCTTGGAGAAATGCCAAATTTGAACATGTTGCATTCGAGGAGGTATGTTGATTGTAGAAAAAACTAAATTACAAGCTAGGAGGAAATTTGGATTCCCGGCCCCTTCAATCTTGCTGATTTCCCCGTCGAAACCATGAAAATTCCTCGGTGATGGTTCGATTTGTGAATGGTGTGGACGGAGACATAAGCCAAACCTTCTCAAATTTGTAACAGGGCATGGTGAGGCCGTACCATGGCACCATGCTAGCCATCATTTTTTCAAGCATGTATTTCATTTTTCTATAGTTGAAAAACCACTATTGCCACAGATTTCCGTGAAATATCTGCCCATTCCTTGTGAAATGCATGAGAATTTACTAAATAGCATGATCATGGTTTTCCAGAATATTCTCATGCACCGATTGTTTGAATTAGAATTATGTGCATTAATGCCTAGAAAATGCACATAATCCCCTAAATATTCTAAATTAACCCGGAAAAGTACCAAATTTGAACACAGTGATTTGCAGGGTTTATGTTCATCGTAGAAAAAAACTCATGGACAAAGGACAAATGAAATTTGGATTCCCCTTCAATACGGGTGATTTATTATCGTACATGATTCATCTCAGTCGCCTATGCGAACGATGTGTGTTCACCCACATATCCAAAAGGAAAAAAGAAAACTCTCACCCACTTCATCCCCACCCACTCGTCGCGGACTCCTCCACAACTCTACACCTCATCAACTTCTATCACGGCGGCCACCCTAATCTCGACGGCTGTTGTCGGTGGGCGGAGGTCGTGTTCCAAACGGCACAGATTTCGCCCCTACTGCTTTCCGCCGCCTATATGCACCGACATTCTATACTTTGGTCCATTGGGGCTTTCTGCGGGATTGGGCCATGGATTTTTCTCATGGATAAGGTAATCAACTTAGCTAAATATTCAGTCATCTCTTTTTTCAGTCCGTCTGTCGTTGTTAATCAACCGGCGGAAATCGCTGTGGATTCATTTTTCTTCTAGCTGATTCGTGGGTGTTCATTCATGTGTCCACAGTGCGAGCACAAATCGAGCAAGTGTGGTCGCGGCCAGTCGGAAACGAAGTTCTATCTCACAATTTCTGATGAATTCAGGGAGCGCTCGGTATGTTCAATCTCAACCTACCACGGTCGGCATGGCCTAAATTTGTGAACATATACCTTCTGTTGCTACATTTGGATAAAAGGTACGATGCCACGTGCAACCTAGATGTCGAAGCCGATTTCGCCCCCCTCCCCTATATTTGGAAAATATATGATGTATTGTACATTCAGTTACTCTCATATTTGCATCAAATCTTTGTTACATTATATATTTTTAATAATATATTTTTGTACTCTTCTTTCATCTATATATTGATTTGTTCTATCAGTTACTCTCATATTTGCGTCTTGCTCTATTATTTCAAATATCTAATTTATGATCTTAATTTTCATTTGAAGCAGTACATCCCTTGCTTTGCAACAATAGGAGTAGAAGGAAACCTTGGTCTTTACTTTGTTGATGACTCCAAGGATGTTATATTGACAATGCAACGTGGATTTACAATGACGATTAGCGTAAAACTTGATAAAGATGGTCACTCCTATTTCGATGCGGACCTTTGGAGCAAAATGTCTATGTGTTATGAACTGAAAGCTGTCAATAAAATTCTAGTGCGTGTACCACAGCCTGGTCTAATTAACATGGATGTTTACTTCCCCAACGTCATCAGCTGTTCAAAGTTTGATTGAGGTTAGTGCCCTTTCAACTTTCTCCATGTTGGCATATTACTTAGCAAAACCGATGTATTTCTTCTGACTAATTGATCACTATTTAAGCAACCAATTCTGATTTCATTTTCTGAAGCCGTTCCTAGGAAGTAACAAATTATATTTATCAATTTATGCGCACTATATATTCTTCTGCCATGTTCTAAATAAATAATACCTTTCCACCTTTTAAGCAGTATATGTTGGATGCATAGTGAATGATCTATATGTTACTAAGCGTATAAAATTTCACTTGAAGGACTTGAAGCATGTCATAAACTTTGTTGATAATCTGACGGAGATAGCACATCGTATGAACGCTAGATTTTGGATGGGATAAATTATACCTATGGTGCACACATTGAACAAGACCAATTGTGTGCACAAAACGCCGGTACAAAGTCTTATTTTTATGTTAATGCTTATAAACTATATATATCTTCAACAATATGTTACAAGTGGTTATTATTCTACATTTCAACAGAAATTGCCTGCTGTACCAGTTCCTGGATTGATTTCCCGGCTTGGTCGAATTACACTTGTGCCTACTAATAACACCAAAGTGATTGCAAGGTACTGCATTTCCCGCGGAAATGGAACCATTAAAATTAACAAGTTCTCGCTTGTCATGCCAATGCATCCATATTGGAAAACTGGAGACACTGTTCTACTCATGCTCTACCAAGGCGCAAGAGGGCTCTTCCTTTTCATTGACGAGATGCCGAGTGGATAGTTGTGGTTGTTGGCCCTCAGCCTCTTAAAATGTGCTAGCTGTTACTATGTTAAGTATGTAGATATGAACCATATGGTTGTTGGCCCTCAGCCTCTTAAAATATGATAGTTGTTACTATGTTAAGTATGTAGATATGGACCATATGGTTGTCAAAACCATGTAACGAAGATCCTGCTTTTGTCGAATATTATAACCACTATATATATGTTACTCAAATGTTGTTAGCTAGGATGTTAAATTTTCATGGAAAGTATTAGTATCGTACACAGTTCATTGAGTTTAAGCATGTGCCCGATGTCTAGAAGGCATTTGCATATTAACTGTCCATATTGCAAATTCACACACGTGTTAACATAAGGAAACGTATGTGTAACTTATTAATCATCACACACGAGTACTCGATGACGCATCGTGTGTGATAGCCACCGGAAGCAACTAGTTTGCAATTTTCAAAGTTTTTTGTACACACAGGATTGCCCACGAATTAACTGTAGTAACTGTCTATGTTGTAATTTCTCATCGCAAACAGTTCATCCGAGTCCGTTGTTTGCCGCGTATCACACACATCTTGTTTACACGACTCATTTGTGTAGTTTTGGCTCATCGCAAGCAGTTCATCTATGTGAATTGTATGCCGCATATCACACACATCTTGCTAAGTTGAACCATTTCTGTTGTTTTCCCTAATTAAAAACAGTTCGTACGAGTGAACCGTATGTCGTATATCACACACACCTTGATTTGGCTAACCGTTTCTATTGCACTCCCTAATAGCAAACAGTTCATCTGAGTGAACTGTATGCTGTATATCACACACACCCTCATATGGCTTCCCGTTTCTGTTGTTCTGCTTCATCGCAAACAGTTCTGCTGGTTTATCGTTTTCCACGCATCGCACACGCAACTAAAATCGGAACATTGTTTGATGGCTCCGCCATCGCAAACGTTTTGCATTTTTTTCTACGGTTTTTTACATCACCATTTGCGATTAATGCATTGCACATAGTTTCTTCAAAGGGTCTCTGGTCGTAGTGTCGCGTTAGCAGCATCCTGCAGTAGTGCTATGTTGCTCTCTGCCGCCGTTCGTGCTCCGCCTCACTCCAACATTGCGCCGCGCAAGCTTCTGCCCCTGCTATTTTCCCCCAGACTAAAGTTGCGCCCCGCTTCTTCTCCCTCAACTCAAGCAGCTCGACCTCTTCGACGTTGGCATCTCAAAGAAGGCTATGGAGCACCTGCTCCACAGCTGTACTATGCTCGAGTACCTTCGTCTTTGGCAGATCCATGGGTTCATTAGCATCCACATCACCTCGACGAATCTCCGATGGATTTATGTGTCTTGCTAGACCTGCAACAAGACATCAATTGGGAAGAGACCATTCGAGTTGTTCCACGTTATGGTCATTGATAATGTGTCTTTCCTTGAGAGATTGCTTGTATCTGATCTAGAAGGTCCTAGAAAAATTAGGGTCATTGATGCGCCAAAATTGACAGCGTTGGTGTACTCGTCTGCCAAATTATCCGAACTTTTTATTGGATCTGTACTCGTTCAAGTACAACACTCATCTTCTTCTCTGTCTTCTTGAAATTCACATTTTTAAATTTCTTCTTGATGTATTTACGACTGTCATCCAGAAAATGATTCCCACAAGCTTGACCCAGTCTGTGCGCATAGTGAAGATCTTAGAAATAAAATCTATCGGCCCCAATCTGGATGACGTTATTCGATCCCTTACATTCTTTCCATGCACAGAGAAGCTACTCATAGAGGTGAAACTTCTTTCCGATTAGTACTCGGTAATCACAATGTAGCTCAACTTTTTTGTAATTTTCCCAAATTAAGATAACAAGTGTAGTGTTCAAAACTGCATCTACGCTCTGCACCGAAAGAAATGTTTTTAGTATTTTTTTCTCACGTGATCACATGCATTGTTGTTTTGTTGTACTAGTAGCCTAGGCTAGTCATAGTGGCAAGTAACTTAGACTAGTAACTCTTCTATGATTAGCCTAAGAGCAAGTACTACCTCCGCCCTAGTTTACTCTTCGTACGTATTTTGTAGTATCAAAATTTGACCATAGATTTAACTGATAAAATGTTAATGCATGTGTAGAAATTATATCGTTGGATTCGTATTTGAACATAATTTCAAATGATATAATTTTTGTTGAAATGCATTGGCATTTTATTAGGTAAATGTATGGTCAAAATTTTACACTAAATACGAGGTAGTACAAAAGTGGGCTATAACGGCTTTCCACTATGTAGGCCAAAACACGTGCCAAATTCACTTCTGATGCATTTGGCATCGATGCCCTCCATTGTTCATCTAGTGCCCCAATTTGGATCACCTACTTTGCTCCAGTGCCAAATTAACTCACGCAATGAAAAAACAGTTGCGTGGGAGAGGGAGAGGACCGAGGGAATAAAATTACACTTGTTCGGGAGAGGGAGAGGGTGGTGTAGTTGGTTTGATTGATTTGTTTGTACATGTGGGTCTGTGTGCACAGCGGTGATGACACTCTCACATTGCTAGAGCGGTGCCAAAATCTTTTGATTTGACATCGATGTGTATTGTATGTGGCATACTTTTGAGAAATATGGTGTCGTCCACATAGTGCAAAGCAGCGAATGCCCAAGCTCTTCATGTGCTCCTAGGTAAACGAGAGGAGAGAGAGAGAGTGAAAAAATATCACTAGCCTTAGAGCCAACCCTATCATATGAGCGAATGATATTGGTACCTCTTGATGACACGACAATCTTATACAGCCAGCTGCTCTAATATGTTCTCTTCTTTTGCAGATAAAAAGACCTGAAAGTGGAAAATGTGTTGAACTATAACAATCTTATTGAATGCCTTGATCTCCATCTTACAAAAATTGATTTGAGCGACTACCATGGCAGAACATCTGAGATTAAACTGGCCAGGTTCTTTGTGCTGAAGGCATGTGTGCTCAAGGTAATGACGTTTGGCGTTCTCTGGCGCAATAGTGAATGGTGTGCTGATCACCGCAAGCGTCTAAGCCTAAACTACAAAGGATCCGCAGAAGCAGAATTTTTTTTTGAAACATCAATTCGCCAGAGACTAAAAAATTTATTTTCCCATTAGTGACTTGTTAGGGAAGTGGATTTTAGTTTGTACAATAATGATGTATCCACCTAAAGTAACGAAAGTTCTTACGTAAACTTCCTAATACTTCCCTCTTTCTAGGTGCAGCATTACTCCTAGCCTTTGTAATATCAGTTTGAAACTTGTAATATTATGACTATCCAGTGATACGTCTCTGTCGTATCTACTTTTCCAAACACTTTTGCCCTTGTTTTGGACTCTAACTTGCATGATTTGAATGGAACTAACCCAGACTAACGTTGTTTTCAGCAGAATCGCCATGGTGTTATTTTTGTGCAGAACAAAAGTTCTCGGAATGACCTGAAAATCAATAGAGATTATTTTTGGAAAATATAAAAAATACTGGCGAGAGAATCAAGGCCAGGGGGCCCACACCCTGTCCACGAGGGTGGCAGGCGCGCCTGCCCCCCTAGGCGCGCCCCCTGCCTCGTGGTCCCCCTGGAGCTCCACCGACCTCAACTCCAACTCTATATATTCGTGTTCGGGGACAAAAAAAACGAGAGAGAAGGATTCATCGCGTTTTACGATATGGAGCCGCCGCCAAGCCCTAAACTCTCTCAGGAGGGCTGATCTGGAGTCCGTTCGGGGATCCGTAGAGAGGAATCCGTCGCCATCGTCCTCATCAACCTTCCTCCATCACCAATTTCATGATGCTCACCGCCGTGCATGAGTAATTCCATCATAGGCTTGCTGGACAGTTATGGGTTGGATGAGATTTATCATATAATTGAGTTAGTTTTGTTAGGGTTTGATCCCTAGTGTTGTGACGCCCCCGATTCAATCGTACACTAATCATACACGCAAATGTGTATGATCAAGATCAGGGACTCACGGGAAGATATCACAACACAACTCTAGACACAAATCAAAATAATACAAGCTTCATATTACAAGCCAGGAGCCTCGAGGGCTCGAATACAAAAGCTCGAGAGACAAGCGTCAGCAGAAGCAACAATATCTGAGTACATACATAAGTTAAACAAGGATGCCTTAAGAAGGCAAACAGAAAAGCATCACCGATCGAAGGGGCGAGGCCTCCTGCCTGGGACCTCCTAACTACTCCTGGTCATCGGCGGGCACCACGTAGTAGTAGGTACCCTCAGGGTAGTAGCAGTAGTCGTCGGGGGTGGCATCTAACTCCTGGGGGCCACCATCTGGTTGCATCAACCAGAAAGGAGAAAGAAGTGGGAAAAGGGGGAGCAAAGCAACCGTGAGTACTCATCCAAAGTACTGCAAGCATCAGATCTAAACTAAGTATGCATTGGTATCAAATGGAAAGGCTATATCTGTGGACTGAACTGCAGAATGCCAAAATAGAGGGGAAGGCCTAGCCTATCAAAGACTAGCATCTTCAAGCAGCTCCAAGCATCTTGCAGCATATAGAAGAGTAAAGAATAGCAGTTTATAATTAACAAGCATGTTGTAGAACTAATGCCCAGAGATCCTTCCTCGACTCCTTGCGAGAAAGCAATCTCGGAGCCACATATCCATCACATATCAGGTATCCATTTCTAGTTGTATAAGATTAGGATACAAGTCTGAAAGTCCATTACCGTGGACACGGTATTCGAATATATATATCTTCCCTGCAGGGGTGCACCATGTTACCCAACACGCTCGATCACTCTGGCCGGACACACCTTTTTGGGGCCAATGCCCGGCCTCGGAAAATCAACACGTCGTAGCCCTACCTAGGCTTAGCAGAGAGGTCCCCGCCGGTCTACATCCTAAGCACTCTGGGATCTGGGCCCATCGCGCATTGCACTCCGGGTCGTTGCGAGCAGGGCGGGCCAGGCTCCATCACTACAGGATGGTGCCGGCCCAGCCATGCCGCAATGTTGAACTGGACATCTGACAAAGCTTCGGCTGATACTGCGACGTCGAGGCCCATAACTATTCTCGTGTGGTGGTTAGTGCATAAAGGCCAAAGGCCAATTCAGAATAAATACCCAAACTTGGTAGTGCATTATTAAATAGAAGTGACGGCTGTCAGGACAAGTCCTGGGTGATACCGCTAAACAGCCAGCCGCCACCGTAACAACTCGTCGGGTGCTCTCCGGGCCCGCCCGACTTTCACCAATGTCTCAAGTAAAGTCAAGGTAACCGTGTGTCCAAACATCAAGGGGAAAACCC
The DNA here is from genome assembly GCA_021605205.1 of Aegilops longissima. NCBI lineage: Eukaryota > Viridiplantae > Streptophyta > Magnoliopsida > Poales > Poaceae > Aegilops > Aegilops longissima. Next base: position 196,503,376 of record CM038679.1, read on the forward strand.
GAGGAATCACCCTCGGAGGATTCCACTCGTTGTGATCATCAAGGTGAACGTAAGAGGATCCACCCTCGAGGTTCACACTTGAGGTGTTGCACGACAGAGCTGTATCAGGAATGGTGAAAGAGGAACCACCCCCATTGACCACGACCGAACAACTACACTACAGAATTATCATCAGGAGTGCGTTGTGAGGGATCACCCTCGGCACTCGATAGTAGCTCTGCAGAGTCGAGCAACTAAAGGGACGTGATGTGATGTAAGGTGTCGGGCTCTGGTCATTGATCACGTTGATCGAGTCGTCGAAGTTGAAGCAGGAGGCAAAAAGGACAAGTGGGGGTCACTGATGGATCACTAACCAACCTATACTAAGCAGTTTAGGATAAGCATGTAGGTAACAATTGTTGGGGAACGTAGTAATTTCAAAAAATTTCCTACGATCACACAAGACCATGGTGATGGCATAGCAACGAGAGGGGAGAGTGTCCGTCCACGTACCCTCGTGAGACCGAAAGCGAAGCGTTATAACAACGCTGTTGATGTAGTCGACGTCTTCACGATCCGACCGATCCAAGCACCGAACGACGGCACCTCCGAGTTCGCACACGCTCAGCTCGATGGCGATCCCGGACTCCGATCCAGCAAAGTGTCGGGATGAGTTCCGTCAAGACGACGGCGTGGTGGACGATGATGATGCTCCACCGACGCAGGGCTTCGCCTAAGCTCCGCTGACGATATGACTTCTCGGCGCAGGCTTCGCCTAAGCTCGCGACGATATGACCGAAGTGGAATATGGTGGAAGGGGCACCGCACACGGCTAAGGAACGATCCGTAGATCAACTTGTGTGTCATGGGGTGCCCCCGCCCCGTATATAAAGGAGCCAAGGGGTGCGGCCAGCCCTAGGAGGCGCGCCGAGGAGTCCTACTCCCACCGGAGTAGGACTCCCCCTCCTAGTTGGATTAGGATTGGAGGAGGGGAAGAGGAAGGCGCGCCCCCTCTCCTTGTCCTATTCGGACTAGAGGGGGGGGGGCGCGGCCTGCCCGGCGGCCCTTCCTCTTCTCTCTTATGGCCCATCAAGGCCCATAGACCTCCCGGGGTTCCAGTAACCCCGGTGTTCCAATAACTTCTGTTTTCATCCGAACCTTCCAAGTCCAAACATAGGCTTCAATATATCAATCTTTATGTCTCGACCATTTCGAGACTCCTCGTCATGTCCGTGATCACATCCGGGACTCGAACAACCTTGGTACATCAATACTTATAAACTCATAATGAACTATCATCGAAACGTTAAGCGTGCGGACCCTACGGGTTCGAGAACTATGTAGACATGACCTAGAACCATTCTCGGTCAATAACCAATAGCGGAACCTGGATGCCCATATTGGTTCCTACATATTCTACGAAGATCTTTATCGGTCAAACCGCATAACGATATATGTTGTTCCTTTTGTCATCGGTATGTTACTTACCCGAGATTCGATCGTCGGTATCCAATACCTAGTTCAATCTCGTTACTGGTAAGTCTCTTTACTCATTCAGTAATACATCATCTTACAACTAACTCATTAGTTGCAATGCTTGCAAGGCTTATGTGATGTGTATTACCGAGAAGGCCCAGAGATACCTCTCCGACAATCGGAGTGACAAAACCTAATCTCGATTCATGCCAACTCAACATATACTTTTGGAGACACCAGAGTACCTTTATAATCACCCGATTCGTTGTGACGTTTGGTAGCACACAAAGTGTTCCTCCGTAAACGGAGTTGCATAATCTTATAGTTGCAGGAACTTTGTATAAGTCATGAAGAAAGCATAAGCAACATACTAAACGATCAAGTGCTAAGCTAACGAAATGGGTCATGTCAATCACATCATTCTCCTAATGATGTGATCCCATTAATCAAATGACAACACATGTCTATGGTTAGGAAACATAACCATCTTCGATTAATGAGCTAGTCTAGTAGAGGCATACTAGTGACTATCTGTTTGTCTATGTATTCACACATGTATTATGTTTCGGTTAATACAATTCTAGCATGAATAATAAACATTTATCATGATATAAGGAAATAAATAATAACTTTATTATTGCCTCTAGGGCATATTTCCTTGATCTCCCACTTGCACTAGAGTCAATAATCTAGATTACACAAGAATGATTCTAACACCCATGGAGTCTTGGTGCTGATCATGTTTTGCTCGTGGAAGAGGCTTAGTCAACGGGTGCGCAACATTCAGATCCGTATGTATTTTGCAAATCTCTATGTCTCCCACTTGGACTTGGTCCCGAATGGAATTGAAGCGTCTCTTGATATGCTTGGTCCTCTTGTGAAATCTGGATTCCTTTGCCAAGGCAATTGCACCAAGATTGTCACGAAGATCTTCATTGGTCCCGATGCACTAGGTATGACACCTTGATCGGAAATGAACTCTTCCATCCAGACTCCTTCATTTGCTGCTTCGAAGCAGCTATGTACTCCGCTTCACATGTAGATCCCGCCACGACGCTTTGTTTAGAACTGCACCAACCGACAGCTCCACCGTTTAATAAAAATACGTATCCGGTTTGCGATTTAGAATCGTCCGGATCGGTGTCAAAGCTTGCATCGACGTAACCATTTACGACTAGCTCTTTGTCACCTCCATATCGAGAAACATATCCTTAGTCCTTTTCGTATTTCAGATGTTCTTGACCGCTGTCCGATGATCCACTCTGGATTACTTTGGTACCTCCCTGCCAAGCTTACAGCTAAGCATCGTCAGTCCGGTACACAGCATTGCATACATGATAGAGCCTATGGCTGAAGCATAGGAACATTTTTCATTTTCTCTCTATCTTCTGCTGTGGTGGGGCATTGAGTCGACTCAATCTTACACCTTGTAATACAGGTAAAAAACCTTTCTTTGCCTGATCCATTTTGAACTTCTTCAAAACTTTATCAAGGTATGTGCTTTGTGAAAGTCCAATTAAGCGTCTTGATCTATCTCTATAGATCTTGATGCCCAATATGTAAGCAGCTTCACCGAGGTCTTTCATTGAAAAACTTTTATTCAAGTATCCTTTTATGCTATCCAGAAATTCTATATCATTTCCAATCAACAATATGTCGTCCACATATAATATCGAAATGCTCTGAGCTCCCACTCACTTTCTTGTAAATACAAAGCTTCTCCAAAAGTCATATAAAACCATATGCTTTGATCACACTATCAAAGCGTTTATTCCAACTCCGAGAGGCTTGCACTGACCATAAATTGATCGTTGGAGCTTGCACACTTTGTTAGCATCCTTTGGATCAACAAAACCTTCTGGTTGCATCATATACAACTCTTCTTCTAGAAATCCATTCAAGAATGCAGTTTTACATCCATTTGCCAAATTTCATAATCATAAAATGCGGCAATTCCTAACATGATTCGGACAGACTTAAGCATCGCCACTGGTGAGAAAGTCTCATCGTAGTCAACCCTTGAACTTGTCGAAAACCTTTTGCAACTAGTCGAGCTTTGTAGACAGTTACATTACCATCGGCGTCAGTCTTCTTCTTAAAATCCATTTATTCTCAATAGCTTGCCGATCATCGGGCAAGTCTACCAAAGTCCATACTTTGTTCTCATACATGGATCCCATCTCAGATTTCATGGCTTCAAGCCATTTTGTGGAATCTGGGCTCACCATCGCTTCTTCATAGTTCGTAGGTTCACCATGATCTAGTAGCATGAATTCCGAATAGGATTACCGTACCACTGCAGTGCGGATTTTATTCTGGTTGATCTCTGAGTTCGGTGACAACTTGATCTGAAGTTTCATGATCATTATCATTATCTTCCTCGCTAATCTGGTGTAGTTGTTACGAAACTGATTTACGTGATGAACTACTTTCCAATAAGGGAGTTGGTACTATTACCTCATCAAGTTCCACTTTCCTCCCACTCACTTCTTTCGAGAGAAACTCCTTCTCTAGAAAGGATCCATTCTTAGCAACGAATGTCTTGCCTTCGGATCTGTGATAGAAGGTATACCCAATTGTCTCTTTTGGGTATCCTATGAAGACACATTTTTCCGATTTGAGTTCAAGCTTATCAGGTTGAAGTTCTTTTCACATAAGCATCGCAACCCCAAACTTTCAGAAACGACAACTTTGGTTTCTTGCTAAACCATAGTTCATAAGGCGTCATCTCTACGGATTTTGACGGTGTCCTATTTAACGTGAATGCGGCCGTCTCTAAAGCATAACCCCAAAACGATAGCGGTAAATCAGAAATAGACATCATAGATCGCACCATATCTAGTAAAGCACGACACGACGCTCGGACACACCATTACGTTGTGGTGTTCCGGTGGCGTGAGTTGCGAAACTATTCCGCATTGCTTCAAATGTAGACCAAACTCGTAACTCAAATATTCTCCTCCACGATCAGATCGTAGAAACTTTATTTTCTTGTTACGATGATTTTCAACTTCACTCTGAAATTCTTTGAACTTTTCAAATGTTTCAGATTTATGCTTCATCAAGTAGATATACCCGTATCTGCTTAAATCATATGTGAAGGTGAGAAAATAACGATATCCGCCACGAGCTTCAACATTCATCGGACCACATACATCTGTATGTATGATTTCCAATAAGTCTGTTGCTCTCTCCATACAACCGGAGAACGGTGTTTTAGTCATCTTGCCCATGAGGCACGGTTCGCAAGTACCAAGTGATTCATAATCAAGTGATTCCAAAAGTCCATCTGTATGGAGTTTCTTCATGCGTTTTACACCAATATGACCTAAACGGCAGTGCCACAAATAAGTTGCACTATCATTATCAACTCTGCATCTTTTGGCTTCGACATTATGAATATGTGTATCACTACTGTCGAGATTCAACAAGAATAGACCATTCTTCAAGGGTGCATGACCATAAAAGATGTTACTCATATAAATAGAACAACCATTATTCTCTGATTTAAATGAATAACCGTCTCGCATCAAACAAGATCCAGATATAATGTTCATGCTCAACGCTGGCACCAAATAACAATTATTTAGGTCTAAAACTAATCCCGAAGGTAGATGTAGAGGTAGCGTGCCGACCGCGATCACATTGACTTTGGAACCATTTCCCACGCAAGATCGTCACCTCGTCCTTTGCGGTGCTCGTCTATTCAGTAGTCCCTGTTACGAGTTGCAAATATTAGCAATGAACCAGTATCAAATACCCGGTGCTACTACGAGCTCTAGTAAGGTACACATCAATAACATGTATATCACATATACCTTTGTTCACCTTGCCATCCTTCTTATCCGCCAAATACTTGGGGCAGTTCCGCTTCAAATGTCGATCGCTTGCGGTAAAACACTCGTTTCAGGCTTAGGTCCGACTTGGGTTTTTCTCTTGAGCAGCAACTTTCTTGCTGTTCTTGAAGTTTCCTTCTTCTTCCCTTTGCCCTTTTCTTGAAACTAGTGGTCTTGTTGACCATCAACACTTGATGCTCTTTCTTGATTTCTACCTCCATGCTTTTAGCATTGCGAAGAGCTCAGAATTGTCTTAGTCATCCCTTGCATATTATAGTTCATCACGAAGCTCTTGTAGCTTGGTGGCGTGATTGGAGAATTCATCAATGACACTATCATCCGGAAGATTAACTCCCAGCTGAATTAAGTGATTATTATACCCGGACATTTTGAGTATGTGCTCACCGATGAACTATTCTCCTCCATCTTGCAGCTATAGAACTTATTGGAGACTTCATATCTCTCAATCCGGGCATTTGCTTGAAATATTAACTTCAACGCTGGAACATCTCATATGCTCCATGACGTTCAAAACGTCGTTGAAGACCCGGTTCTAAGCCGTAAAGCATGGCACATCGAACTATAGAGTAGTCATCAGCTTTGCTCGCCAGACGTTCACAACTTCCGGCGTTGCTCTCTCAGCAGGCTCGCACCCAGCGGTGCTTCCGGGGCGTAATTCTTACGTGCAGCAATGAGGATAATCCTCAAATTACGGACCCAGTCCGTGTAATTGCTACCATCATCTTTCAACTTTGCTTTCTCAAGGAACGCATTAAAATTCAACGGAACAACAGCACGAGCCATCTATCTACAGTAAACATAGACAAGCAAAATACTATCAGGTACTAAGTTCATGATAAATTTAAGTTCAATTAATCATATTAAAAAAACTCCCACTTAGACAGACATCTCTCTAGTCATCTAAGTGTTTACGTGATCCAAATTAACTAAACCATGTCCGATCATCACGTGAGATGGAGTAGTTTCAATGGTGAACATCACTATGTTGATCATATCTACTATATGATTCACGTTCGACCTTTCGGTCTCCGTGTTCCGAGGCCATATCTGCATATGCTAGGCTCGTCAAGTTTAACCTGAGTATTCTGCGTGTGCAAAACTGGCTTGCACCCGTTGTAGATGGACGAGAACTTATCACACCCGATCATCACGTGGTGTCGGGTACTCTGAACTTTTAGCAAGCGGTGCATACTGTGGAGAACACTTCTTGATAATTTTAGTGAGAGATCATCTTATAATGCTACCGTCAATCAAAGCAAGATAAGATGCATAAAGGATAAACATCACATGCAATCAATATAAGTGATATGATATGGTAATCATCATCTTGTGCTTGTGATATCCATCTCAAGCACCGTCATGATCACCATCGTCACCGGCGCGACACCTTGATCTCCATCGTAGCATCATTGTCGTCTCGCCAACTATTGCTTCTACGACTATCGCCATGCTTAGTGATAAAGTAAAGCAATTACATGGCTTTGCATTTCATACAATAAAGCGACAACCATATGGCTCCGCCGATTGCCGATAACTCGGTTACAAAACATGATCATCTCATACAATAAAATATAGCATCACGTCTTGACCACATCACATCACAACATGCCCTGCAAAAACAAGTTAGACGTCCTCTACTTTGTTGTTGCAAGTTTTACGTGGCTGCTACGGGCTGAGCAAGAACCGTTCTTACCTACGCATCAAAACCACAACGATAGTTTGTCAAGTTGGTGCTGTTTTAACCTTCGCAAGGACCGGGCGTAGCCACACTCAGTTCAACTAAAGTGAGAGAGACAGACACCCGCCGGTCACCTTTAAGCAACTAGTGCTCGGAGCGGTGAAACCAGTCTCGCGTAAGCGTACGCGTAATGTCGGTCCGGGCCGCTTCATCTCACAATACCGCTGAACCAAAGTATGACATGCTGGTAAGCAGTATGACTTATATCGCCCACAACTCACTTGTGTTCTACTCGTGCATATGACATCAACGCATAAAACCTGGGCTCGGATACCACTGTTGGGGAACGTAGTAATTTCAAAAAAATTCCTACGATCACGCAAGACCATGGTGATGGCATAGCAACGAGAGGGGAGAGTGTCCGTCCACGCCCTCGTGAGATCGAAAGCGAAGCGTTATAACAACGCTGTTGATGTAGTAAATGCGTCTTCACGATCCGACCGATCCAAGCACCGAGCGTCACGGCACCTCCGAGTTCTGCACACGTTCAGCTCGATGGCGATCCCGGACTCCGATCCAGCAAAGTGTCGGGATGAGTTCCGTCAAGACGACGGCGTGGTGACGATGATGATGCTCCACCGACACAGGGCTTCTCCTAAGCTCGCGATGATATGACTTCTCGGCGCAGGGCTTCGCCTAAGCTCCATGACGATATGACCGAAGTGGAATATGGTGGAAGGGGCACGCGACACGGCTAAGGAACGATCCGTAGATCAACTTGTGTGTCATGGGGTGCCCCGCCCTCAGATATAAAGGAGCCAAGGGGTGCGGCCAGCCCTAGGGGAGGCGCTGGAGGAGTCCTACTCCCAGGGAGTAGGACTCCACCCCCTCTCCTAGTTGGATTAGGATTGGAGGAGGGGAAGAGGGAAGGCGCCCCCTCTCCTGTCCTATTCGGACTAGAGGGGAGGGGGCGCTGGCCTGCCTGGCCGGCCCTTCCTCTTCTCTCTTATGGCCCATCAAGGCCCATAGACCTCCCGGGGGGTTCCGGTAACCCCCCGGTGTTCCGGTAACTTCCTCTTCTCTCTTTATGTCTCGACCATTTCGAGACTCCTCGTCATGTCCGTGATCACATCCGGGACTCGAACAACCTTGGTACATCAATACTTATAAACTCATAATGAACTGTCATCGAAGCGTTAGCGTGCGGACCCTACGGGTTCGAGAACTATGTAGACATGACCTAGAACCATTCTCGGTCAATAACCAATAGCGGAACCTGGATGCCCATATTGGTTCCTACATATTCTACGAAGATCTTTATCGGTCAAACCGCATAACGATATACGTTGTTCCTTTTGTCATTGGTATGTTACTTACCCGAGATTCGATCGTCGGTATCCAATACCTAGTTCAATCTCATTACTGGTAAGTCTCTTTACTCGTTCCGTAATACATCGTCTTACAACTAACTCATTAGTTGCAATGCTTGCAAGGCTTATGTGATGTGTATTACCGAGAAGGCCAGAGATACCTCTCCGACAATCGGAGTGACAAAACCTAATCTCGATTCATGCCAACTCAACATATACTTTTGGAGACACCTGAGAGTACCTTTATAATCACCCGATTACGTTGTGACGTTTGGTAGCACACAAAGTGTTCCTCCGTAAACGGAGTTGCATAATCTTATAGTTGCAGGAACTTTGTATAAGTCATGAAGAAAGCATAAGCAACATACTAAACGATCAAGTGCTAAGCTAACGAAATGGGTCATGTCAATCACATCATTCTCCTAATGATGTGATCCCATTAATCAAATGACAACACATGTCTATGGTTAGGAAACATAACCATCTTTGATTAATGAGCTAGTCTAGTAGAGGCATACTAGTGACTATCTGTTTGTCTGTGTATTCACACATGTATTATGTTTCCGGTTAATACAATTCTAGCATGAATAATAAACATTTATCATGATATAAGGAAATAAATAATAACTTTATTATTGCCTCTAGGGCATATTTCCTTCAACAATAGCATGTACAAAAGCAGGCTATGCATCAGAATAGGAGGAATAAAAAACAGTAGCAAAATCTAATGCAAGCATGAGAGAATGGAATGGGTGTATCGGGATGATCAAAGGGGGGCTTGCCTGGAAGCTCCGCTGAAAGGGAAGAAGGGTCGTCATCGACATAGTGGGTCACAGCGGCAGCGGTCTTGGGGTCTACCGGAGAGAAGAGGGGGAAGAAACAGTAAATACATAGCAAGCAAAAGCAGAGCTAGATGTGTTCTAACGCGGTGCTACACGATACTGGACAAAGGGGGATAACATCCGGAAATGTTTTCTCGAAGTTTGGCATGTTCGGACAGACGAAACAGAGGGGAAAGGTTGCATGTTCTATATTCTAGGGACGCGTGACAGATTAACAGAGAGCGTATTCGGATTCTTCTCGTCGTTCCGAGCAACTTTCATGTATAAAAAAATTTCATCCGAGTTACGAATTATTTTCTATGATTATCTAATGTTGTAACAATATTCTGAAAGTATTATTAATTCGAAAATAAACAAGAAATTTCTAGGTGCACCCGGTGCAGTGCACCCAGCAGTGCACCAGAGGATGACAGTGGGATCCATAGTCAATAGTCAACTTTGACTGGGTTGACTGGTCAAAAGGGACAGTGGGGCCCATTTGTCATTTACTTAGCTAGTTAAGCAGATTTAATTTAAATAACCTAGTTGATTAAGTACAGTTAATTAAGTTAATTAATTATATTACTAATTAATTAATTAGTTAATTAATATTTTTACATTTTTAATTCTTTTTTTGGGGGCGGGCCCCACTTGTCATAGGCCCATGTGGCCCTAGCGGGCACGTGGTTGCGGGCGCAGGGGCGCCCGTGCCCGAGGGCGCGTGTGGGGCGTAGCCCTCCCGGCACAAAGGCAGCCGTCCGCGATGGATCGAGCCTACCGGTGTGCGTGAGCGAGCAGTGGGGAGGATGGCGGACGAGGGAGGGGGCGAAGGCAGCAGCTACTGCACAGCGCAGCACCGAGCGGAGTAGAGCAGTGGGAGCCAGGCGGGCGGACGGGACAAAGGCGAGACGACAACGGCAACGGGGCGCGATAGCTATAGGCGGTGCGTAGGGATCGCGGGTGCGGCGATGGGCGCCAGTGGCGAGCGCGCCGGGGAGGAACGGGATGCGGCGCGGTCAAGGGGCGGCCAGGGCACGGCGTAGGCGACGGTGGTCAGCAATGGCCCAACAGCAGCAGGCAGAGCAGAAGCGAGCGGTGGTGAGCACGGGGGCTGCGGCATGCGCGAGAAGGAGCCTAGGCTAGTGTGGGGTCGGGGCAAGGCCAGGCGTACGGGTGCCTGCGGGGGCTGCGCCGGGCGGAGGCCAGCGATGGCCAGAGGCCAGTGCGGCGCTGGCGAGGCAGTGGAGGCGACGAAGTGGCCGGGCGGGGCCGCGACAAGGCGGGCGCACGAGCGGGTCCCAGGGGTCGGTAGCGGTAGGGGCCGTGGGCAGCTGCAGCTCGCAGCGACGCAGAGTAGCAGCGGCACCAGCAGCAATAGGAGTAGCTAGCAAGATGCCCGCACGTACGCGTACGCGTAAGCAGGAGCTCGGACGAGATCGGGGACGGCGGCCTACGGCGCAATAACGGGAGGGGAGAGGAGGTGCGTGTGCTCACCGGGGAGGCACACTAGTGTCCGGCGGTGGCTTAGTAGCAGAAGAGCACAGGGGACTGAAGAAGATCATCGGCGGCGCCCGTGGAAGAAAACGAGGTCGATCCAATCCACAGACGGGCGATGATCTTGAATTGGCGCTTGCAGTTGACGTGGACGAGGTCGTCGGAGCCCCTGGTGCATTCCTAGGTGGCGGGGACGAAGATGGGCGCGAGGTTGGTGATTGCCAGGGCGACGGAGCTTCGGCTTGTCGCGTGGAGAAAGAAAAACGACACGGGGGGAGAAGAGAATGAGGGCTAGGGTTCGACCCGAGGACGAGCGGGCACTAAGTATGCACCAAGGGGGCAGCGGATGGGCGCCACGACGATGGTCGGGGCCATGGCGGCCATTGGTGCTGTCCATGCCTCCTATGTGAACAGAGGAGGGGGATGGGGGGCTTGATGACCGACAAGTATAGGGGATCTATCTAGTCCTTTCGATAAGGAAGAGTGTCGAACCCAACGAGGAGCAGAAGGATATGATAAGCCGTTTTCAGCAAGGTACTCTCTGCAAGCACTGAAATTATAGGTGACACATAGTTTTGTGATAAGATAATTTGTAACGAGCAACAAGTAACAAAAGTAAATATACTTTATTTCAGATATAAGAAAACATAACCCATTACGTTGTCTTCCTTGTCCAACATCAACTCTTTAGCATGTCATATTTTAATGAGTGCTCACAATCATAAAAGATGTCCAAGATAGTATATTTATATGTGAAACCTCTCTTTCTTTATTACTTCCTTTTAATTGCAACGATGACCAAAGCTATGTTTGTTAACTCTCAACAATTTTTAATCATCATACTCTTTCTATGTGAAGTCATTACTCTCCATAAGATCAATATGATCTCTTTGTTTCTTTTTATTCTTTCTTTTTCTTTTATTCCCTCAAGATCATAGCAAAATAATCAAGCCCTTGATTCAACACTAATCTTTATTATATAGCTAACGGACTCGATTACATAAAGGGATCATAAAGCAAAACTCAAAACTAGATCATACCAAAAACTTTATTCTACTAACTCAAGATAATACTAAAAGGACCGTACTAAGAAAAACGGTAAAGATAGGAGTGTGATGGTGATACGATACCGGGGCACCTCCCCCAAGCTTGGCAGTTGCCAAGGGGAGTGCCCATACCCATATGATTATGTCTCCTTCTTCGGAGGTGGTGGTGTGATATTCTTGGCGATGATATTCCTCAAGATACGATTCTCCTCCTCGAGCTTATTGAGTTGCTGCTTGAGATCCATTATCTCCTTACGGAGCTTACCCGTGACGGTTAAATCTCCTTGTACCCAAGGATGTTGCATAGCTGCAGGGGAACAAGTAACACTCTTTTTCATATTCTCGTAAGAAAGAAATCTAACATTGGAAGGGATAACCGAGTTTGGAATAGCCGAGCTCTGTAGTTCCCCCATCGTGAATCTAGCTCGGAAGCGAGAAGTGGCTTCTTGATACTCCTCCATGGCATCTATCCTCTTCAAATCAGCCTCCATCTCTTCCTCTGTTGCTGGCCCAAAGTGGTCAGCATCGCTGTTTGTCCTTGATCTCGATGCCGGATGAGACACCCGGCTCTCCCCGACTGACTCTTGAGAAGACATCTTGCTCTAATCTGCAGCGGCAACAGCTCGAAACAAAAACAGAGGAAAATTGCGTGATACGGTGGTCAAAACCTTCGGGAGATTATATAATGAATTTTTATTGACCAAAATACGTATTGTGCAAGAAAACAGAGTCCGGAGAGCGCACGAGGTGCTCACGAGGCAGGGGGGCGCGCCGTCCACCCTCGTGGAGCCCTCGTGTCCTTCCCGGACTGCTTATTATTTTTTTATTTTTCTAAATATTCCAAAACGGAGAAAAATGGCCATTAGAACTCTTTTGGAGTCGGTTTACTTACCGTACCACATACCTATTCCTTCTCGGAGTCTGAAACTTTCTGGAAAGTGTCCCTTATGTATTCCTCCGGTGTTACGGTTTCGATAACATTAGCTTCAACATTTATAGGATTAACTGAGATATAATGTTTAATTCTTTGACCGTTAACCACCTTCGGATTTGTGCCTTCGAAGTTGTTGATTTTTATGGCACCGGAACGATAGACCTCCTTGATAATGTAAGGACCTTCCCATTTAGAGAGAAGTTTTCCTGCAAAACATCTTAAACGAGAGTTGTATAATAATACATAATCACCTACATTAAACTCACACTTTGTATTCTTTTGTCATGCCATCTTTTAACTTTTTCTTTAAACAGTTTGGCATTCTCGTAGGCTTGGGTTCTCCATTCATCAAGTGAGCTAATGTCAAATAACCTCTTCTCACCGGCAAGTTTGAAATCATAATTAAGCTCCTTAATAGCCCAATATGCCGTATTTTCTAGTTCGAGAGGTAAGTGACATGCCTTCCCATAAACCATTTTATACGGAGACATTCCCATAGGATTTTTATATGCAGTTCTATAAGCCCATAATGCATCATCAAGTTTCTTGGACCAATTCTTTCTAGATCTATTAACAGTCTTTTGCAAAATTAATTTGAGTTCTCTATTACTCAATTCCACTTGACCACTAGACTGTGGGTGATATGGAGATGCAATTCTACGATTAACGTCATATTTAGCAAGCATTTTACGGAAAGCACCAGGAATATCTAGGGACTCCAAACCTCGGAAAAATAACTTCTTTAAGCATCTTAATAGAGGTGTTATGATCAGCACTGCTAGTTGGAATAGCTTCTACCCACTTAGTAACGTAATCAAAAGCAACTAAAATATGTGTATATCCATTAGAGGCAGGAAACGGTCCCATATAATCAAAGCCCCAGACATCAAATGGCTCAATAACAAGTGAATATTTCATAGGCATTTCTTGACGTCTACTAATATTACCAATTCTTTGACATTCATCACAAGATAAGACAAACTTACGAGCATCCTTGAAGAGAGTAGGCCAATAAAAACCGGATTGCAATACCTTATGTGCAGTTCTGTCTCCAGTGTGGAGTCCTCCATAAGCCTCGGAGTGACATTTGCGTAGGATCTGTTCCTGTTCATGCTCAGGTACACAACGTCTAATGACACCATCTACTCCTTCTTTATAAAGATGTGGGTCATCCCAAAAGTAATGTCTCAAATTATAGAAAAACTTTTTCTTTTGCTGGCATGTGAAACTAGGTGGTATAAATTTAGCAACAATGTAATTAGCATAATCAGCATACCATGGAGTAGTACGAGAAGCATTTATGACATTTAATTGTTCATCAGGAAAGCTATCATCAATAGGTAGTGGGTCATCAAGTACATAGACAAGTTGTGTGCAATGGGGTTCTCAGCTCCCTTTCTATCTATAATATGCAAATCAAATTCTTGTAACAAGAGAACCCATCTAATAATTCTAGGTTTAGCATCTTTTTTTTCATAAGATATTTAATAGCAGCATGATCAATGTGAATAGTTACTTTAGAATCAATAATATAGGGTCTGAACTTATCACAAGCAAATACAACTGCTAATAATTCTTTTTCAGTAGTAGCATAATTTCTCTGGGCATTGTCTAGAGTTTTACTAGCATATTTAATAAAATTTAATTTCTTATCAAATCTTTGCCCTAGAATAGCACCTACGGCATAATCGCTAGCATCACACATAGTTTCAAAAGGTAAATTCCAATCAGGTGGCTAAACAATAGGTGCAGAGATTAATGCTTTCTTAAGTATTTCAAATGCTTCTACACAATCATCATCAAAGACAAATGGTATTATCTTTTTGTAATAAATTAGTCCGAGGCCGAGAATTTTTTGAGAAGTCCTTAATGAACCTCCTATAAAATCCGGCATGACCAAGGAAAATTCTTATACCTTTGATGTACTTGGGACATGACATCTTTTCAATAGCATCAACTTTAGCTTTATCAACTTCAATACCTCTTTCAGAAATTTTATGCCCCAAGACAATGCCTTCATTAACCATAAAGTGGCACTTCTCCCAATTCAAGACAAGGTTAGTTTCTTCACATCTCTGCAAAACTCGATCGAGGTTGCTTAAGCAATCATCAAAAGAGGATCCATATACGGAGAAATCATCCATGAAAACCTCATAAATCTTTTCACAAAAATCAGAGAATATAGCCATAATGCATCTTTGAAAGGTAGCAGGTGCATTACATAAACCAAAAGGCATACGTCTATAAGCATAAGTACCGAAAGGACAAGTAAATGTGGTCTTAGCTTGATCATCAACTAACACAGGTATTTGAGAGAAACCAGAATAACCATCTAGAAAGTAGAAGTGTGTATGTTTGGATAATCTTTGTAGCATTTGATCAATAAAAGGTAAGGGGTAATGATCTTTTTTAGTAACTTTATTTAATTTGCGGAAATCAATTACCATCCTATAACCTGTAATAATTATTTGCAGAATCAATTCATCTTTATCATTAGGAATGACAGTAATACCTCCCTTCTTAGGGACACAATGGACAGGACTTACCCACTGACTATCAGCAACGGGATAGATTATACCTTCCTGAAGGAGCTTTAGTATTTACTTTCTTACCACTTCTTTCATCTTAGGATTCAGCCGTCGTTGATGATAAATAACTGGTTTGGCGTCTTTCTCCAAATCTATTTTGTGTTGACATAGAGTGGGACTAATACCCTTAAGATCATCAAGTGTATATCCAATAGCAGCGCGGTGCTTCTTCAGAGTTTTCAATAATTTTTCTTCTTCATGCTCTGAAAGGTTAGCACTAGTAATAACAGGATATATATTCTTTTCATCAAGATAAGCATATTTAAGAGTATCAAGCAATGGTTTAAGCTCAAACACGGGATCACCCTTTGGTGGAGGAGGATCCCCTAGGATTTCAACAGGCAAATTGTGTTTTAGAATAGGTCCCAGTTTAAAGAACACTTCATCTATTTACCTTCTTTCATTCATAAACATATCATTTTCATGGTCTAGCAAATATTGTTCTAAAGGATCACTAGCAGGCACGGCAATAGAAGCAAGACCAATAATTTCATCTTTACTAGGCAATTCCTCTTCACGGTGTTGTCTACGAAATTTAGAGAAATTAAACTCATGAGACATATCACCTAAACCAATAGTAACATCCTTTTCGCAGTCTATCTTAGCATTAACAGTGTTTAAGAAGGGTCTACCAAATATAATGAGACAAAAGCTATCTTGTGGGGAACCAAGAACAAGAAAATCAGCAGGATATTTAGTTTTCCCACACAAGACTTCAACATCTCTAACAATCCCAATTGGTGAAATAGTATCTCTATTGGCAAGCTTAACTATGACATCAATTTCTTCTAACTTAGTAGGTGCAATATCATGCATAATTTCTTTGTATAAGTCAATAGGTATTGCACTAGCACTAGCACCCATGTCACATAAGCCACGATAACAATGATCTCCTATTTTAACAGAAATAACAGGCATGCCTACCACAGGTCTATGTTTATCTTCAACACAAGGTTTAGCAATTCAGTTTCATCACAGAAATAAATAACATGCCCATCAATATTATCAGCCAAGAGATCTTTAACAATAGCAATATTAGGTTCAACTTTAACTTGCTCAGGAGGTGTATAGGTTCTAATATTGCTTTTACAAACCACAGTTGAAGCTTTAGCATGATCCTTTATTCTAACAGGGAAAGGTGGTTTCTCAACATAAGCAGTAGGAACAATAGGATCATTATAAGTGATAGTCTTTTCTTCAACTTTAATAGGTTCAACTACTTTTACTTCTATGAGAGGATGATATTTAAACCACTTCTCCTTAGGGAAGATCAACGTGAGCAGCAAAAGATTCACAAAAAGAAGCTACTATCTTAGAGTCAAGTCCATATTTAGTGCTGAATTTACGGAAAACATCGGTATCCATAAAAGATTTAACACAATCAAACTTAGGTGTTATAACTGACTCCTTACCTTCGTCGAGGTCCGAATCTTCAGAGTTGCGTTTAATTCTTTCCAATAAATCCCATTTGAATTCAATAGTCTTCATCATAAAAGAACCAGTACAAGAAGTATCTAGCATGGTGCGATTGTTGTCAGAAAGCCGAGCATAAATTTTTTGAATAATCATTTCTCTCGAGAGCTCATGATTGGGGCATGAATATAACATTGATTTAGCCTCCCCCAAGCTTGAGCGATGCTTTCTCCTTCGCGAGGCCAAAAATTATATATATAATTACAATCACGATGAACAACATGCATAGGATAAAACTTTTGATGAAATTCCAATTTCAATCGCTTGTAGTTCCATGATCCCATATCATCACATAGCATATACCATGTCAATGCATCTCCCTTAAAATATAAAGGGAAGACCTTCTTCTTGATAACATCATCGGGCATACCTGCAAGCTTAAATAATCAACAAACTTCATCCACATATATTAGGTGCTCATCAGGATGTAATGTTCCATCTGCTGCAAAAGGATTAGCTAGCAGTTTTTCTATCATACCCGAAGGAATTTCAAAGTAGACATTTTCATTTTCAGTAGGTTGAGGAGCAACTCTTTGCTCAACTGGTCGGGGTGAAGATACCCCGAACAATCCCCTCAGAGGATTACATTCCATAGTAACAAGTGACAGTAAATTTCAGCACACTATATAAATTTTTCCTTACCAAATTCCACCTACCAAAGGCGCTTCACTCCCCGGAAACGGCGCCAAAAAAGAGTCTTGATGACCCACAAGTATAGGGGACCTATTGTAGTCCTTTCGATAAGTAAGAGTGTCGAACCCAACGAGGAGCAGAAGGAAATGATAAGCGGTTTTCAGCAAGGTACTCTCTGCAAGCACTGAAATTATAGGTAACAGATAGTTTTGTGATAACATAATTTGTATCGAGCAACATGTAACAAAAGTACATAAAGTGCAGCAAGGTGTCCCAATCCTTTTTGTAGCAAAGGAGAAGCCTGGAAAATTTCTTACATAGAGAAAAGCGCTCCCGAGGACACATGGGAATTATCGTCAAGCTAGTTCTCATCACGTTCATATGATTCGCATTCGGTACTTTGATAATTTGATATGTGGGTGGACCGGTGCTTGGGTGTTGTCCTTACTTGGACAAGCATCCCACTTATGATTAACTTCTATTGCAAGGATCTGCAACTACGAAGGTAAACCTAACCATAGCATGAAACATATGGATCCAAATCAGCCCCTTACGAAGCAACGCATAAACTAGGGTTTAAGCTTCTGTCACTCTAGCAACCCATCATCTACTTATTACTTCCCAATGCCTTCCTCTAGGCCCAAATAATGGTGAAGTGTCATGTAGTCGACGTTCACATAACACCACTAGAGGAGAGACAAAATACATCTCATCAAAATATCGAACGAATACCAAATTCACATGACTACTAATAGCAAGACTTCTCCCATGTCCTCAGGAACAAACATAACTACTCACGAAGCATATTCATGTTCATAATCAGAGGAGTGTTAATATGCATATAGGATCTGAACATATGATCTTCCACCAAATAAACCAACTAGCATCAACTACAAGGAGTAATCAACACTACTAGCAACCTACAGGTACCTATCCCAGACTTGGAGACAAGAATTGGATACAAGAGATGAACTAGGGTTTGAGAGGAGATGGTGCTGGTGAAGATGTTGATGGAGACTGGCCCCCTCCCGATGAGAGGAGCATTGGTGATGACGATGGTGATGATTTCCCCCTTCCGGAGGGAAGTTTCCCCGGCAGAACAGCTCCGCCGGAGCCCTAGATTGGTTCCGCCAAGGTTCCGCCTCGTGGCGGCGGAGTCTCGTCCCGAAAGCTTGCTTATGATTTTTCTAGGACAAAAGACTTCATATAGCAGAAGATGGGCACCGGAGGGCCACCAGGGGGCCCACGAGATAGGGGGCGCGCCCCCCACCCTCATGGCCAGGGTGTGGGCCCCTTCTGGTATTTTCTTCACTCAGTATTTTTTATCATTTCAACTTCCGTGGAGTTTCAGGACTTTTTGAGTTGTGCAGAATAGGTCTCTAATATTTGTTCCTTTTCCAGCGCAGAATTCTAGCTGCCGGCATTCTCCCTCTTTATGTAAACCTTGTAAAATAAGAGAGAATAGGCATAAGTATTGTAATATAATGTGTAATAACAGCCCATAATGCAATAAATATTGATATAAAAGAATGATGCAAAATGGACGTATCAGGGCGCGGTGGGCTGGCCTGTGGCCAGTTGGGCTAAAGCCCACTGGGGAAGGGGGGATTGTTTCGTTTAGTTTTGTTTTCTTGTTTTGTTTTAGTTTTTCCTTTTTATATTTTTTTATTTAGCCTCCACAATACTTTAGTTTAAGTAAAATACAAAACTAGCTTCTAAATTAGTACTAATATTTATACTTGTGTCTCAAAAGTTTGGTACTCCAATAAATTAATTTGATATTTTAGAAATTATAAAAGGCACCTAATTAAATATGAATACCACTATTTTAATCATTTTTAAGCACTTAAACATTTTATAAAAATTTGGTTTCTAAACCAATAACACCTATGAATTATTATCCCGAGTTTACACATTTTGGTTTTGACTTTTGAAGACTTTTATTTTTGACTTAAGTTTTAAATTTGAATTTGAACCAGTTTCGAACCTAAGCGGGATTAATAACAATAATAGTGATGACTAGGCTCCATTAATCTGGGGATTACTGTAGCGTAATTATCCGGGCGTCACAAATATCAACTATGTTCTGAGAGTGATGTTGCTATGACTTTGCTATGGTTAATGCTTGTCACTAGTGCCATGATTTCAGATCTGAACCTATTATGTTTTCATGAATATATGTGAGTTCTTGATCCTATCTTGAAAGTCTATAGTCACCTACTATGTGTTATGATCCGGCAACCCTGAAGTGACAATAATCGGGACCACTCCCGGTGATGACCATAGTATGAGGAGTTCATGTATTCACTATTTGTTAATGCTTTGGTCCGGTACTCTATTAAAAGGAGGCCTTACTATCCCTTAGTTTCCAATAGGACCCCGCTACCATGGGAGGGTAGGACAAAAGATGTCATGCAAGTTCTTTTCCATAAGCACGTATGACTATATTCGGAATACATGCCTACATTACATTGATGAATTGGAGCTAGTTTTGTGTCACCCTATGTTATAACTGTTGCATGAATAATCGCATCCGACATAATTCTCCATCACCAATCCAATGCCTACGAGCTTTTCACATATTGTTCCTCGCGTAGTTAGTTTACCATTGCCACTGTTACAATCACTACAATACTGCTACTGTTACCGTTACTTCCATACTAGTTTGGTACTAAATACTTTGCTGCAGATAAAGTTATCCAGGTGTGGTTGAATTGACAACTCAACTTCTAATACTTGAGAATATTATTTGGCTCCCCTTGTGTCGAATCAATAATTTGGGTTCAATACTCTACCCTCGAAATCTGTTGCGATCCCCTATACTTGTGGGTTATCAAGACTATTTTCTGGCGCCGCTGCCGGGGAGCATAGCTCTATTCTTTGAGTCACTTGGGATTTATATCTGCTGGTCACTATGAGGAACTTGAAAGACGAGAAAATCAAAATTTATCCCTCAACTACGAGGGGAGGTAAGGAACTGCCATCTAGCTCTACACTTGATTCACCTTCTATTTTGAGTAAGCTTGCGACACCTAAACCTACTTCTGCTATTAATTCTGATATGTCACATGTTATTGATGATGCCAGTTATGATATGCATGATACTTATGATGAAACTACTTCTATGCTTGATACTACTGTGCCACTTGGTGAATTTCTTGATGAACAACTTGCTAGGGCTAGAGAGAATGAAACTATTGAAACTTATAATATTGAGGAAAGTGATGATGAAGATTCTCCCCCTAGATATGAATTGCCTGTTGTGCCTAAGGGTTATGCTATTGATGAAGAAACTACTAGAGACTTTCATGCTTGCAATGATAGAAATGATCTTAAGAAAGTGATGATGAAGATTCTCCCCCTAGATATGAATTGCCTGTTGTGCCTAAGGGTTATGCTATGGATGAAGAAACTACTAGAGACTTTCGTGCTTGCAATGATAGAAATGATCATAAGAAATTATTAGCTAAGCTTAAAGAAAAAACTCCGAATGCTAGAATGAAATATGATCCTGCTTATGCTACTTCACCTAATTTTGTTACTGATAAGGATGATGATTTCTCTGTTGATCCTGAGATAATTACTTTGGTTGAATCTGATCCTTTTTATGGCTATGAATATGAAACTGTTGTGGCACATCTTACTAAATTAAATGATATAGCTACCCTGTTACTAATGATGAGAAAACTCGCTACTAATATATCCTTAAATTATTTACGTTCTCATTAAAGGGTGATGCTAATATATGGTTTAATTCTCTTGATCCTGGTTGTGTGCGTAGTCCCCAGGATATGATTTATTACTTCTCAGCTAAATATTTCCCTGCTCATAAGAAACAAGCTCCTTTAAGGGGAATATATGATTTTGTGCAAATTGAAGAAAAATGCTTTGCCTAATCATCCTCTCAAGAAAAATGAAATACTTGATATCTTTTATAATGGACTAACCGATGCTTCCAGAGACCACCTAGATAGTTGTGCTGGTTGTGTTTTCAGGGAAAGAACTATTGATCAAGCGGAAATTCTATTGAATAATATGTTGACCAATGAAAATAATTGGACACTTCCTGAACCAACTCCTAAGCCAACTCCGAAGAAAAGGGGTATTCTATTTCTCAGTCCTGAAGATATGCAAGAGGCAAAGAAATCTATGAAAGAAAAAGGTATAAAAGCTGAAGATGTTAAGAATTTACCTCCTGTTGAAGAAATACATGGTCTTAATTTACCACCTATTGAAGAAACACATGGTCTTGATAACCCGACACAGGTAGTAAAGGTAAATTATCTCTATAGATATGTTAAAGCCGAAATCCCTCCTACTAAGTTTGCTAGCCAATGTTTAGATGAGTTCGATAACTTTATGGTTAAGCAAGAAGATTTTAATGCTTATTTGGGTAGACAACTGAAACGCAATGCTTATATGATTGAACACTTGAGTGATTATATGTCTAGAGATAAAGGTGAACTTAAACTCATTAGTAAACATGCTTCTATGGTTACCACTCCAGTAGAACAAGTACTTAAAGCTCAGAATGATTTTCTCAATGAATTAAATAGTAAGAATAATGACTTTTCTATTAGAGTTGCAACTAGAGGAGGTAAAGTGACTCAGGAACCTTTGTATTCTGAGGGCCGCCCTAAGAGAATTTAGCAGGATTCTCAGAGAAATAATGTTTATACACCTAGTCCTTCTAAGAGGAAGAAAAAGAAAAATGATAGGACTTTGCATGCTTCTAGTGAACCTGTTGTTGACACACCTGAGAATCCTAATGATATTTCTATTTCTGATGCTGAAACACAATCTGGAAATGAACATGAACCTAGTGATAATATTAATGATGATGTTAATGTTGATGCTCAACCTAGCAATAACAATAATGTGGAGATTGAAGCTGATGTTGATCTTGACAACCCACAATCAAAGAATCAACGTTACGATAAAAGAGACTTTGTTTCTAGGAAGCACGGTAAGGAAAGAGAACCTTGGGTTTAGAAACCCATGCCTTTTCCTCCGAAACCATCAAGAAAAAGGATGATGAGGATTTTGAGCACTTTGCTGAAATAATTAGACCTATTTTTTGCGTATGTGTTTGACTGATATGCTTAAAATGACTCCTTATGCTAAGTATATGAAAGAAATTGTTATAAATAAAAGAAAGATACCGGAAGCTGAAATTTCCACCATGCTTGCTAATTATACTTTTAAGAGTGGAATACCTAAGAAACTAGGAGATCCAGGAGTATCCA
Organism: Aegilops longissima; assembly: GCA_021605205.1. Taxonomy (NCBI): domain Eukaryota; kingdom Viridiplantae; phylum Streptophyta; class Magnoliopsida; order Poales; family Poaceae; genus Aegilops; species Aegilops longissima. Next base: position 196,525,971 of record CM038679.1, read on the forward strand.
CTATACCATGCTCCATTAAAAGAAATTATGTTAAAACTGTTTTATGTGATCTTGGAGACGGTGTTAGTGTTATGCCTCTCTTTTTATACCGTAGACTTGATTTGAAAAAGTTGTCACCTAATGAAATATCTTTGCAAATGGCGGATAAATCAACTGCTATACCTGTAGTTATTTGTGAGGATGTGCCGGTTGTGGTTGCAAACATTACTATTTTAACGGACTTTGTTATTCTTGATATTCCCGAGGACGATAGTATGTCTATTATTCTTGAAAGACCCTTTTTGAATACTGCATGGGATGTTATTGATTGCAACAAAGGCAATGTCGCTTTTCATGTTAATGGTAATGAGCATACGGTACACTTTCCGAGGAAACAACCTGAAGTTCATAGTATAAACTCTATTGGAAAATTTCCATCGATTATTTTTTGAGGTTTTGAATTTCCTCTACCCACTGTCAAGAAGAAATATGATATTCTTATAATTGGGGACGTGCATATCCCCGTTGAGGTAACATAGTGTTATTCGAAATTTCTCCGGTTCCATGTTATTCGGAATGAGTTTGTTAACAAGACTTGATTAACCTTGTTAGTGGATTCCTTTTGATGAGCATGAGATGGATGAAGTTAGACGGCACAACCTTCTGTACCCTCCTTTTTCTTTCTGTTATTTAGATTAAATAAAGAAAAATAGTATTTTCTGTCAGTTTTTGAATTATCCGTGCAATAAAAAATACCTCGATAATAAAAGTTCTCCAAATGCCCCGAAATTGAAATATGATTTTTTCTGGAATATTTGAGAATATCTGGCACTGAGAACACAGCAGGGGGAGCAAGCACCTGGCCACGAGGGTACAGGGCGCTCCCACACCCACTGGGCGCGCCCCTGCCTCGTGGGCCCATGGTCGCTCCCCTCCACTTATTCCAGCCACCACACTCTTCTTCCTCCCAAAAAAATAACCAACCAGCTCAAGCACGAGTTCTAGCTCACCTTGCTGCCATTTTCGATCTCCTTGCTCAAAGCTCCACTCACAAAACTGCTTTGGGGGATTGTTCTTTGGTATTTGACTCCTCCAATGGTCCAATTAGTTTATGTTCTAGTGCTTTATTCATTGGAAATTTTTGCTGCCTAGGTGACCCTGTTCTTGAGCTTGCATGTCAAATTTATATGGTCCCAAGTAGTTCTAATGCATGATATAGTCTCTAGGCACTTGTGGGAGTAGTTACTATTAATTTTATTAAGTTTGGTTCACTTTTATTTCGAGTTACTAAAATTTTCAGAAATTTTTCAGAGGAAGAAATATGCTTAGGAAATTGTACCAAGGTGGTCCTTCAAGGAAGCAAGGACCCAGGCCCGCAATGCGTGAGCCGGACGATGAACCACCGAGGGACGCTCAAGTGCGGCCCTGTGAATGGCCGTCAGAAAACTTCATGGTCCGAACAGGAATCAAGGAGGAATTTGAGGCATATGTGCGTAACACTGATTTGGAGGACTTCGTGTCAGATAAGTGCCTCCAACATTATTACCTTACTGATTCCTTTGTGAGAAGATTTAGATTTTCATCTTCACGCAGCTCTCACACGGTCCTATTTGATCTTTTTGATAAATCCTATACCATGGACCTAGAGGATTTTAGTATTCCTTGTAAACTCCCGCAATGGGGTAGTCCTAGTGAACCTCGCAAATCTGAGTTTAGAGATTTTCTTGCTAGTATTACATTGGGGGAATATATATACATAACACAAGCTACTACAGGAAGCATTCATTTTCCCGCTATACATTATTTTGCTCTCTTTATAGGCCGATGCATAAGCGGTAAGGATGAGGCATGCCACATGTGTGTTCCTAATCTCAGTGTTCTCAGGAGTGCTGTATTAGGAGATAAACATTATAATTTGGGAGCTATTGTGGCGCATAGTTTGCATAGTAACAGCACGAATGGAGATTTGTTTGGTCGAATTTATGCAACCCGTTTACGTAATTATCTTGAGATACCTATCCGTGATTATGATATGGAACTGACTCCTTATCTAGATTTTAATGCCATGGTTCGCCATCAATTTGTTGAGAGGAATGAACCGCCTCTCCAGTACGACTAATCTTTGACAGGCGTCATGCCGTCAATATTGTTCTCCCTGCTCCTACTCTCTTTGACTTTCAGGCAAAGGGGAGATATGTCATAACCAGGGAGAAGGCAAATGAGTACGAGAGGAGGACGAGGGCAGCTCGCCTCCAAGCTGCAGCCCACGATGCAATAGCCGCTGCATCTCAGTACGACCCCAGTTACAACTTTGGATATCCGCCAGGCCAACCGTGGCAATAGACCAACTTAGGCCAAAAGCCTAAGCTTGGGGGAGTACGTAATTCTCACCGACATTAAATTCATATTCACACACTCATGCTAGTTGTCGGTGCTCATACTCTTTCACTGTAATATCCATGCTAGTTTATTTTCCTTTTTATGCTTTCTTCTTGTGTGTTTGAAAAACCTTAAGAAAAACAAAAATAATTAGTTGTAGCATCTAGGTAGTTTACTTTCCATGCTTGTAGTACTAATAATTAAAAGAAAACCCAAAAAGATTCCTTGTTCTTCTTTTTCTTGTTGGGAGCTTTCCGTGTAAATAGTTTTATTTCTCTTCTTGTTCTTTGGGGGTTGAGAGGAGAAGACTATTATGAAAATGTTGAAGTGGCTCTTATATGCATTACTGTTAATTTAACCAAGAGTCCATATTACCTTTCTTCTCCTTTGTATTGAATGCCTGCAGATTCCAGCTTAGTCCAATGCACGTGCACTATTATTATTATCATCGTTCGGTCATGCAAGCAAAAGGTAATTATGACGATAGATGATGGACTGATAGAGATGAGAGAAGCTGGTATGAACTCGACCTCTCTTGTTTTTGTAAATATGATTAGTCCATCGTTCCTGATTCAGCCTATTATGAATAAACATGTTTCCAATGACAACTAGAGATTATAGTTGCTTATGCCATGCTTAATTAGCTAGGAGTTTATAATGGTTTACCTTGCGTGCCAACATGCTATTAAAATGGTTGTGATGTGGTATAGTAGGGTGGTATCCTCCTTTGAATGATTCGAGTGACTTGACTTGGCACATGTTCACGCATGTAGTTGAAACAAATCAACACAGTTTGAGTTGATACTTTTTGCAAACCAAGGGCCCTTGCCTAAATTTCCGATCTGAACCTTAATTTTGGTTTTAGAATTTTTTGTGAAGGTTTTTTCCTTTTTTGAAGTTTTCAATTTTTATGTTTGGGAACCTTTAAGTGACTTAATTGGGAAACCTTGTACCATAGTTTGGGAGTTCAGTAAACTATTGGAATTTTGGTGGAACTCTTATCAAAAAGGAAAGGCCTTAATTTATCCTTTTTTTCCCAATTTTAGGACCCCGTTCTATGGAGGGAAGGGGCAAAGGATGTATTCAAGGTTCCTTTTCCTTTGCACCCGAATTAACTTTTATTATTCTTACCATGCCAAACATTTAATTGAGAATTGGAAGTTTAAGGTAAACCCTAAGGGAAACTTGGTTGGATAATTTAATCCATCCGGTAATTTCCACCCGACCCAATGGGCCCAAACCGAGCCCAAGAGTTTGCTTAAGGGACCTTTACCCGGATCAATATAATCCACCTTCCAAAGGGATCAAAGATTTTGTCTGAAATTCCTTACCCAACCATTTGGGCTCCTAAATATTTGTTGCCTTTTCCAGGTGGGTTGAAGGGAAATAATGGTAATCCTTGAGAAAATTTCTTTGGCCCTTTGTCTTCAAAAATTTGGGTTGAAATTACCCGGAAAGGAGATCCCATCTTGTGGGGAAATTCAAACCCGCAGAGGTATAAACTTAAATGGTTGCCATTCCCCAAAATCGAGTACCTATTTTATTATTTACTCATCCAACCAAATGAAATTTTTGGGTTTGAACATTTGGGTTGGTTAAACTTCATTTAAAATAAATTGGTGAAATTTAACCGGTGGAAAATTGGCTTTGATAATTGGAAACAGGCCCACCACCTTTGGTGTATTCCCAACGCAGGTTTTCACAAGTGAAGGACAAAGACCGGTAATATTTTGGCCAACCCGGGTTAAGGAATTATCCCAAAATTTAAAATTTTGGGTTATTATTTAATAAATTTTCATTGGTTTGTTTGGGAATTAAATTTGTTGGTTCTTTTTGGAAATTGAGGAAATTTTAGCTTTTTAAAGTTAAATGAAAATAAAAGGTTTCCCAAACCTTTCACTTTGATTTATTGGTCTCCAAAATTTCAAACATTTCCTTGAAACCTAGAAGGAAGATTAAATGATTTTATTTAAAATTTAAAATTTTAAAAATTTTTAACCTTTTCCTTTTGGAAAAATTTTCCCTTTGAGAAACCCTTTTTTGCCAACCAAGATTTTCATGAGAAAAGAATAAAAGATTCCCAAACCAAGAAATAATGAAGGGAATTTTAAAGGAATTAAATTTGGAAACCCTAAATTTTTCCAATTAGGAGAATTTGGGTTTATTCAAAATTTTCCAAAATTTATATAGGAAAATTAGGGTAAAATGGTTTCCCTACCGAGAAAATTGGAGAAAAGAAAAACATTTGGGATTTTAAAATAAAGTTTTTAAAAAACCCAAGGCGGATTTAATTTGGAATTTTGTTGGATTTAAATTGGGAAACCGGCTAAAAATGTTTTCATTGTTGGGAAAAAATCTTTTCAAAAATTTTGAAAAATAATAGCCCTATGAAAATTTTTTAAATTTATTTTTATTTCCCGTTAATTCTAGTTTTAAAACAATTTATCCCGGGTCGATTTAACGGGCCGTAAAATAGCCCGGTGCTTTACCGCCTGAACAAACCCGAGTCCCGAGTTACCGCTGGGCCATTGGTTCCTGCCCGGAATGTTGCCCGTTTGGGCCCTGCAATTCCTCGCCTTCACCCAATAAAGGCCGGGAAGGAACCCTTTTCCCCTCCCAAACCACGGAGCTTCCGCTTGTGAAAAGGCCAAACCCCGAACCCGGATTACTGGGACCAGGGCCCCGCACCACAAATAAATAGCCCCTTTTTGAGTGTGTTCCCCCTTCTCTCCTCCAAAACCCGGAACCAATTGGGGAAAGGAGTAATCATATTTTGTCCTGATTCAAAACCCAATTTCAGAAATGGAAATCCCTTTGAAGAATAACACAACCGAAAGGAATACCCAAAGATCTTTGGTTTAAAAGGGTAACCCGGTGGAATTGACCAAACCTTTGGATTGGAAGGATAACCATTAAAAATTAAATTGACTCCAAACTCCCTTTTCCCCCAAAATTCCAATTATGGAAATATATAAGAAATTTATAATCAGGGAAATAACCAAACCATTAAAGAAAACAATAATCCCTTTGTTGGAAAGCCACCCAACCTAAGAATCCCAAACTAGGAAATTACTTGGGGAAAGGGTTTAATTACCCTCCAAGGCCAAATTTCCCATGGTACAAAGAAACATTCAAAGAAGAAAGAAGCAACTAAAGGAGCCCTCATGGAAATTTTAGAAGAACCCGTGGATGAAGGAAAATGGAGGACACACCCGAAGAAGACCCAATTAAACCCTGCATCAAGTTATGCTATTCATGTGGAGAAGAAGGACACATCTCCCAGAATTGTCTGAAGGGGGATCTAGTAGCATTCCTGACAGTGGAAGTAGACTATGACCCACAAGAGATAGAAGCCCTGATTGGAACGGGAAAGTCCAGGAAGAGAAATAGATTGGATTCCAGGAACAACCCGATTGCTACAAAGAACAATTCGCCATATCACAATGTTTCGTGAAAGATTCGTTAAATTACCACGGTTGCCCAAAAAGGAAGACAAGGACCCAAGGAGGCTATGTAATCACACGGAAACCTCGAGACTTGTCAAAAGAATTATGTTTCTGCTGTAATGAAGCAGGGCACTTTGCCACAGATTGTCCCAATGGGGATATTCGTGTTAAATAGTTGAGTCTGTGAAGAATATAGTCGTAGTAGTGGGAACAATTATTTTATATTGAGGTGTTGAGTTGATGCATGTAACGGAAATGCAGGACACTGTAATAATTTGAGAATCAATAAAGTTAGCATCATTGGTACTGATTTGGGTTTTATGAGTTGTTACTCCATGAAGAAAGATTTTACCATTTTTGAGGATATGATAAATATGGTCTATGGAAAATTTGTGATTTCAAGGGTGGTAAGACCCTTGAGGACACTTTGACCCCGAAAAGATAATGATGTTCCACCGAATGGACTTTGGACAAAATAAGTACCAAAGGTTATCTCGATATGTGGGATACCCCAAGAAAGAAGGGATGAACTACTATTGAATATAGAGGTATAATGTTGGTAATTATGGAGCAATTTGCCCAGTAATGACCACCGGTAGCCTAGCCGGCCTCCCCGGGCTTCAAAAAATTACAAGCCAATCAAGCCAATCAAGTCATCCAAATACAAGACGCTGGTCACCCCGCCGGCTGTCATCCATGCCGGTTGTCGAGGGGCCCGGCCCCAAGACCCATAAGAAGAAAGCCAAAGATTCCGGGCTTCAAGGAGCCGGTTTGGAGGGCCGACCCAAGGAGCCGGGAAAAGGCCACCAAGGAGCCGCCACTCGCAGCAGCCAAGGCCGCACTGTAATCTACACCCACATAACGGCGATGAGATGGGGCGGGCTTGGTAAGCCGCCACCCTGGATCCCGAAAGGACGTGGCTACAAAGAGCGCGGACAGCTACCACCCGCCCAAATTAAATTTAGGCAATGTTGACTGTGGACGCCCCCAGACAAAGGTCGTTCTGCATTCCGCAGGCGGGCGGGTCCTTCAGCCGAGAGATGCCCGGGCGGCCCGGCCTCCCCCCAAGATGAGATATGGCCGGCCTCCCATAGCCGGGCTTGTTCCCTCCCTCAAAAGCCCCATTAAGGAGACAAGAAAGTGAGGTTGAAGGACGCCCCAAGGCGGGCGGCAATCAGCCATGCTTACCCCGACAAAGCCCTGGCCCTCGGGATTGAGGGCAAAAAGAACCAACCTCCCCAAAGCCCTCATCGGGGGGCCAACTTGTCGACCGAAGCCGGAGGCGGGGCCCACTAGTCGGTTGGTTCCCAAATGCCCGGAGAAGCCGCGGATGAAGACACCGATGGCTAGGGCCCACACCCCAGCCAGAACCATTGTACCCTTTGGGGGTAGGCCTATAAACCCCCCAAGGCACCCATGCAAAGGGTTGGACTGGTTTAGCCACCACAAGGGGAAGAGGAGCTAGCCGTGCCTTTCTCCTTTCCTCACCCGAACAGCTCAAGGAGCCTCTTTGGCCCTTTTGTTCATCTAGTGACGCGGAGACCCCAGAAAGCAGCAAAGGGGTGTTATTCCACGGAGAGCCCCAAGCCGGGTAAGATTCCGCCGGCCATGTTCCTCGCCTCATCCCATTTCCGTGCACCGCGACGGTTTTGGCCCCACTAATGGATTAGCCACCTGGCGTCGCACCTACCCCCGACATTTCGCCCACTGGGGCCAGGTGCACCGCCGTCCGAGACCCGTTTCCGGACGGAACCTTTCTTCCTCCCCCGCGAAGCGTAGGCCAGCCCGACGCCGATGGTTTTGCTCGACATCCGAAGGCGGCCGACGCCATGTGGGAGTTGCCCCGCCGAATTTTCTTGGCGAGACTTGGATTCTCCGACGAAACCCGCGATCCGAAAGCGGGCACCGGCTGCCTCGAGAGCCACCTTGCCGCCCCTCGACCAGCTTCCACGCCTCCCCGGAGCCCGGGCGGACTTGGAGTCTTGGTTCCACCGACCAAGCTTGTCGACCACACGGCATTGCTCGACGCCTTTCCCCACCAACGCCGCCATCTTCGACGACCCGCTTCCCCAAGCCGGATAGCCGGGATCGCCATCACCGGGTGTTTGTCATGGGCGGCCCCCAGAACGCCCACGACGCCAAACGGGAACCCGGACGATTTGGCCCGCCTTTCCCGGCCGACGCCACGCCGGGAGCTGGTGGACGCCGGGTTTCCTCCACGGGGGCCGGAGGATAGCCTCCTTGAGACCGCCAACGGGCTACTTAAAATCGTCACCGGCCGCCGACGCCACCCGGGGGCCGGAAAGGATTTGGATTGTCAAGAAATGCGGCGCAGCCATCGCCGACATGTTGGGTGTGGACCGGCCCCACCCAGCTTCCGGGACGCCGATTCAATCGACACTAATCATGCACGCAAATGTGTACGATCAAGATCAAGGACTCAGGAAGATATCACAACACAACTCTACAAATAAAATAAGTCATACAAGCATCATAATACAAGCCGGGCCTCGAGGGCTCGAATACAAGTGCTCGATCATAGACGAAGTCACGGAAGCAACAATATTCGAGTACGAATAAGTTAAACAAGGTGCCATAAGATGGCTAGCACAAACCGGGAACAGACGAAGAGGAGCAGGCCTCCCCTCGGATCCTCCTAGGTCACTCCCGGTCGCCGCGCCGGGCTGCACGTAGTAGTAGGCGCCTGAGTAGTAGTCGCCGAGGCGGGGCTCTGCCCCCGGCTCCATCATCCGATTGCAGCAATCGAGAGAGAAGGGGAAAAGGGGAACAAGGCAACCGTGAGTACTCATCCAAAGTACGCAAGCAAGGAGCTACACTACATATGCATGGATATATGTGTAAAGGCCATATCCGGACTGAACTGCAGAATGCCGAATAAGAGGGGATAGTTAGTCTTAACGAAGACTACCTTCGACACCCGCCTTGCAATGCATTAAGAGGACAAACGGAAGTCCTCCAAGTAACATCATATAGCAATAATCCTACCCGCAACCCCTTCATAACCCCGAGCAGAGCGACCACCGTTGTATCCGCACTTGGAAGGGTGTGTTTTATCAAGTATCCGTTCTAGTTGTCATAAGCTCAAGGTACAACCCAAGTCGCCCCTTTATCAAGATCACGGCTATCCCAATAGATTAATCACCGCAGGGTGCACCATCTTACCCAAAGACGCTTGATCCCATTTGGCCGGGAACACTTTCCGGTCATGCCCGCCGCGAAGATCAACACGCCGCAGCCCCACCTAGGCACAACAGAGGGCCAACACGGCCCTAAACCTGCGCCGCAGGGTCCGGGCCCATCGCCAGCACACCCACGCTATGGACGGCCGAAGGAAGCCCATCAGCGCTCCACCCCGGCCGCCCGGCCCCCACCCCTTTTTTCCCAACCCGAACCCATAACCCAAACCCAAATTTTGGGTTTGGAAACCCCAGAAAAAAAACCCCCCCAAGGGTTTAAACCCGGAAAGGGGCCCACCCCTTCCTTGGGGCCCCCCCCCGCCCCCCCAAAAACCCCCTTGGGTCCCACCAAATTTTTTTTTTTTTTAAAAAAAAAAAATATACCCGGCCCCCTTAGCCCGATAGTATAGCACGGGGGAAAAAAAGGGGCCCGGAAAATAACCTTTAAAAAAAAAAAAAGGGTTAAAGGAAAAAAAAAAAAGGGTTAAAAAAAAATTTTTCCCTTTGGGGGAAAAAGGGGGGGGGGGGTTGGGTTTAAAAGGGGGGGGCCCCCAAAACCCCCCCCCGGGCCGGCCCCCAAAAAAAAGGGGGGGAAAAAAATAAAAAAAATTAAAATGGCCCCAAAAAAGGGGGGGCCCGGGTGGGAAGGGGGGGGGAAAAAAAACCCCCCGGGCCCCAATGAACCGGGGAAAGTTTGCCGGGGGGAAGGGGGGGAAAAGGGGATCCGGATTCGCCTCGCCGCTCGAGCAACTTTCATGTTGAAATTTTTTAAAAAAAAAAAATTTTAAAAAATTTTTTAATTTTTTTTTTAATTAATTTTTAATTTTTTTATTTTAAAAAAACCCCAAAAAAAAAGGGCCCCAACCCGGGGGGTCCTTCCTTTAAAAAATTTTTAATTTTTAACCAAATTAAAAATTTTAAATTTTTTTAATTAAATTAATTTAATTAATTTAATTAATTAAAAAAATTTTTTTTTAATTAAATTTAAAAATTTTTTAAAAATTAATTAATTAATTAATTAATTAATTAATTAATTAATTAATTTTTTTAATTTTTTTTTTTTTCCTTTTAATTCCTTTTTTTTTAAATTTTTTTTTTTTTTTTGGGGGCCCCCCCCGGGGCCCCCCCTTTGGGGGGGGCCCCCCGGGGTTTGGATGGACCCCGGGGGAAGGCCCGGGGTTTCTTGGCCCCGGGGGAAAGGGCGGGGGGGGAGGGGGTTGGGGGGTTGGGGCCCGGGGGGGGGGAAAGGGGGTTGGGGGGGGGGGGAAAAGGGGGGGGGAACCAAAGGGGGGCCGGGTTGGCCGGGCCAGGGGGGCCCGGGGGGGAAAAGGGGGGAAGGGGCGGCCCCCGGGGGGGGCCGGGGGGGGGGGGGGGGGGGGAGGGGGGGGGGGGCCGGGGGCCCGGGGCCGGGGAAACCCAAGGGGGGGGAAGGGGGGGGGGGGGGGCCCCAAGGGGGGGGGGGGGGGGCCCGGGGGGGGGGGGGGGGAAAAGGGGGGGGGGGGGGGGGGGGGGGCGGGGGGGGCCCGGGGGGGGGGGGGGGGGGGAGCCCCCGGGGAAAGGGGGGGGGGGGGGGGGGGGGGGGGGGAAGGGGGGGCCGGGGGGGGGGTTCGGGGCCGGGGGGGGGGCCCAGGGGGGGGGGGGGGAGGGGGGCCCGGGGGGGGGGGCGGCCGGGGGGCCCCCCTTTTTGGGGGGGGAAAATTTTTTTGGGGGGGGGGGCCCCCCTTTTAAAATTTTTTTTTAAAATTTTTTTTTTTTTAGAAAAAATTTTAAATTTTAAAATTTTAAAACCCCCCTTTTTGGTTTTGGTTTTTTTAAAACCCCTTTTTAAAAATTTTAAAAATTTTAACCTTTTTAATTTTTTTTTGGGGTTTTTCCCAAAAAAAAAACCCCCGGGGTTTTGGGGAAAAAAGGGGGAAAATTCCCTCCAAAAAATTTTTGGGGTTTTTTGGGGGGGCCCGGAATTTAAAACCCCTTTCCCCCGGGGGGTTCACTTGGGAGGGGCCCCGGGTTTTTAAAACCCCCGGTTTCGGGGGGGGGGGGCCTTTTAAAGGGGGGGGACCAAACACTTCTGGCCCCGGGGTTGGGGGAAAGGCCCTTTTACCCTTTTTGTGAAAAAAAAAAACCCCCGCCCTTAACCCCCAAAATTTTCCCGGGTAAAGGGAAAAAACCCCAAATTTTTTTTTCCCCCCCCTTCATTTTTTAAAAGGAAAAATTTAAAACCCCCTTTTTTTTAAACCGACCAAAAAATTTTTTCCGAAAATTCGGGGTTTTCCTTTTTAAAATTCCCCTTTCCGCCCCCTTTTAACCTTTTTTGGGGAACTTTTAAAAAATTCCCCCCCCCGTTTTTTTAAAAATTTAAACGGGAAATTTCCCCCCGGGGAAAAACCAAAAAGGTTTTTTTTGGGGGAAAATTCCCTTTTAAGGGAAAAAAAGGAAAAAAAAAATTTTCCAAAAACCCTTTTTAAAAGGAAAACCAAGGTTAACCAAACCCCCCGGAAAAACAATTTAAAAAGGGGAAAGGGAAAAAAATTTTTTTCCCCTTTTCCAAAAAACCTTTAAAGGCCCTTTTCCAAAAATTTTTTGGGAAATTCCAAAGAGGTTTTTTCCCTTTGGCCCCCAAACGGGGAAAAAATTGGAGGGGCCTTTAATTTCCCCGAAACCCAAAAAAAATTTTTGGTTTTAAAAATTTTTCCCAAAATTTTTTATAAATTTTTTCCCTTTGGGGAAATTAGGGCCTTTTTTAAAAAACCTTTTAAAAAAGGGAATTTTTTTTCCGGGTTTTGGGCCTTTAATTCAAGGGAAATCCCGCAATTTTTTAAAAAAAAAAGGGGAACCTTGGGAAAACCCGGGTTTTTTTGGGCCCCGGAGGGGGGCAAAGGGGGAAAAAGGGGGGGTTTTTTCAACTTTGAACCCGGAAGGGGGGCCAAAAGGGGGAAAAAAGGTTCAAATTTAATTTTAAAAGGGGGTTTTGGAAAACCCAAATTTGGGAAAACCCCCCAACCCCCAAATTTTTTCCCTTAAAAAACCCAAAAAGGGGAAACCCCAAAACCCCCGGGGGTTTGGCCCCGGTTAAACCAAAACCAGGGTTGGGGAACTGGGAAATTTTAAAGGGGTTTCGCCCCAAAAAAAATTTTTGGCCCTTTAAAACCCCTAAACCTTTGGGGGCGGCCCGGGAGGAAAAATTTGGGGGTTTCCCCCAAAACCCCGGGGGGGAAAAAACCCCCCTTTTTATCGGGGAAAAGGGGCCTTTAAAATTTTTGGGGCCCCTTTCCCGGGTTTTCTTTTTGGGGGAAAAGCAAAAGGAAAAAATTTTTTTGGGGGGTTTTTTTGGGAAAAAAACCCCAGGGCCCCCCCTTTTTTTTGGGAAAAAAAACCAAACCCCCCCAAAAAAATTTTTCCTCCCAAAAAAAGGGGAAAATTTTTTTTCCCTTTTGGGAATTGATTTTAACCCAAAAAACAAAAAAGGGGTTTCCTTTTAAATTTTTAAAAAAAAAAAAACCCCCTTTTCCCAAAAAATTTTTAAAAAAAAAATGGGGGGGTTTTTCCCCAAACCCGGGGTTTTGGGCCCAAACCCAAGTCCAAAATTTCGGGGGAAACCCCCAAAACCCAAAATTTTAACCCAAAAGGAATTTTTGGAAAACCCCCAAAAAAAAGGGCCCGGGGGAAATTTCTTTTAAAAGGGGGTTTTAAAGGGAGGGGGGGCCCCCTTTTTTTAAAAAAAAGGGGCCCCTTTGGGGCCCAAAGGGGTTTTTCCCCAAAAGGAATTCGGGGAGGGGAAAATTTTAAAGGGGCCCTTTAAAAAAAATTAAAATTTTTTTGGGGAATTGGGGTTCCAAAAACCCAAACCCCCAAAAAAATTTAGGGGGGTTTTTTTAAAAGGGGCCTTTTTTAAAAAAAATTTTTTTTTTTAAAAAAAAAGGTGGAGGTTTGGGGAAAAGGGGGCCCCCAACCCTTCCATTTCCCCCCCCAAAAAAAAGGGGTTTGAAATTGGGGGGTTTTAACCCTTTTTTTAAAAAACCCAACCCGGGGTTTAAAACCCCGGGTTTTAAAAAATTTTCCTTTTCCCTTAAGTTTTAAAGGAAACCCTTCCAAAAAGGGGTGGTTTTTCCCCCAAAAACCGGGGGCCCTTTTCCCAAAGGTTCCCAAAATTTTTTGGTTTACCCCCCGGGAAACCCCGGGGCCCCTTGCCGGGTTTTTTCCGGGCCCAAACCCCCGGGGGGCCCTTTTGGGGTTTGGGGCCCCCGGGGGGCCCCCCCAAGGGAAAGCCTTTTGGGGGGGGGGGGGTTGGGTTGGGAACCCCCTTTTTGGGGGGAAAGGAAGCCCGGTTTGGGGTTTTTGGGGCCTATTTCCCCTATTTCGGGGGGTTCAAAGGGGCCCCGGGGGCCCCCGGGGGCCTTTCCCCTTTAAAGAAATTTTCCCCAAAGGGGAAACCAAAATTTAAAAAAGGAAAGGGGGAAAAAAAAATTCTCTTCACACTTAACGCCGGCTTGTATGCAAAGTCTTCAATGAATGAATGCGGCCCAATCGAAAAAAAGGCGTACGAATTTACGAGGAGTGTACCCATCACAAGAGCAGGTTGGTCTTGAGCTTCGCTCGATCAACGTGGTTGGCCCGAGCTTGCCCATAAGACTTGCCGGTTGTTGCGGTTCGGTTGTTTCCACCCCCCGGAAGGGCCCTTGATTCCGGTTCGTTGATTCTCTAGCACGGTGCCCTCGCTGTCCGCACCAAGCATAAGCCATTATTGGGGGGGAACAGAGCTTGGGGTGGTGGAGCTGGGCCGCGCTTAGTTGTAGGCGCATTTGTAGCATAGTTCGCTTGAAGGTGCATTCGGCCGGTACATTTTGGGAATCCATATCTTGCGTTCGAGGACGGGCCCAAGATGAGCCCGTTCACGGTTCCCGTTAGAGCTCGTATTCCCGCACAGTTTCGACATTGATAGCTTTGTTCACCAAGGTGGCTAAATCAGCAAAGTCGCCACTAGAAGTGCAGCTTGATGTCGCTTGAAGACCGCCACGAACTTCCCGTCGGCATCCGAATATCCTTTCGATAGCGAGACAAGTCCAAGAACTCTCGCCGATAGGCTTCAACAGCCTTGTTGCCTTGGGTGAGGGAACTCACGCTTCTTCCGTCCATGACCCTTGAGGGATGAAGGGCACGGAAGGCACCCGAAGTCCGCCAGTGATGAGTGTTCCAACGGCAGAGTACGCCTGGCTGTCCCACCATTGAGTCGGGTCCCTTCGAAGAAGGAAGCAAAGGTGACATAGCGGGGGCTACATCAGCAACTCCATCTCATAGGTGATGTCACGGAGCCACCATCGATCCAAAGGGCTGAGTTGAGCCGGGCACGCCGGGTTCAGCGATGAAATCCGAGTTGTCCGCTTGGGTGCCTCATATTCGCGAGGGAACTGAGCCATCATGTTCTCCATGAACCGCGATTCATCTCGAGCTGTTGGATCATACCAGCCATGTACTCAAAGGGTGGTGGGAAGTTGGCACCACGACACCGGTAACCATCCCGCTATTATATAACAGGGTAGTTCAAAGATTTGAGAAATTAACAAGAGGAATCATTCATGATGAAACATGCATAATGAAAGCAAAGATGATGGGAACTACATAGTAGTTGGCATATCTTACAAAAGGAATCATGCATAGAGTTCGAAATAGAGTCCAAGACATAGACTACTACATCATAGGCGCACAGTCCGCGAATACATCAAAACTAAAAGCAAGTTCACATCGTCCCACGGGTTGGAGGTAGTCAGATTAAATGAAAGGCGGCAGGGATAGTCCTCCACGCAGGGGCCGGGATACCGGGTTGAATCCGACGCCCGTGGCAAGGGGCGGCGGAGAGTAGCTTCCACCCCGCCAACCGACACCCCGGGCATCACGGTCCCGGCGGGTAGATCGCAGAACGCGGCAGCTCCCGACGGACAAAGGGATCGCCGAGCACGGTAGAGGTGCCGACGGTGATGTACAACCGTGGCAAGAGCCCGGTTATTCGATCCAGCCCCCATGCGTAACAAAGTTCATGGTGGAAGGGCTTTCGTGACAAGGGTGTAGGCAAGGTAGTAACCTCCTCACCAACATCGACGCGATAGCAATGTGCCCAAGGGGAGGTGTCCAACTCGAACCCAGAAGACGGCCGAAGCAAGCAGATCGGGACTGCCATATCGATGGTCACTCCAACACCATGTGCGGTAAAAGACAAGAGGGACCATACCCCGGAGTAGAGGTGGACGGGCCGGCATCGCCCTTTAGTCCCGGTATCTCATAGACGGGTACCGGGTGCCCGATAACCCGATAGGTCATCTCCGCTAGCACCGCAGTGATCCCGAGGCACCAATGGCCCCGGGTGGCGCATTACCGCCTCGTGGGTTCCATCAAACAAAGACGCTTCAAAGGAGTCAAATGAGGGTGGAAATTGTTCAAATACAATTCCAAAAACAACTAAGGCTATATCCATCTTCGGGTGAATGCGTCACGGATCCTAGTGATAGTTAGTAAAATCGCTTAACCCAGTAGAAGAGAGTCCAGTCCCGAGTAAAGGTCGAGGAGTAAAAGATCCTATACCACCCGATGGCGACGCCCGTAAGGCACAAGCCAAGTTAGTAAAAGTTTTGCAATGTCTAGACTCGACCGCCAAGGAGGTGGAAGGGGATTCACAGTGGCTCGAATAATTCAGACGCCGATTCAATCGACACTAATCATGCACGCAAATGTGTACGATCAAGATCAAGGACTCACGGAAGATATCACAACACAACTCTACAAATAAAATAAGTCATACAAGCATCATAATACAAGCCGGGCCCGAGGGCTCAATACAAGTGCTCGATCATAGACGAAGTCAGGAAGCAACAATATCGAGTACGCATAAGTTAAACAAGGTGCCATAAGATGGCTAGCACAAACCGATACAGACGAAGAGGAGCAGCCTCCCCCGGGATCCTCCTAGGTCACTCCCGGTCGCCGCCCGGCTGCACGAGTAGTAGGCGCCCGAGTAGTAGTCGCCAAGGCGTTGGGCTGCCCTGGCTCCATGCCATTGCAGAATCGAGTAGAGATAGGGGGGGGAACAAGGCAACCGTGAGTACTCATCCAAAGTACTCAAGCAAGGAGCTACACACATATGCATGGATATATTGTAAAGGCCATATCGGGACCAATCGAATGGTAATAAGAGGGGATAGAGTCTTAACGAAGACTACGCCGACACCGCCTTGCATGCATGTAAGAGGACAACGAAGTCCTCCAAGTAACATCAATAGCAATAATCCTACCCGCAATCCCCCCATAACCCCGAGGAGAGCACCACCGTTGTATCCGCACTTGGAAGGGTGTGTTTTATCAAGTATCCGGTTCTAGTTGTCATAAGCTCAAGGTACAACCCAAGTCGCCCAATCAAGATCACGGCTATCCAATAGATTAACCGCAGGGTGCACCATCTTACCCAAAGACGCTTGATCCCATTTGGCCGGACACACTTTCCGGTCATGCCCGCCCGGAAGATCAACACGCCCAGCCCCACCTAGGCACAACAGAGGGCCAACACGCCTTAAACCTGGCCGCAGGGTCCGGGCCCATCGCCGAGCACACCGACGCTTGGGAGCGCCGGAAGCGACCAGCCCTCGCCCCACCAATCCGGCCCCGCCCCGGCCGCCCAAGTTTTTGCCGATACCACGACGCCGGATACCCATAACTACCCCGAGATGGTTAGTGCGATAAGCTCGAGCCAACCCGATCAAATACCAAGACCTGGCGGAAGAACCAACGCCCCGGCAGGCCCACCTTCTCCTAGGCGGTCTCAACCGCCCCTGCCGCCCCCCAAAGATCCACTTGGTGCTCCATCACCAACGATTTTAGTCTCACATGTATCATGTATAAGTATATATATACCCGTGATCAACTCCCGAGTGATCACGCCCATAGTAACACGCGAGACAAGAAAGTAGGGCCAAGATGAAAGTACTAGCATCCTATACTAAGCATATAGGATTGGTAAGGTAAAATGGTTAAAGGGCTATGCAGAAGATAGGAGTATCCAAACAAGAATATGCTATGCTACTCTAATGCAAGCAGGTAGATAAGAGTAGGCATATCCGTGATCAAGGGGGGCTTGGGTTGCTCGCAAAGAGAGGGTCCAACACCAGTCGAACCGCCAGCAGGCCGGTCTCGAGTTCACCAAGAGAAGAGGGGAAGAAACAATGAATACAGGTAAAGATGCATAACGATGCATGACATGCCAAGAAGCAGCTGCCTCTAACGTGGTAAGAAGGGTACCGGTTTAGGGGAAAACATCCGAAGTTATCCTGCCCGACGCCCCCGATGATGAACCGAGAGGAAAGGCGGTTGAAGGTTAGATTTGGTGGACGAACGGATCGCGATCCGGATTCGCCTCCGCTCGAGCAACTTTCATGTTGAAATTATTTTAACCGGATTAGAAAAAGATATGATTTTAAAAGATTTTATTAATTTCGAATTTTAATTAATTATTTAATTAATTTCGAATTGCATTTATAATCAAGATGATGTCATGCCGATTATCACAAAGGTTGACGAGTCAACCCACGGGGTCCCGCATGTCATTCACTAATGACTAATTAATTTAATTAGCCTAATCAAAGTTAATTAACCTTAGTTAATTGAATTAATGATTAGGGTTAATTAATTTAAATTAATTATTTAATTAAACCCAATTAATTTAATTAATGATAGGGTTAATTAACCGAATTAA
Organism: Aegilops longissima; assembly: GCA_021605205.1. Classification (NCBI taxonomy): domain Eukaryota; kingdom Viridiplantae; phylum Streptophyta; class Magnoliopsida; order Poales; family Poaceae; genus Aegilops; species Aegilops longissima. Next base: position 196,543,706 of record CM038679.1, read on the forward strand.
TTAGTTAATTAATTATTAATTAATTAATTAATTAATTGTTAATTAATTTAATTCATTTTTATTTCCATTTTAATTCGTTTTATTTAAAACGTTTTTTGTTTTTTTTTGGGGGGGCCCCACGCCCGGGGCCTGGCCAACCCGAAGGGGTAGTGCGCCTTTAACCTGTTTGATGGATCGGGCACCAGGGGCCGGGCCGGGTCCGGCCAGGCGCCGCCGCGGCGGGCGGGCGCCGGAGGGAGAGGCGACGAGCGGGGTGGGGCGGGCCGGGGCCGGGAGGCGGGGGGGGAACGGGCCTGGGGCAGGGGGAACGGGGGAACGAGGTCGGGCGGATCCGGGTAGGCCGCCAAAGGCGGGCCGGATCCGCAGGGGGGAAAAGAGAGGGAACGGGGGGGGGAAGAGACCCCGAAAGGGCGACGGGGGGGCCACCGACGAAGCGGGGAGAGGGAGCCGGGGGTTCAAGGGCGGGCCGGGCGGGCCGACGGGAAGGGGGGAAAGAGGGAGCCTCACAGTGGGAGCCGGTCAGGCGGGGCGAGGGGCCGGGAAGACCCGGGAAGGGGTAAGGCCTGGGCACGGGGAGGGGAGGCCGAGCCCAAGGGGGGTCCGCCCTGGGGCGAGGGAGGAGGGGGGGCCGGGGAGGGGGGGGAGGGGAGGCCGGGCCGGGCGGGGCCGCGAGGTGGGGGCGCGGGTGGTTGGTTGGGTTTTCCCCGATCCAGATCGGGAAAGGGAGGAGAGGGGCGAGGGGGGGGGGGGAATGCTTTAGGGTTAGCCCGGGTGGGGGGTTATGGGCGGTTGGGTGGGCCCTGGGGGAGGGAATGGGCCAAAAGGGGGAGGGGGGTGGGGGGGGGTCCAACAGGAGTTATCCCCCTTTTATTTTGCTTTATCTTTTATTATTTTTTTTTCTGTTTTTAGTTTATTTAAATGCCGCATTTTAAAAAAATTAGTGCACCCCACCAATATTAGGTTAGCTATTTAGTCAACCCCAACATTTTAGAATTTATTTTCAAACTTTTTATCGCTTGTTTAGTTTTGATTTTTGTATTAGACTTTCAAAAAGGGTTAATTAACATAACCGGGTGATTATGTCATAACCATCCGGCTTTAAACGCCTCGAGATCCTGCGCGCCCAGGGTAGAGAAGAGCTGAACGGCTAGGCCCCGAGCTTCCCTACATGGCAAGACACATCCAGAACTAACCCGGGCCGGGAGCGGAAGAAGGCCCGCAAAAGGCTTCCCCCCAGAGACCCGCAACGCCACGACGCCACGGGAATCCCGACACTTCAAGAAAGGAGCTGCCCCACCCAGCCGGACCGGATCTCCATCGAAAGGCACCCGGGTCGCCCGAAGTCGGAACGGGCAGGCAACCTGCCCTCTCCACCTCGGGGAAAGATATCCCACCCCGCTGCGTTATGCATCCGATTTTCGGCTGCCGGCCGCCGGGCGAGTCGGGAAAAGGGCCCACCACCGACGACAGGGCGCGATCCCCGCGCAAGAAGAAGAGGTCGGCCCCTTTGCCCGGATCCACGAAGGCCCTTCCAAAGGGTTCTCGCCCCAGAGATACCATATAACGTCCTGAAGCCGGAGGATTGGCTGATCGACTACCGACCCAGCAGATAGCGAACGGAACAGGGTTGTCCGGAAAATGTGCCCTCATCCAACGGCGGAACTCGCTCAAAGCCTCAAGCCAAGATCAAACTGGCTAGACTTCACCGGCCTTCATCCCAACTTCAAGACTCAAGCGGCCCCGCCCGTAACTTCCCCGGCATAAGGACCCACCGAAGCGACCGCGAATTACGCTGGGGCCAGCTCGAACTCCCGAGGGGTGCACGAGGTTCGCATAGAATTTCACCCGGGTGCCGAGAAGGCACCTCCTAAGCACAAGCCTCGCGAGGTCCCTCGAGGTACTTTCCCACCAAGACGCAACCGACCTCAATGAAACCGAGCCCATGACGCCACCGGAAGGTACTCAACCGTTTCCCAAAAACGCCGCCGGGCGATTTAGCCGACGGCTTCGGATGGCAAAAAAGGGCCAATGCCGCCTCCCCCCAATGGTGGCCACCCAAGACGAGCAACCCGGCGGCCCGCCAAGAAGCCGGTGGGGCCGCCTTGGCAGCCGCTTTTCCCACGAAAGCAAGCACTTGACGCCCACCAGCCACGCCGCCAAGCCGCCCAACCATACAACCCGGGTGTCCGCTTACCCAATCACAAGGGCGGGTGCCGCATGGACAGCCCCGCCCAACAGCCGGGCCGCCGACCAGAAGTCGGAACCGCCCAAGACGAAGTTCCCCAACGGCACGCCAGTCCTTTTCACGAGCCAGCCAAAGATCGGCGAGCCGGCGCCAAAAGACCAAGAAACAATGCGTTGCCCAACAACCCCAATACATGCACTAGTCGAGAGGTTTATCGTAGAGCCAGCCGACCACCCAGAGGTGATGCCGCCCCTGCCCATGCCTTGGTTTTGAAGTTTACTCAGCAACGGAAGGCTTGCTGAAGACGGCGGAGCAGCATCAACATCCTGATGATACCATGGAGAAGTTGCATCAAGGCAAACCTCATGCCAAGCCAACCGGGTTTTTTGGCATTGTAGCCGGCCTGTCCTGTCACCCATCGGAAGATCAAGATAGATGTTCTCTTTGAGACAAGGATCACCTCCCAGAAGCAATCTGGTTTGAAGTGGTGGACCC